>CM040118.1:37396498-37819719 GCA_022559845.1 Amorphophallus konjac
GTCGTTCATTCTTTACTTCTATTTTTGTAGAATATATATTTTCAGCAATTTATCAAAAACACGCCCTGGACAGGGGCGTTACTTTCCAATTCACGCCCTGAACAGGGGCGTTAGTCAAGTGAGAGATGACCTATACAGGGTCGTGTATTTCAAGAATTTACAATTTTTCAAGTATTGAAATTTCCAGAAAACGAGATATGGTCATGACAGGAAAATATCAGGATTTATGATCATGCACTGATTTATTTAGAATCGTATTCAAGTGAATATGGACTAATTAACATGGGTAATTAAAGTTAATTAAATTGACGTCTATGTACAGGGCGTCAAATCTTTTGAATTGACGACCTTGTCAGGGTCGTTTATTTAAATAGCGCCCTGGTCTGGGTCGCGTATAAAATTAGCGCCCTTGGAAAGGGCATTTCTTTCCGACAATAGAAACGTTTAAAACTCTCGAAAACTATATGCATGAACTAATATATATGGTTTAACATAGTTATTAGGGTGATTTGGGCTACAGTGCTTGAGAAAACCTACCTTGATAAAGATTTGAACGGATGCAGGTTCTGTGAACGGAACGATACTCTGTTTTATAAACAGAGTCTTTTGAAGCTTTCGATCTTAATAGCAGCAGCAAGGGTAGTAAGAGGATGCAGATGAAGAACCCTCAATTCTTCAGTCAACCGGGTTCACTTCTACAGACAACCTGTAGAGACAGAAGAAACGAAGAAGAAGATATTAAAATCTTCTTATACGTAACCGAAAGCAAGGGGAAAGAACTTACTTGTTCTTCGGAAGACAGAAGCTTTCAACCTGTAATCAGAAGTAGATGAAGAATCATCAGTATTCTTCACAAATTCGATAGACAGAGTAAAGAAAAAGAACATGCTGTTCTTTACGTACCTTAGAAGAATCGAACACCCAAAGTAGCGATCGGGCTTAATTTAGGGGGTATTTATAAGATCTGGGCGAAACCTAATAGAGTTAGTGTTCTAATGGAAGTAACACTTCCGAGATAGAGTTATTACTACATTCGAACTCTTTCTCATAGTTATCACTTACCCTGGATAAGTTCCTGGTTCGAACGGAACATAAACTGAATTAACGTCCTAGGCCAGGGCGTCGAATTTAAATTGACGCCTTGCAAGCGTCGTTAGTTGTTGAAACGCGTCCACTCAAAGGGCGTTACGCTATCTTGCCCCTTTTTATTTATTTTGGTCGTTTGAAATTTGATGCCTTTGGGTTTGGGCGTCCTTTCTTTAATTCACGCCTTAGGTGAGGGCGTTTCTTGTAAGGTAGCGCCTTTATCTGAGGCGTTATTTTCATCAGGGTTTAATTCTTTTTATTCGAAGCTCTTTCGTTTATTTTATTAAATCTTTTAATCTATTTTGATTTATTTATTCCTTTTTATTTCTTTTAATTTTTATCCGGGTTGCTACAGTAACGGTCTAGGCGGGACCGTCACATCCACCTGGCGGCCTAACGCAGGCCGTTACACGGCCCATAGGAACGCAGGATGTAATGCGCCTGGTTCAGCGCGTTACACAAATGTAACGCGCCTGCCCTGGTGCGTCACGCGCGCCTCACGCTCCCAGCGTGAAAACGAGATGTAACGCGCCTGGTCCAGCGCGTTACACAAATGTAACGCGCCTGGTCCAGCGCGTTACACACACAGACACCCAACGGTCAAACGACAACGGTTGGAACACCCCTGACGGCCCACCCCAGGCGCGTCACGCGCATGTGACGGTCCGTCGGGGGCCGTTACACCCCCAGCCCTCAGCTGGGTAACAGGGGATGTGACGCACCCACCCTGGCGCGTCACACGGCTGTGGCGGTCTATCGTGGGACCGTCACACCCACGAACGTCAAAGCCCAAAGCAAAGGGAATGTAACGCCCCTGCCCAGGCGCGTTACACACATGTAACGGTCACTGGAATGACCGTCACACCCTCCCGGGAACGTTACGGCGGGAAACCTTCCAAAACACCGATCCACGCCCCGATCACCCCCGGGTGATGGGGAAACAAAGGGGAATCCATCCCCAAGCCCCTAGGCATGCATCTAAACCCCTGGATCGGCCAAAAACGTCGTAAAACGAGAGATCGGCCCACAAGCCCTAAAACATGGGTTTTGCCTAAAAACCCCCGATTCCACCCGCTCGGCTCACTACGGCCTACGAAACTCGCGGGAAAGGAAGTGCACGAGCTGGGGGGTCCATCTCCCTACCTCCACCGAAGATTTCGCGCACCGTGGACGCCGATCCACGAAGAAACGCCTCCAAAACCCCGCCGGTGCCTACACGCCCGCGAACCGGCTTCACCGCGCCCTCGAGCCTCGATCCTCGACCCATCCTCACCGTCCTCCTCGCCCGCATCGCCCCGCATCGCCCCTACCTCGGTCCGTCGGCCACCGGAGAGGAGAGAGTGTGAGGAGAGAGTGGGAGAAGAGAGAGAGGGTGAGAGTGAGAAATGAGAGGAAGAGAGAGGGTGGGGGTTTATATAGGAAACTCCGAAAAATCGAGAAAATTCCAAAAAAATAGAAAAATACACCTCCTCGAACCTCGCAACGCGCTGATCACAACGGTACCGCTCGCGCCCAGGTGAACGGCCCGGTTCACCCGCAACGAGGTTCCAAATGAATTTCCGAAACACACACCGGGAATCAGAAATCACACGCGGAAAAGCCGCGGAGCTCTTCCGGCCTCCGAAATGACTCCGGATCGTGACGATCCGAACACGAAAGATGTCCGAAACGAAATTCCGGACACAACGAAGTCGAATACTCCAAGAAACCAGATCCGGGACCTGAGAAGAAGGATCTGAAAAACCCAGGGCATTGCACTTTCTGCACTCATGGCGCGTGCTCGCCCGTTATAGGGTCAAGGCCGGCGTCATGGGGGCAATGGTCGGTCATCGGAGTGACCTCCGGCGAGAAATACGCTTGGGCCGGCCTCATCGGTGTCGCGGAATCTGATGCTCTGTTGGGCCGATCTCCTTCTTTATTGGGCTGAGCCTGCGCGCTCATTCCTTGCTTGGGCTTAGAACGCCCAAACTTTAATGGGCCGCGCCTGCGTTGGCCGTTTCTGGGTTAAACCGGATTTACCCTCCTCACTTCCCCCCGACTCTTAGTTGCCGAACACTCGCAGGGGACTGAGAGTAGCCCAAGAGAGGGTTCTTCTGGAGGGTGTGATCCGAAGATGATTTTCCTCGTACGGCGGGAGTTGGTGGCTTCGAGAGCTACTTGGCGTGCAAGGCGCATCTGGCTGTGGCAGAAGCCACACTGGCAATGATGACGCCGGGTCTTGTCTTATTCTAGGGATGTGGGCTCAGAACGATCATCTGGCCTCTGTAACTGTACCGCCGTAGCGTCAGGCGTCTCTTCGCCTGACCCTCAGGGGGTGCAACCGTCGAATTATCGTGGGCGGTTTGTAAGAAGCATTGAGGGGGCTCTTACAATCCATACCCACATCCCGCTGGTCGTCGCACTCCGTCGTAGGCGTCTTCCTCCCCTTTGCCTGGTGAGGATCCTCCTTCCTCTGTTCTTCTTTTCTTCGGTAGCGATGCGTCCGCGTAGGAGAGCTCTCACTGTCGAATCTTCCTCTTCGGAGGATACACCTCAAGACCGGGGCGGTGTGCCGAGCACTTCGGGCCTCTAGTGGCCTATAGGGTATTCCACGGCTTACGGGAGACCTTCCAGATCCCCCCTGAGTACGACATTGTATTCCCCGCTGTGGGAGATGACATAATGAGTTATCCTTCTGGCGGGATCATAATCCCGGTGGCCTCCTTCCAGGTGGGTCTTCGTATTCCTGTCCACCTCTTTATCGCGGCCATCCTTCACCATTACGGGCGGAACCCTGGGGGGATAATCCCCAATTCATACAGTATCCTCTGTGGGTTTGCCTACGCGTGCCGCAGAGCGTCGATGGCGCCGACCGTCGACTTGTTCCAGCAATTCTTTCTCCTCTAGAGTTGCCCGTCCGACACCTACTTCACCTATTTCAAGGCTCGGTCCAACGACCACTTTATCTCTGTCTCCCGTACCGCGTCCAACCGCAAGGGGTGGGCAGAGCGGTACGTATATTTGATCAAGTAGAAGGACTGGGAAAGGGCCTCTGATGGCTAGATGCGGAGTGATTGTCCTCGCCCTTGGCGTGATTCGAAGCCTTCTCTGCACGCCGAGGGTTGTCGGGATCTGAAGGTGGTTTCCCGGTACCCTCTCGTCGATGCAGACCACGTCTTGACCCCAGTGCTGCTTCGAGAGCTGGAGTTGTGTCCTCCGTTGCCGCAGGGTACTGGTCTTGTCCCCCGTAGGGATGTGGTAGTAGTGGCTGACGCTTGACTAACCTCGTCTTTGCTTCTAGGGGCAATTGAAGCGCAGGGGTGCACCCCTAAAATCGTCCGGCTGCAGTGGCTAGCTCCTCGTCCCGTGGATCACGTCACTCCAGGGACCGGCCAGGTGTCGGTTGTCCCCCCCCCCCAAGCCCAGGTTGCTTTCACCCCCGGGAGGTTGCAGTATCCGGTCCCTGTCGGCATTCCTCTGGTGCGTTCGCCCGAGGCGTCGGTGGCTAGTGGAGGGCCTAGTCTTCGGCGGAGCTCCTCCGAGGCCACCCCTAATGTTTCTGGCGAGGAGTCTGCCATGGCTGGTAGTGGTCAGGCTTGTCCAACCGAGGATGAGTTGGCGGAGATGGACAGTCGTCGCCGTTCGAGGAAGAGGGGGAGGGACTCGACTCCGGGCAGGAGCCGGGCTCCTCCTTCGTCCGGGGCGCCTCCACCCAGTGTTCGCCTACCGTCGTCGCCCGTGGTGCCGGCAGCTGCCACCCTGGCGTCTGTCCCCGGTGGACAGGGACGTGAAAGGGGCAAGGCCCCTACCGTTGTTGAAGTTCACCCCTCCCTCCGCAGAGGGTTCCTCCGCGCGGTCAGTCCCCGCAGCCCGAGGACTCGTCGGCGGGGGTGCCTGGTGTCCCGGGCATCGTCGACCTCATGATGCGGAGTGCTTCGCTGGCATGAGCGCGTCGGGGAGCTGGGTCCTGGCGTCATGGATGAGTTGACAGCCGTTGCCGCGAAGAGCGTGTGCCTGGTTGTTAGCGCCTTCAGGCTGTGGAGGCACCACTTCCTAGCTGCCGTGCGTGAGTTGGAGACCAGCCGGGCCCTTCAGGCAGGGGCCGAAGGGCGTTGGAAGGAGTCCGAGGCCGCGAACGCCGGACTTCAGGAACAGTTATCTCAGCTTGAGTCGGCGCTGACTGGGATGGAGCGCGACCGGGATGTCTTCCGGGCGCGAGCAGACGCGGCCAGCGAGTGTGCGGCCAAGCTGGAGGCGGAGGCCCGAGCCATGAAGGCCCGCGGCCAGGAGATCGAGGCGGAGCTCGCCAGGCTGTGCATGTCTCTGTCCTCGGCCAGCGAGGAGGTTGTGGAGGCTTTCCGCTCCTCCTCGGCTTATCGGGCCGAACTGACGGAGGCGGCCCTAGAGTAGTACGGGCCGGCACGTGACTGCGGCTTCCGGGAGGGCTGGAGTGTTGCCGTGAGGGCCACAGCTGAGCACCTTGACCTTGAGGCCCCAGTCCTGCCTCCTCCTTCAAATCCGTACAGCTCGGAGGCCGATGATGAGGAAGAGCGGCCTGACTCCGTAGAGGCGAGTGTCGAGCAGCCGGTGTCGAACGCGGGCGAACGGGCACCCGCGGAGGTTGCTGTGGTGGACTTGGGTGACGAGCCACCTTCTCTTAGTGCTGCTGCTGTGCGTGTGCCTGCTGAACCAAGGGCACATGATGATGTAACCGGGGTAGATTCTTGAGAGAATGCCCCCAGCTGTCTTTTCCTTCTTTTTCCTGCGCTTTCCGAGGCAGTAGCCTCTTTTTTGTAATTTCTCCTTTTTGGAAATGAAAAACCTTCCTTTTATCTAAAAATCTTGAGATTTCTTCCATGTATTTCTTTCCTCCTGAACCGTCGCGAGATCCTCTGGGGATACGAAACGGCGTCCTTGATGAGGGCTTCTGAAGGAGCGTGACTTTTGGGGTCCGTCGCTTCGATATCCACGGATTTGATTGAGGTGGAAAGAGTCCTCATACTCCTGGGGACTTCGCCTTCCCAATAAATGGCAACTTCCACTGCATTCCAGCGATCAGCTTTTGCAATAGAGAGCCTTCGTAGGTAGCCTTCTTAGAGAATGTCCTCAGGAGAGTCTGGTACTTCGTCAGATGATGAATTTCTGCGAGATCCTCGTCGACCTCTGGTCCTTCGGGGGAACCCAACGCCGGTACCGTGGCGGCCGTGACCTGCGCCCGGAGAGGGTGGCCCGACATCTGAGCAATATAGGCTCGGGTACCTGGATGGCTGGCGGGAGGCGCTGGACAAGGTCGATCGCTTGTACGCCGGCAGGGGAGTCCTGCTTCTTGAGCCGGATAGGATCCATCCTTGACGAAATGAGAAGTGTCAGGGTAGTGTTGCTTTCCAAACTTCAGCTATTTTCCCTTGCTTGTCTTCGCCGTGTATAATCGTTGTTTGCTCCTTGCAGGTGCTCGGTGAGATGCTCCTTGTTGCTGGAACATCTTCCTACTTTCTGGTAGGAAGGATCGTAAGGAAGGGTGTAATCTATTTTCCATTCTTCCACTCAGTGGGCCTGGCCGTGTGGCTTGAACGACGGCGGTGGGCTCCTCAGTTTGCAGGCATGGACAGCACGCCGGGGCAGCCTTCCTAATGTGTTGGCCTCGTGGTACCGCTGTCACCCGTTGGCTTGGGTAGGTCGGCTGGTTCCCTGTCACGGGTGGGCCTCGCTGGCCTTCTTTCAAGCGGGGGTGGCTAGAGCTACTGGCCTAGTTTTCCTCGTGCGGGCCTTCTACCAGTGAAGCCCTTTGTTGGCCTGAGGGCTTTGTCTGTCACGCCCCGACGCGGAATATCAGAACGTACAGTCAGAAATAGCTAGAAATAACATTAATATGCTAAACTAAGCATTAAACACAAGTGCTATGAAGAGCGATAACTTATTGATCAAGAAACATTCCAAACCTAGTACAATAATCTTAAACCAACTTAATACAAACTGAGGCAATACAACTCTAACAATAATATCATAACTGAAGCTAAACACACTCTAGGGCACAACTAAGACTAGGATAACTGTGCCAACTCAACATCTAGAACTGGTACACTCAGAGATATCACTCATGTCCCTCCCCATCGGTATGCGCATCGTCACCTGAACTGCCTGAAAAGGGGGGAAACAACAACTATGAGCTGACGCTCAGTAGATAATAACAGGCAAGTTTACGTAATTAACCAATTATTCCATTTTCATATGCAACGATAAGAAAGGAAATGACGATACAGAAGAAAAACAACGTAATATAAAGATCTTGCAAGGTCAAGAGAATATAAGATATCTGGATTTCAACAAGAATAACATGTAACAAGTGTAACAGGAAATTGTAATGAGGAAATGGCCATCATCAAGTAATTTAAACAAGTCAAGTACGATCAAGTAACAAGATATAACAAGAGATTTATGTCGTAGACATCACGCTAGTCATGCACTCGGTGCAATGCCTCACCTTGTCATTACAAACTCCCATGGACACAAGTACTTTTCGGGCACTCTCCCCAGGACCAGACTGGGCCCTTATGATGCGTTGGCATTGATTTATCGGATTCAAGATCCCAAGTTCCGTCTAGACATTTAGTCAAGTTTATGGCCAAATAATCAAAGGAATTACTATCCAGAAGTTCAAGATTTAAAGGACTAATCTGTCCTTGGATTCAAGAGCACAAAACACGATAAAACTCATCTCTGAGAGATGTACGGTCATACATAAACCGCTCAAGAGATATATGCGGCTAACACTAGGCCGCACTTACAGGAGCTGGACTGATACTCAGCCCACGAGGTCAAGAATGAACGGCTGACAGTGTGCCGCTCTAAAGTATGAACGGTAAGTTCTGGGCCGTACAGGTAAAGAAGACCTTAAGACCCATGAACAAGATATACGGTCCATACAATGCCGTATTAAAGATATGCGGTCCAAGAGGATCCGCATAAGGTTTGAACGGTAATATTCCAGCCGCACCACCCGGGTTTGGCTAGAAAGTTAAGAAATCACCATATTAGACTCCGTGCTGCCAAAGACATGGTAAAACTAAACCAGGGCCTAGTACACTGTCCATTGGTCAGTCCAGGGTTTAATGGTTTGGTCGAAGATTGATCAAGGTTAATCGACCAACACTTAATGGCATAAGCCAGGTATACGCGGTCGTTATTGGGCCGCCTATAAGGATATGCGGTTCACTACTGGCCGCACGTGCCTCTCTAGCTCAATTCTATCCAAGACTTAAAACCAGCGGTTTAGTCACGTAAAACGATGTTCTGGTGGTCCAATAGGCTCTTAGCAGGGAGATACAAATATCCCACGATAATGGTAAGTCCGCTGGATGGAGTGTCCGAGGGTAAGTTCAAGACTAGCACACTAATGGGGCTAATGACTTACTAGAAGTCACAATTGGTCAAAACGTTCTACTGAAGTAGAATGACTGTCCAGCAACCTAGCATTCAGTTTAGTCCTAATTTCCATGTTCATTTATCAAGCATCACATTTTACATTAATTTGATTGCCAAAAAGATGAATCAAGATGATAAAGATAATGAATAAGATCATGTGGGAATGAAAAGCATGCATTTTACAGAAATTTACTTGCATGATTTACCACTTATCATATGGGTTTCTAGTTTACTAATTATCCATTTAGACACTAATATGAATCATATAGAACTAGTACTAAGTCAATTACTGCATAGATAAACGGTTCTGGAAAGACCTTACATCTACTGGGCTAACAGGGGCTGAAGGGGGTGTTTCTGGACTGCAGGGAGTTGGACGGCCAGGGGCATGACCGCCCATGGGGTTGGGCGGTCAGTATAGAACCGCCCAATGGGTTGGGCGGTCAGGTGAGAACCGCCCATCCCTGGGTTATGTGGTCACAGGGATGGCCGCCCATCCAGATGTGTGGTCGTCTGGGTGGCCGTTCATCCTGCCAGGGGATATGTGGTCACTTGAAGACCGTTCATCTAGATATGTGGTTAGATGAGGGCCGCCCATCCCAGGATGTGTGGTCATGTAGTGACCGCCCATCCTGGTTATGTGGTCTTTGGGAGACCGTTCATCCAGGACATGTGGTCTATCGTAAGACCGTCCAAGCATAGTAAAAACCCGATTAAACCAACCCTTTCCCGCCCCGACGGGGGTTTTAAGGGTCACAATAAAACTCAAAATTCGAATAGTATATAACATGAAATTTGGGGCTTTTACTATCAAAAGAAAGAGCATGAAAAACTCTACGAGATGCATGAATCAATTTTGATTTACAGCCTGAATCGTTACTGAAATCAAAGGGGAACAGATTCTGCCCTAATTCTGACATGCCTCTACTAAACCATTAAATTAACGCAGGATACCTAATGGAATTTAAGACTTTAGGACTCAAAAGAAAGAGGACTCGACGCTGATTCCATCCATATATAACACTTTATATTGGACTCGTTATTACCTACCTCAATTAGATGAAGAACAAAGAAGAAAGGAAGAAGAAAGGACGCCGACACGTCTCCACTAATCACCAGAGATTTCTCTAGATCGATCTCCACTGCGACCGCCGCTGCTACCAAAGGATTCTCGGGTTGCAGAGCTTTGTTTTTATAGCTCATACACCTTCTGGAGCCTTTGGTGCTGGGAGAATTCGTCGAAGCAAGTTGAGTGATTGAAACGGCGCCGCAATAGTTGACCTCACCAAAGCTCGGTCGACTACAAGTTTTAGGGTTAAGGTTTCGATGAATTGGCAGAGGGGAAATGATCCTTAGATCGTGATCTTTCATTTGCCACCGATTTGGGCTCATTTGATGGAGTATTAAGCCCTAATTCCGCGGTTTAAGTTAAGGTTAGGTAAGTGTGCACTTTGGACTCAAACCAAAGATTAGACCTAGTTACATATTTTTGTTGGGTCGACCACAGAAGACAAAGTTGTTAAATAAATCATCCTCTAGAAATTTACCATTTTTATAGATTTTTATAAGGTAGTCGAAATTTCACTTGTCCTATTCACTAAGGAATTAAATATTAATTTTTAAAATTCATTTATTTCAATTAAATTTCAAAACTGGGGTATTACACCCTCCCCTACTTAAGAAATTTGGTCCTCCAAATTCACTGCACTAAATACATAAAATAGGGAAAGAGAATGCTCACCTAGAATAAGTTGGGATACCGCTTCCGCATAGTATCTTCAGACTCCCAAGTAGCTTCTTCGGTCCCACGCCGACTCCACTGAATTTTGACCATCGGTATGGAACGATTCCGGAGTTGCTGTTATTTCCGGAACAGAATCTTGATAGGTTTTTCTTCATAGGTCAAATCTTCCTTCAATTCGAAATCCACATGCTGAATGATGTGAGTGGGGTCATACACATATTTCCGTAACATAGACACATGGAAAATATTGTGTACGCCAGACAACTGAGACGGTAAAGCCAGTCTGTAAGCAACCTCTCCCACTCTATCCAGGATCTCGAATGGACCAATATATCTCGGACTTAACTTACCCTGAATGCCAAATCTTCGAATCCCTCTCGTAGGAGAGACCTTTAAAAATACATGCTCGCCAACCTGAAACTCCAATTCTCTCCTTCTGTTATCGGCATAACTCTTCTGTCTTGATTGGGCTACTTGTAACCAGTCTCGGATAATACGGATGTTCTGTGCTGATCCTGAAATAAGATCTGATCCAAGCCATTGTTTCTCACCTACCTCATCCCAACATAACGGGGAGTGAAAGCTTCTTCCATACAATGCTTCATTTGTATGCTGGATTGATAACTGTTGTTGTAGGCGAATTCAATTAATGCCAAGTGATCATTCCAACTACCTCCAAAATCAATCATGCATGCTCTAAGCATATCTTCCACTATCTGGTTGGTTCTTTCAGTCTGTCCATCTGTCTGTGGATGAAAAGCAGTACTGAAATTCAGACGAGTACCCAGAGACTCTTGCAGTCCCTTCCAGAAATGTGAAGTAAATCTGGGGTCTCTATCAGACACAATGCTGACTGGTATGCTATGGAGCCTTACCACTTCCTTCAAATACAAAGCAGCCAATACATCAACTGTCCATTTAGACTTAATGGGTAAGAAATGAGCTGACTTTGTCAATCGATCGACAATCACCCATATTGCATCAAATCCACCACGAGTCCTAGGTAGACCCATAATGAAGTCCATGCCAATGCCTTCCCACTTCCATTGGGGTATGTCGAGTGATTTCAATTTTCCTGCCGGTCTGAAATGTTCAGCCTTAACTTGCTGACAAACTAAGCATCTACTCACGAAGTCTGCAACTTCCCTTTTCATATTCGTCTACCAAAATGATATTTTCAAATCTATGAACATTTTAGTGCCTCCAGGATGAATGGTGTATCTGGATCTATGTGCTTCCTCAAGAATCTTGTTCTTTATTTCAGCTTCATCAGGTACACAAGTTCTACCCTGGAATAACAATCTTCCATCGTCAGCCATCATGAAGTCAGGTCTGCTGCTCAAGCTTCCCTTGATCTCTACCAGCTCGGGATCATTATCTTGCAAAGACTTGATTTCCATCAACAATTCGGGCTTAAGTCGAATCTGTGCAATCCTAACCTGATCATTGTCAACATTAAGGTCCAGGCTAGCTAATTGTTCCAGTAGCCTCCACTCTTGTAACATGAGACTTGACAATTTAGCTACATGCTTCCGGCTTAACGCATCTGCCACAACATTACCTTTTCCAGGATGATACTCGATCGAGAAGTCGAAGTTCTTCAAGTACTCCAACCATCTTCTTTTCCTCCTATGGAGTTCCTTCTGAGAAAATAAATATTTCAGACTCTTATGATCTGAAAACACTGTGAATGTTTCTCCATACAAGTAATGCCTTCATATCTTTAAGGCGAATACCACCGCTGCTAGTTCCAAATCATGAACATGATAATTCTCTTCATGCTTCCTCAACTGCCTAGAAGAATAGGCAATCACTTTCCTATGCTGCATGAGTACACAGCCTATACCTGAAGCATCAGTGCATACGACAAAACCTCCTTCACCAGAAGGTAAAGTCAATACAGGTGCAGTAGTTAAACATTCCTTCAAAGTCTGAAAGCTTCGCTGGCAATCTTCTGACCAATCAAATTTGTTCTCCTTGCGGGTTAAGCTTGTCATAGGTACCGCAATCTTAGAGAAATCTTGGATAAATCTTCGGTAGTAGCCTGCTAGGCCTAGGAAACTTCTAACTTCAGTCACACTGGTAGGCTGATCCCAATTCTTCACTGCCTCTACCTTTGAAGGATCAACAGAAATTTCTTCCTCTATGATGATATGTCCGAGAAAGGACACCTCTTACAGTCATAATTCACACTTACTGAACTTGGCATATAGCTGATGATCTCTCAATAGTTGCAATGCCATCCTCAGATGTTCAGCATGCTCCTCTTCATTCTTGGAATAAATAAGGATATCGTCAATGAATACCACGACCCATTGATCAAGATAGGGCTGAAATACATTGTTCATCAACTACATGAAAGTTACTGGTGCATTCGTTAGACCAAAAGGCATAATGACAAATTCGAAATGACCATACCTGCTGCGGAAAGCTGTTCTATAGATATCCTCTTCCTTAATCCGCAACTGATGATATCCAGATCGAAAATCGATCTTAGAAAAATACTGAGCTCCCGCTATCTGATCAAATAATTCATCAATCCTCGGTAATGGATATTTGTTCTTGACAGTCAGCTGGTTCAATTGCCGATAATCGATGCACAATCTCATCGAACCATCTTTCTTCCTGACGAATAATACAGGGGCTCCCCAAGGGAAAGTACTTGGACGAATGAAACCCTTCTCGAGCAATTCCATCAACTGCTGCTTTAATTCCTTCAGTTCCGCAGGAGACATACGATAAGGAGCTTTGGAAATAGGAGATGTGCCAGGAATGAGATCAATAGAAAAGATAACTTCTCGCTCAGGCGGAAGTCCTGGCAATTTCTATGGAAAGACATCAGGAAAATCTCGGACAATGAAAATGTCCTTAATCTCGATCTGCTGCTCAGGGGTCGCATAGACAAAGGCTAGGAAAGCTTTACATCCATGCTTCATCAGCTTATCAGCTCGAAGAGCCGAGATAAGTGATACGGAGTTATGGTGTTTAACTCCCACAAAAGAGAGTCTCGGGTGCCTAGTAAAAGACACAGAGCTAGTACTGCAGTGAACATTTGCCTCATATTTAGCCAACCAATCTACTCCTAGGATTACATCATAATCCTTCATGTCCATGCAAACTAAATCGGCTAGAAAATTCTGTTCATCAATCATAACCTTACTAGAAGGATAAAAATACTAAATTGCTGATCTAGCACCAATAGGGGTTGAAATTTCTAACGGAGAATCCATCAAAATAGGCTTCACAGCTAAAGACTTAGCAAAACTCTGAGAAATAAATGAATGTGTGGTACCAGTATCAAAAAGAACAAATGCTAGCTTGTCGAGTATAATAAGAGTACCTTCGACGAGTCCACCACCCTCAGTGGTTCCTGCCTCATCTGCTTGTAGAGCTTGGAGCTTGCCTTGTTGTTTCTTGGTGCCATGTGGTTTCGCCGACATAGCTTGCTCAGATAAAAGAGGATAGTCAGGGATACGATGCTCCCTACTTCCACATCGCAAACAGGTGCCCAGCTTGCGCCAACACTCCTCCATCTTGTGACCTGGACGATCACAATACTTGCATACTCCTTTGAATGGAACAATAGGGCCAGGCTTCTTGTCTTCACGTTTCGACATCTTGCCCTTCCATGATCCGGACCCACTCCACGAACCAGACCCACTAAGGGGCCTGCCACACTCGGGTTTGATATTCCCGGAGCCCGTAGGTTGTTCCTTCCTTGCACTTTTTCCACAGATTCTCTCCGTCATTTCTAGAGTGTCTTCTAGGACTTGAGCTTTTCTCACCATCTCAGAATAGGTTGGGATTTCCATTGGTGCCAATTGGTTGATATATAGCAGCTTCAGCTCATTAAGAAAGCGCTTAGCCTTCATCTTCTCAGTGGATATCAAGTGAGTAGCATATCGGGATAGCCGAGAAAATTGAGCTGCATATTCTGCCACAGATAGATTTCGCTGCTTCAAAGCCGCGAACTCCACTGCCTTCTTCTCTTGCACTCTATCAGAAAAGTATTTGCAATTAAAGAATTCCTCGAACTCCTCCCATGTGACTTGCTGATCACCAAGGGTAGCCTTCACTGAATCCCACCATGTTCTTGCATCACGTTCAAGTTAAAAGGTTGATAGAAGGACACATTCTTTATTGTTGCACTGCATTACCTCGAATATCCTTCCCATGTCTTCTAGCCAGTGCTCGGCTTCATCAGGGTCAGTCGAGCCACCAAATCTCGGCAGATTCATCCCCCGAAAGTTTCGATATAAATCACCAGTGCCATGGTTTGCAGTTCCTGCTTGGGCCACTTGTTGTAAAACTTGAGTAAGGCCTTGAACCGTGCGTTGTAAGTTCCTCCATTCCGCGCGATCAGCTGCCATTGCAAAGGCCTACACGTGGACTAGATTACTTAGGTTCATTAAAAATAGATAATATCACAATTAGGGTATGAACTTAACCCAAGTTTCTACCCAAATCTCACCAGGTTGGGTTCTTAGACTTATAACAAGGTTATGGGTCCTAAATCATCACTTAGACCCCTAGAACTTAGAAAACCTAGGAATGTGGAACCTAGGGATGTGAAACCTAGGCTCTGATACCACCTAAACTGTCACGCCCCGACGCGGAATATCGGAACGTACAGTCAGAAATAGCTAGAAATAACATTAATATGCTAAACTAAGCATTAAACACAAGTGCTATGAAGAGAGATAACTTATTGATCAAGAAACATTCCAAATCTAGTACAATAACCTTAAACCAACTTAATACAAACTGAGGCAATACAACTCTTACGATAATATCATAACTGAAGCTAAACACACTCTAGGGCACAACTAAGATTATGATAATTGTAACGACCCGAGAATCCGATTACCGGGAAGGCCCGATAACCCGAGACTCGCACCGCCACCCACGAGTCCGAAGACTCGGAAGGGTTAGAAGGATGGTGTGGAAACTACACAAGTATCACAAGTAATTGCAGAAATTAAACAGTTATAATATTAAGTAGGAAATAAATTAGCATTTTACATGGTCCACAAAATAACAACAATAGTCCACAACTAGTACAGAGACAAGAAAGAAAAGTACAGCTACACGGGACATACCCCGGCTCTGACCTCTGGCACTACCTCTGGGCACCCGCACCACGCTGCACCCCAGACGCGCTCCCCCGGGGCGGCGCCTCACCTGAAACACGGTGAAAACACGCAGGGAATGAGTCTCGAAACAAGACTCAGTAGGGATCACTCGAACCCTACCTCGTAAAACGGGAAACCACTACGCTAGCGGTAGGAGAGTACCTCAGAAAGGAAAGCCCTGTACTCCACACAACAAAGACCCTACGGCACGCAAACCGGCACACGTGCCACGATGAGACAACCGAAGCTCAACGGTCGACCCGGTAAAACTCAAGGTCAAAGCCACGAAACTAACAGTCTGACACTCCGTACTCGAAAGGAGTACCTCCCACTAGAAGCACAGCCGGTAGCGTCCCCTGACGTCTTACACCGCACCGCAGGTGAACTGCCTGACGTGGTAGCGCCTACCCAAGGCACGAACACCGCACAAGTAACCACAAACAAGTGACTAGCTGGGGTCACGCCCGTCGACGTGGGTCCAACCGCCCCCAACCACGTGTGCACACACAGACCGCGCGTCCCTGGTCTGGCCCTCTGACCGGTTTCCCCCTCAGCCGGACTCTGGCTGCAAGACGTGGGGCCCAACGGTAACCGGTCCACAAACCGTCTCTAAGGGTCAACTCGTACACCACTCCCTGGTGTGACCAGCACACGCGTACTGGTAGGCTACGACTAGTGGAGGGTCACTGAAGGAGTAGACTCTCAAGTCAACGGAAAATAACGTCCGCATTCGACGACGTACGGGGACCACCCCACGTACCGGCCCCGTCGCACGGTGGCCACAGTCGGACTAAAAATGAGGTTGCAACCCTCTCGGGGCAACCAGGCGCCTGACGGTCCACCCCTGGACCGTCACAGGCAAGTGACGGTCTAGGCAGGACCGTCACTGGAAGCCTGACGATCCTACGCAGGCCGCCACACCCTCAGCGCCAAAACAGAATGTAACGTGCCTGCCCTGACGCGTTACATACTGTGACGCGCTTAAGCAGGTGCGTCACAGAACGTAACGGCCCAGCCCAGGGGCGTTACACTTCCTGGGGGTAAAACGGCTCTGACGCACCCACCCTGGGCCGTCACAAGGCTGTGACGCGCCAGTCCTGGTGCGTCACACGCCTTGACCCCTGATGCTGCTCGACAGTCGTTGTTAAAATTGCCGTGCCACACAAATTTCAAATATTTATAACCGCACTCACTCACTTATGGATTTGAAAACATGAGTATAATGGTAAGTACGGGTCGATCCCACGGGGAAGGAATTTGGTTATTTTTCTTAGTTGGAAAATATTCTTGTGTTTTGAAAAACCAATTTTTGGGTTTTGAGTGCGATTACAACTAACGGAAATGAAATTACAACTTGAAATGACAAGGGATAAGTAAAGAAAATTTAGCCAATTGAGTGAAGAACGTCGTCGTTTCCACGCCGAGCCTTTGATGATGGTCGTTCCGCCTAGGAAGTCGACGCCGTGAGAGGATTTGAAGAAGAATCACCGCTTCGGGTATGTTTGAAACACTTAAGAAGAACGGGTTTGCAGATAACAAGTTTGAAACTTTAAGGTGAAAACAAAACAGAATTCAAGTGGAAATGGGGGTTGGAAGAAATGAAATAACGGGAAATCTGAATGGAATTAGAAAAAGTTGAAAACATAAAAGTTGTAGAGAATTGAAAAAGGAAGAACTTTTATGAAGAACACAGAAACAGAAAATGAAAGGAAGATAAGGAAAAACTTGAAAAACTAGGACCTATTGGTTCGGATGAACAGTAATTGACAGAAAACCAGCACCTAGAAAACTTAATTCTAAACCTCAAAAGAAGAGGAATTTGACAAAGTGCAAGAAGAATAAAACTTAGAGATACAAGAGAGGAACAACTCTTATGAAGAACTCAGAGTTATTTGAGGACTAGAAAGACTTCAAAATGAATGAATGGAAGAAGGTATCATCACGGATGAACAGTAAATGCACAGGACAGCACTTAAGAAAATGAGTATTAACTCTATGAATTTGGACGAATTTGAAGAAATGCTAAACAGAGAAGTTGAAGAAAACTTAAAAAGGAACAACTTTTATGAAGACAAGAATTTGAAATGAGGATCACAATAATGAGAAATAAGGCTATGAAAAGACTGAATTCCAAAATGAAACTTGTATTGCAATAAATTCAACTTACAAATTTGCCTTCAAAAGCTTGGAAAAACACAACTTCAACAATCAAAAACTTCAGAAATTTAAGGAACTTACATTACAAATGCTCAAAGCTAGCTCTCTCTCCCTTGCAACCTTGCCATCTAGTTCTAACTCTAACAACCAACTCCCTTCATTACAAGTGATACCCCCTTATAGGGTTTACAATCTCTTCTTGCTCATATAAAACACTCAAATGCACCTAATTTTTACCCAACTTGGTAGGCTGGAGTGTGCTGAACCTTTTGTCATTTTTTCTGATTTTTTTCGGATTTTTTTGGAATTTTTATAGCCCCTTTTCTTCTCTATTTCTCTCTTATTCTCTCTTTTCTCTCTCTGCCGGCGCAACGAGCCGACCGGTTCGGCCGGGTTCGGCCGCCTGCCGGTGGACCCCCGTGCGCCCGCCCGCCTCTGCGCCTGCCGCGTGTGCGCGTGGCGCACGCTGCGCCCGCGTGCCTCGCGACCGCCCGCCGCGTGTCCCGGCCCCGCCTTCGTGCCGCGTGTGAGCCCGGCCCCGCCCGCCTTTGCCTGCAGGTTGCCACGCACCCCCCCCCCCCTCGCCCACTTCGCCGACCTCGTCGCCCGTGCCGGGCGGCGAAGGCGGGAAGGGGGCGGGGCGGGTTTGAAATTTTTATTTTTTTATATTTTTTTGTTTTATTTATTATATATATAATATATATATATATATCTAGTATAGAGTTAGAAAATTCTAAAAAAATATCAAATAATTTTATTTTTTTTTCTAATTTTTTTCTTATCTTTTTAAACAAGTTTCGGGGCTTTTGGCCCAGTTGAACATATATATTATTATTCTTTTTTTTCTTTTTCTTGGAGCTTTTCTCGAACTGCGTGCCTGCATAAATACATAAAAATTATCATAAAAATTTATTTAATTTCAGAAAATTAAATATTTGATACAAAATCAATAGTAAGTGTGAGAAGTGTATATTTATCATATTTTAAGCTCATAAAAATGCAGATATTCATGAATTAAAACGTGAAAATACACACTTATCACACCCCCCAACTTACTCATTGCTAGTCCCTTAGCAATGTAATTAATGAAAAATGTCAGGACTAACAAGAGTTTAAAGATATTCATGCTTCATTTCCAGATCATCTTTCATAGAGTTAACTAAAGATCAGGAATCTGGAGTAATTACCACAGACTAGCCTTAGGAACATGATCAAGAATTCTAATCAAAATTCAGTAGCACTTGTGCATGTGTAATGCTAAGTCCACAGTGAAGACAATTGCATCCTCCACTTGTTATTCTGAACAAATGTCTTTCAATTCTGCACTTCTTACTTAGAGCGTTCAATGCACACTAGCTTTTTGTCTGCTTTATTGATATGTCCCTTTTGGGATCACTATATATTTTTTTCCTTTTCTTTTTTTTTTCTTTACACACATGATGCTGCACTACCCGTCACTGTTTTACGCGAACATCAACACGTCTTAGGTGAAGTAGGCCCGGTGCCACAGATCAAAGTTCCCTTTTCCTTTTGACGCGAACCTCAACACGTCTTAGGTGAAGTAGGCCCGGTTACTCAGAATCGGAGCATTTTTCATGGTGTTTGTTTGTTTTTTTCTCATATTTTTGTATGGCAGAAAGCTTCTAAAAGATCTCTTTTTCAAAAGTGCAGAATATCAGACAGTATATCTAAAATAGCAGAAGGCTTGTCCTTCTTGTTTCATTAGCGTGCATCGTGATTTTATTTTATTTATTTTTTTTTTGAAAGTGCATCTGAACTTTAAAGAGATTCTTTAAATCAGTTTTCCATGGCTAGAGTAAATAAATTATCCAGCATCCTTTTCCCAGTTGTTTCTATTCAGAATCACTTTTCATGCGACATGAATCAAGAAACTCTAACTGGGGATGTACTGTAAGGGTAAGGGTTAAAACAAAATTTTGGGCGAAAATTTTGGGCGAAAGTTTGGGCGAAAAGTTTAGAGGTTGTATATATGAATGTAGAATGTGCAACATGATGTCCTGTCCCCCCAACTTAAATGACATTGTCCTCAATGACATAAACAATAGAGAATAATAGAACAATGTAAACATGATAGCTTGTTAAAGAACGGGACAACCTGATGTGTACTTCGACAGCTTTGGCGTGTTGTATTTGGCTTTGAAAATCGGAGAAACAGAGTAAGCAATCAGCTCTCTCCCCCCAACTTATCCTTTATTCAAACCTGTAAAATAAACACAAAATCATAATAAAAACTTGGGTTGCCTCCCAAGAAGCCATTTATTCTCACACGAAACTATGAAAGGTTTGGGTTGCCTCCCAAAAAGCGCTAACTTTAACGTCTTCAGCCAGACGTAATGTAGCTCATTAACCAACACGTGGTATTCAGAATGAGCCACCATGTGATCTTGTCTTCCTTCAAATTCCAGCCCTTATGCCATTGGAAGACAAGAGTAGACATGTACGGATTAGGGCTAGAAATATGCGGGTTGCGCACTTTATTGAAATTTTTCCGTGTCTTATAGTCCCTCCTGACAAGCTTTGTAGGAGTATCTACCCAGGGGTCCCCTTGTACTATATCGTCCTTTCTGACGAGCTTTTCAGGTACGGCTTCCTTCATGATAACTTGTTCAGGCCCTGGTAGTTTAGGAATAAGATTGTTAGCTTGTGACACTTTCATGTCAGTAACAACCTCATGAGCTTTAAGAGCATTGATCAACTTGTCTGCCTGAGAGAAAGTCAAATCAAATGTGAATGTGGTTGGCACATCCCCCTCAGGTCCTAGAATCTCAAATTGGAGAGGCTCGACTGACAGGGGAATCAAAGTAGAAGGAAGCACTAACTCATCCACAGATTCAGACGTCATTGGAGAGGCTTTAGGGGTTAGATCAAATAGAAAAGTTTCAAATGAAACCCCTTCATCACACTCCTCACTCATCTGAGGATTTTTAACCGAATTGCCCACTAATGGGGTGGATAGAGGAAATGTAAATGATTCGAGTCCGGCCCTTTCATCATAGGTTAGATCAAATTTGAATTCCTCTAAGACGGGCCCATCATCACACTCCTCACTCAACTGAGAATTATCACTCAAATTTTCCAGAAATGGGGTCGGTAGATGAAATGTAAATTTTTCTAATAAGGCCCCATCATCATGTTCTTCCAGATAAGGAGGATATTCAGAATTTGGTTCCATTAAGTCAACAATTTTATTACTTACAACGTAATCCTCCTCTTGATTCATTTCCTCAATTGAGTTGTTTGGGCCATTATCCTTTACCGTAGTATTCTCAATCTCAAAACATTCAGAGAATGAGGTGATATGGTCATCATTATGAGCATCATTATCCGTCAATTCACCCCCTACTTCCTTTCCTTCTCCCCCCAACTTCTCACGATCATCATAATCCTCAAACTCATCATCATCCTCTTCATAAGAGGAATTTGATTCAGGCATCTGAGGCTGCTCTTCCTTTAAGTCCTCCTCATAAGATTCTTCTATGATTCCCTCAAAATCAACAGTGATATGAGTGGTAGATTGGGGGATCATAAGTTGATCGTATGGATTTTTATCGTTATCACATCCATCAAATCCAAGAAGTTGGTCTTCAATACTTGTGGAGTTGCTAGACATTGGATCCACTTCCATGTCTATGATGTTTTTAGCAACCCTATTCACTTGGGCCTCAAAGTTTTGCAGTTGTTCCTGAAAGGCTTGTTGTTGCGTTTGGAAGAGCCGTGTCAATTGATCAAACATCTCCTCCTTATTCAAAGTGGGCTGAAAGTCAGATTGAGATGGATAGTAATTTGAAGGGCACTCAGTCTGAGAATGAGGTGGTGGAGAGTGTGTGAGTTGTCCTCCATAATATGGTTGATCATAAGAAGCATTTGGGTATGGAGCCCAATTTGAAAAATATTGTTCTTGAGGACTTTGGGCTTGATCCTGATAAGACTCCCAAGAAGAATTATGTTGATCTCTCCAACCAAAATGAAAGTTGTTTGGACATGAGTCAAAATAAGGTGGGGAGAGCTTTGGAGACATTTGGGTTTGCCTAGCTTGGTCCATCCAAGAGATTGTTGGTTGATCAGCCCAGCTAGAGTTATGCGTATCGGAAGATGATTCATAATTGGGCTGAGAAAATCGTTGATCATATGGGGCTTGCTCCGGGATGAAAGGTAGATCATGGCCCCCAAACTGAGTGGTTGGAACATGGTCCTGGGTAAACGATGGAAACTGGGCCATCATAGGTAATGTGATTTCATTTTGGGCCGACCACGAATATGGACTGTCATAAGAGGTTGGGTTGTTTGGGGTGAGAAATGAATGTGGATTTGGGCAACCAGCTACATAAGGGATTGGGTTAGCCCACATGTGATCGTTGTCCTGGCAGCCAGGTGGTATGAAATGGTTTTGATCCATGGCTAGAAATTGATCAAATTTATGAGCCAATTGGTCAAACCTATCTAAGTTGTGTGCCCAATCCATAGATGAAAGTTATGATCTCACCATTTTTTTGTAGATTTTATTTTTTTTGATTGATTTTTTTTTAATATGCAAACACAAACAAAGTAACACACAAGTTATCCTAATGACCTAGATGTGACTTAGACATACAAGTAGGGTTTCACAAAGTGATTAACGTGAAACTTAAGTTCACCCTCAGTATGTCCACCAGCCAGGTAAGGGGTGGGGAAGTGGGAGGTTCCCCCTACTTTCGTAGGGACCTTATTATACAAAACCACAATCCCGCTTAAGGCGTGTGCCATCCGACCGTCTTGCCTTAGACACCAGTTTTCATAAGAGGATAAACCTAAATATCACAGGAATCACAGTGTGATCCTAGAGCCAACGTCTACTGGCTTTTATTTATGACCTAGGTAATGCAGAGATGCAAGGAAATTGTGATTTTCGGGCTAAGGGAGGGTGATGAAATTCCCACCTTATCTTGTTAGGGGTGTTGCCCTTAAAGTATTTTGAAATGAAATGCACACCACAATTTCAAACAAGGGGTTCTTTATGTAAAAATGAATGCCAGACTGTGATCAGTAGAACGTACCTTGCCCCTCGCGATCTTCAAAATGCAATGCAGAAATTAAACAAAGATAAATTCTAAGCTAAATGATGCATGACCTAGAGCATGAAAGTGTAGTTTCTACTCTTGCAATGAGGTCTTTTATTTGGTACAAATGAAAATTTTTTTTGTTTTTGTTTTTAGTTAATGAACCTAACTAACCAGCATAAAAAAATTTTTCTTTTGTTTTGATTGTTTTTTTATTTTTATAGAGTTTTCAAGAAATTTTCAGATTTTTGTAAAATTTTTTCAGAAAGTGGAAAGATAGAACCTGTTTCTTGATTTCAGCCCTTTAGCAATGCTGCCGGGCTTTCAACAACGTTTCATAACCATAAGATTTCATGTCCGATCTTCCGCTTTCTTTGATTTGCGAATTTTTTTTTGTTTTCCTGCACAAGTATAAAGAGCAAAATTAATATTCACATATATACACCAAACACAAGAATATCCAACTATGAAAAGTATCTCCATCCCCGGCAACGGCGCCAAAAATTTGATGCTGCTCGACAGTCGTTGTTAAAATTGCCGTGCCACACAAATTTCAAATATTTATAACCGCACTCACTCACTTATGGATTTGAAAACATGAGTATAATGGTAAGTACGGGTCGATCCCACGGGGAAGGAATTTGGTTATTTTTCTTAGTTGGAAAATATTCTTGTGTTTTGAAAAACCAATTTTTGGGTTTTGAGTGCGATTACAACTAACGGAAATGAAATTACAACTTGAAATGACAAGGGATAAGTAAAGAAAATTTAGCCAATTGAGTGAAGAACGTCGTCGTTTCCACGCCGAGCCTTTGATGATGATCGTTCCGCCTAGGAAGTCGACGCCGTGAGAGGATTTGAAGAAGAATCACCGCTTCGGGTATGTTTGAAACACTTAAGAAGAACGGGTTTGCAGATAACAAGTTTGAAACTTTAAGGTGAAAACAAAACAGAATTCAAGTGGAAATGGGGGTTGGAAGAAATGAAATAACGGGAAATCTGAATGGAATTAGAAAAAGTTGAAAACATAAAAGTTGTAGAGAATTGAAAAAGGAATAACTTTTATGAAGAACACAGAAACAGAAAATGAAAGGAAGATAAGGAAAAACTTGAAAAACTAGGACCTATTGGTTCGGATGAACAGTAATTGACAGAAAACCAGCACCTAGAAAACTTAATTCTAAACCTCAAAAGAAGAGGAATTTGACAAAGTGCAAGAAGAATAAAACTTAGAGATACAAGAGAGGAACAACTCTTATGAAGAACTCAGAGTTATTTGAGGACTAGAAAGACTTCAAAATGAATGAATGGAAGAAGGTATCATCACGGATGAACAGTAAATGCACAGGACAGCACTTAAGAAAATGAGTATTAACTCTATGAATTTGGACGAATTTGAAGAAATGCTAAACAGAGAAGTTGAAGAAAACTTAAAAAGGAACAACTTTTATGAAGACAAGAATTTGAAATGAGGATCACAATAATGAGAAATAAGGCTATGAAAAGACTGAATTCCAAAATGAAACTTGTATTGCAATAAATTCAACTTACAAATTTGCCTTCAAAAGCTTGGAAAAACACAACTTCAACAATCAAAAACTTCAGAAATTTAAGGAACTTACATTACAAATGCTCAAAGTTAGCTCTCTCTCCCTTGCAACCTTGCCATCTAGTTCTAACTCTAACAACCAACTCCCTTCATTACAAGTGATACCCCCTTATAGGGTTTACAATCTCTTCTTGCTCATATAAAACACTCAAATGCACCTAATTTTTACCCAACTTGGTAGGCTGGAGTGTGCTGAACCTTTTGTCATTTTTACTGATTTTTTTCGGATTTTTTTGGAATTTTTATAGCCCCTTTTCTTCTCTATTTCTCTCTTATTCTCTCTTTTCTCTCTCTGCCGGCGCAACGAGCCGACCGGTTCGGCCGGGTTCGGCCTCCTGCCGGTGGACCCCCGTGCGCCCGCCCGCCTCTGCGCCTGCCGCGTGTGCGCGTGGCGCACGCTGCGCCCGCGTGCCTCGCGACCGCCCGCCGCGTGTCCCGGCCCCGCCTTCGCGCCGCGTGTGAGCCCGGCCCCGCCCGCCTTTGCCTGCAGGTTGCCACGCACCCCCCCCCTCGCCCTCTTCGCCGACCTCGTCGCCCGTGCCGGGCGGCGAAGGCGGGAAGGGGGCGGGGCGGGTTTGAAATTTTTATTTTTTTATATTTTTTTGTTTTATTTATTATATATAATATATATATATATATATCTCTCTCTAGTATAGAGTTAGAAAATTCTAAAAAAATATCAAATAATTTTATTTTTTTTTCTAATTTTTTTCTTATCTTTTTAAACAAGTTTCGGGGCTTTTGGCCCAGTTGAACAGATATATTATTATTCTTTTTTTTCTTTTTCTTGGAGCTTTTCTCGAACTGCGTGCCTGCATAAATACATAAAAATTATCATAAAAATTTATTTAATTTCAGAAAATTAAATATTTGATACAAAATCAATAGTAAGTGTGAGAAGTGTATATTTATCATATTTTAAGCTCATAAAAATGCAGATATTCATGAATTAAAACGTGAAAGTACACACTTATCAACCCCCAACGGTCAAAACCAACGGTCGGATGTCTCTGACGGTCCACCCCAGGCGCGTTACAGGCATGTAACGGTATCGTAACTGGTACACTCAGAGATATCACTCCTGTCCCTCCCCATCGGTATGCACATCGTCACCTGAACCGCCTGGAAAGGGGGGGGGGGGACAACAACTATGAGCTGACGCTCAGTAGATAATAACAGGCAAGTTTACGTAATTAACCAATTATTCCATTTTCATATGCAACGATAAGAAAGGAAATGACGATACAGAAGAAAAATAACGTAATATAAAGATCTTGCAAGGTCAAGAAAATATAAGATATCTGGATTTCAACAAGAATAACATGTAACAAGTGTAACAGGAAATTGTAATGAGGAAATGGCCATCATCAAGTAATTTAAACAAGTCAAGTACGATCAAGTAACAAGATATAACAAGAGATTTCTATCGTAGACATCATGCTAGTCATGCACTCGGTGCAATGCCTCACCTTGTCATTACAAACTCCCATGGGCACAAGTACTTTTCGGGCGCTCTCCCCAGGACCAGACTGGGCCCTTATGATGTGTTGGCATTGATTTATCGGATTCAAGATCCCAAGTTCCGTCTAGACATTTAGTCAAGTTTCTGGCCAAATAATCAGAGGAATTACTGTCCAGAAGTTCAAGATTTAAAGGACTAATCCATCCTTGGATTCAAGAGCACAAAACACGATAAAACTCATCTCTGAGAGATGTACGGTCATACATAAACCGCTCAAGAGATATATGCGGCTAACACTAGGCCGCACTTACAGGAGCTGGACTGATACTCAGCCCACGAGGTCAAGAATGAACGGCTGACAGTGTGCCGCTCTAAAGTATGAACGGTAAGTTCTGGGCCGTACAGGTAAAGAAGACCTTAAGACCCATGAACAAGATATACGGTCCATACAATGCCGTATTAAAGATATGCGGTCCAAGAGGATCCGCATAAGGTTTGAACGGTAATATTCCAGCCGCACCACCCGGGTTTGGCTAGAAAGTTAAGAAATCACCCTATTGGACTCCGTGCTGCCAAAGACAGGGTAAAACTAAACCAGGGCCTAGTACACTGTCCATTGGTCAGTCCAGGGCTTAAAGGTTTGGTCGAAGATTGATCATGGTTAATCGACCAACACTTAATGGCATAAGCCAGGTATACGCGGTCGTTATTGGGTCGCCTATAAGGATATGCGGTTCACTACTGGCCGCACGTGCCTCTCTAGCCCAATTCGATCCAAGACTTAAAATCAGCGATTTAGTCACGTAAAACGATGTTCTGGTGGTCCAATAGGCTCTTAGCAGGGAGATACAAATATCCCACGATAATGGTAAGTCCGCTGGATGGAGTGTCCGAGGGTAAGTTCAAGACTAGCACACTAATGGGGCTAATGACTTACTAGAAGTCAGCAATTGGTCAAAACGTTCTACTGAAGTAGAATGACTGTCCAGCAACCTAGCATTCAGTTTAGTCCTAATTTCCATGTTCATTTATCAAGCATCACATTTTACATTAATTTGATTGCCAAAAAGATGAATCAAGATGATAAAGATAATGAATAAGATCATGTGGGAATGAAAAGCATACATTTTACAGAAATTTACTTGCAAGATTTACCACTTATCATATGGGTTTCTAGTTTACTAATTATCCATTTAGACACTAATATGAATCATATAGAACTAGTACTAAGTCAATTACTGCATAGATAAACGGTTCTCGAAAGACCTTACATCTACTGGGCTAACAGGGGCTGAAGGGGGTGTTTCTGGACTGCAGGGAGTTGGACGGCCAGGGGCATGACCGCCCATGGGGTTGGGTGGTCAGTATAGAACCGCCCAATGGGTTGGGCGGTCAGGTGAGAACCGCCCATCCCTAGGTTATGTGGTCACAGGGATGGCCGCCCATCCAGATGTGTGGTCGTCTGGGTGGCCGTTCATCCTGCCAGGGGATATGTGGTCACTTGAAGACCGTTCATCTAGATATGTGGTTAGATGAGGGCCGCCCATCCCAGGATGTGTGGTCATGTAGTGACCGCCCATCCTGGTTATGTGGTCTCTGGGAGACCATTCATCCAGGACATGTGGTCTATCGTAAGACCGTCCAAGTATAGTAAAAACCCGATTAAACCAACCCTTGCCCACCCCGACGGGGGTTTTAAGGGTCACAATAAAACTCGAAATTCGAAGAGTATACAACATTAAATTTGGGGCTTTTACTACCAAAAGAAAGAGCATGAAAAACTCTATGAGATGCATGAATCAATTTTGATTTACAGCCTGAAATCGTTACTGAAATCAAAGGGGAACATGTTCTGCCCTAATTCTGACATGCCTCTACTAAACCATTAAATTAACGCAGGATACCTAATGGAATTTAGGGCTTTAGGACTCAAAAGAAAGAGGACTCGACGCTGATTCCATCCATATATAACACTTTATATTGGGCTCGTTATTACCTACCTCAATTAGATGAAGAACAAAGAAGAAAGGAAGAAGAAAGGACGCCGACACGTCTCCACTAATCACCAGAGATCTCCCTAGATAGATCTCCACTGCGACCGCCGCTGCTACCAAAGGATTCTAGGGTTGCAGAGCTTCATTTTTATAGCTCATACACCTTCTGGAGCCTTCGGTGCTGGGAGAATTCGTCGAAGCAAGTTGAGTGATTGAAACGGCGCCGCAATAGTTGACCTCACCAAAGCTCGGCCGACTACAAGTTTTAGGGTTAAAGTTTTGATAAATTGGCAGAGGAGAAATGATCCTTAGATCGTGGCCTTTCATTTGCCACCAATTTGGGCTCATTTGATGGAGTATTAAGCCCTAATTCCGCGGTTTAAGTTAAGGTTAGGTAAGTGTGCACTTTAAACTCAAACCAAAGATTAGACCTAGTTACGAATTTTTGTTGGGTCGACTACAGAAGATAAAGTTGTTAAATAAATCATCCTCTAGCAATTTACCATTTTTATAGATTTTTATAAGGTAGTCGAAATTTCACTTGTCCTATTCACTAAGGAATTAAATATTAATTTCTGAAATTCATTTATTTCAATTAAATTTTAAAACCGGGGTATTACATTGTCCCTCTTCTCTGGCATATGAGGCTTCTCCGTAGGTACCCTACCACAGAATAAAAAGATGGGTACCTACGCCTGCTTGAAGATTAGCATGATCGTCGACAGAGGATGGTATCCGGGAAACGAGTCGTTGGAGTCATACGTCGCCATCGTCGAACATGTTTTATCTCTCCATGTACTTATATTTGGCCCGTGTGAGGGTACTTTGCCAATTTTCTGGCAGCTTGTACTTTGAGCAAAGGAATATAAATTCTTTGATTCTGAGCCAATACTGATGTGTACCTTTTACTGGAGTTCTTCTGCATGCTTTCCTGGGCGATCCTCTGTGCTCGTCTTCCACAGTGCTCGTGTCCTCCGCGGGGACCCTTGGGTCACCTTCTTGTTTTCAAGGGGAGCGGTGCTCACCTTTAGAGAACCCATAGGTTACCACTTCATTTTCAAGGGGAGCAGTGCTCGCCTCTAGGGAACCCTTAGGCTACCACTTCGTTTTCAAGGGGAGCGGTGCTCGCCTCAAGGGAACCCTTAGGCTACCTTTGTTTTCAAGGGGAGCGATGCTCGCCTCTAGGGAACCCTTAGGCTACCACTTCATTTTCAAGGGGAGCAGTGCTCGCCTCTAGGGAACCCTTAGGCTACCTTTATTTTCAAGGGGAGCGGTGCTCGCCTCTAAAGAACCCTTAGGCCACCTTCTCGTTTTTAAGGGGAGCGGTGCTCGCCTATAGGGAACCCTTAGGTTACTTGTAATATCCCGGACCTTTCGGATCCTTATTTTTGGGTCCCGGATCTACTTTCTCGGAGTGTCTGACTCCGTTGTGTCTGAAATTTTATTTCGGACATCTTTCATGTTCGGATCGGCGCGATCCGGAGTTGTTTCGGAGGCTCGGAGTGCGTCAGCGGCTTTTCCGCGCGTGTTTTCCGATTTCCACGTGCGAGTTTCGGCAATTCCTTCGGAACCCTATTGCAGGCGAACTGGGTCGTTCACCTAGGCAAGAGTGATACCGTTGCGATCGGTGCGCTCCGAGGATCGCGGAAACGTGATTTTTAATTTTTTTTTATATTTTTTAGAATTTCTGGATTTTCTATAAATACCCCCACCTTTTCCTCTCTCCCCCACCTTCTCTTCTTCTTCCTCTTTCTTCTTCCTCCCCCACCGTGAGCGCCCCTTTCCCTCTCCCATTCGACCGACGACGATCGCGGCGGTGTCCCCTCCGACTGCAGACGACGCGGGGCGACGGCGTGGGCGACGGCGAGGCGATCGTGGAGGCATAAAGCTTGTGGGGAATTGTGAAGGAGCGAGGTTTTTAAAAGCGATCTTCACGGTTTGTGGACGATCCGGCGTGCCTCGAAGTGAGATTGAGGTAGGGTGACGTTCCCTAGCTCCCCACGTTCCATTCCCGTGGTTTCTAGCCCGAGGGGAGGCCGAGAGATGGGTTTCCATGTCGGGTTGGGGGTTTCCATGAATTGGGGAGAGTTCGCCCGATCTATATTTTTAGGCCGCGATTCTACGTTTTAATGGCTTAGATGCATGCTAGGGGGGCTTCCCCCTTGATTTCCCCCTCTCCTATGGAGGTATGGGGGCGTGGTTGGCGTTTTTGGGCGTTTCCCGCCGTTTTACCGTCGGGACGGTGTGACGGCCCTTCCAGGGACCGTCACAGTTTGTAACGCCCCATGAAGGGTGCGCCACAAGACATGTTTTGCCAATAGGGTGGTCCGTGGGCCTTACGGTCCAACGATAGACCGCCAGGGCGTGTGACGCGCCTAGGTTGGACCGTCAGGTGACGATCCGACCGTTGGCATCCGACCGTTGTGGTTTGACCGTTGGGGGTCAAGGCCTCTGACGCGCCCAGGGTGGGGCGTCAGAGCCTTGTGACGCCCCTATGTGGGAGCGTCAGAGAGGACGCTGTAAGGTTTCGCACAGCACCTACGGGCGACGCAGCGGATAACAAAAATTTCATTTGCCTGATCCCGGTGTTATGGAAAGTTTAATCTGTGCTCTAATCGGTGTTTCTAATACGGGTTGCGTGTTTCACCTTGTGCGGAACGACACTGTCCGCTAAGCCCGATGCAGAGAAACCGAGCCGCACAGCTGTACGGTCTCTAGAGCAGATTCACACGGATCCTTGCGCAGCGACGGTACCTTCCCGGCGCAACTTTCCCCGACTCTATCACCTTCTGGAGAGAGAGAGAGAGCAAGGGGGAGACAGGGGGGAGGCTAATCCTCCTCTCTTAAGCTTATGTGCTTGCTTAAACTTAAGAGGTTGGAAGAGAAGAAGAAGAGTTCGAATGAACTCACGTAGGATGCTATATATAGAGTTTAGGCTTATTAGAAAAGGGTTCCAAAAGACCGAAACTGTATATATGTCTTATCTCATATTATGCATATTTATTAAACTCCGTTTACACTCCTTTCCAAAAGGAATTAAATGGAAATAATACATACATTTGTATAATAATAATCCGTCACCCAAGAATCCATTGTGTGTGATCCTCTCGGCCCTTAGTCACTCTAGTTTAAGGCCCATTAACTTCTAATTCCTAATTAGAACTAAATTAAACGTATTATTCGCTTCTACAAGAGCCGAATAAAAGTTTAATTCATTCCGAACCTTCGATCACGTTGGGTCAAGTAAATCCGCGTGATCCTAGAGGACGCCGGGTTTAAACCAGTCTGTCTGGTACCTGTAAGTCCACAGTTACCGCATCGATATAATTCCTCACTCCTTCTATGAGTCTGGTACGATCGAGGGTATGGTTTCTGTCAAACCCCATGATCGTGCCATTTGACTATGACCTCCTTAAAGTGTATGGCGTCCGTTCTAAACGAACTCACACGACCCTGGCCAGGGATTTAACGGAGCGTCAATGTCATGACCCATTAACTGTCTGATATATACCCGACAGTGAGCGATCCCCTCTTGACCATTGATGATCTTCACACGTATCCTGGAGTGGTTAATGACTCGGCAACTCATGACTTATGGTTAAAGTCACTTAGCTAAGTAATTAAACCATTCCAGTCCTCGTGTAAGATCCGATCAATGTCTCAGGTCAAAGGACCAACGATGCTACTGTGACCGTTGGATCTTCAGTTGACATTAGGTATAATCAACCATCTAAAGATCCAATAGCGGATCAGTTCAGTGTACATCCTCCAAGGACATACACCTACACATATGTGTTGGTGCCCCGCACCAATGACCATGAGACTGGTCACTGACACATCATGTGTACTGGTTTAATAGGTAATCAAAGTCCCCGAGTGATTACCCTCCAACCAGGAACAATTTAAGGTATGTGTACATGTAAAGTCAATCTCATGTTCGAGATCCCATCTCGAGCTGACTTTACAACAACATATCCTAGGGACAACGTAAAGTAACACAATCGCATATTTACGCTCAAACACCACTTTATTAATAATGAACAAGATCGTACAACTATTGGGCCTACCCGACCCGAAATTAGCCTGTAGCACACCAACACTAACAATCTCCCACTTGAACTACAGCCAATTGCCCACAACTTTGAGGCCCATCTTATCCCGATGACGCTCAAATACAGTCTGTGTCAAAGGCTTAGTCAGTGGATCTGCTATGTTATCTTCTGACGGTACACGCTCTACCGTCACATCTCCACGATCAACAATCTCCCGAATAAGGTGAAAGCGCCTGAGAACATGCTTTGACCTTTGGTGAGATCTCGGTTCCTTCACCTGGACGATGGCCCCATTATTATCACAAAATAATGGGATGGGAGCTGTTATCTTGGGAACTACGCCAAGTTCCAAGATGAATTTCTTCATCCAGACGGCTTCTTTAGCAGCTTCAGCTGCAGCAATATATTCCGCCTCCGTCGTCGAATATGCAGTCGTATCTTGCTTGGAGCTTCTCCAACTGACTGCCCCTCTATTCAACATGAATACAAATCCAGACATGGATTTGCAGTCATCTGGATCTGACTGGAAACTTGAATCTGTGTAAGCTCTAAGCTGTAGGTCCTCTCCTCCATAAAGCAGAAAATGATCCTTAGCCCTTCGCAGGTACTTAAGGATACCCTTTACTACCTTCCAGTGTTCTTCGCCTGGATTTGCCTGATATCTACTGACAATGCTTAAAGCATTGGCAACATCAGGCCGTGTACATAGCATTGCATACATGATTGACCCTATCGCCGAAGCATAGGGTACCTTATTCATGTGTGCCACATCCTCAGAAGTTTTAGGACTCATCCCCTTGGATAGGCAAATTCCATGTCTCATGGGAATGAGACCTCTCTTGGAATTTTCCATCCTAAACCTTTTGAGGGTAGTGTCTATGTACATGGATTGGGATAGTCCTAGCATCCTTTTAGATCTATCTCGATAGATCCTTATGCCCAATACATAGAATGCTTCTCCCAAATCCTTCATGGAGAAAGTCTTGGACAACCAAGATTTGGTTGATGTCAACATCTCTACATCATTCCCAATGAGTAAGATGTCATCAACATAAAGGACCAAGAAGGTCACAGAGCTCCCACTGACCTTCTTGTAAACACAGGGTTCATCTTCATTCCGAATGAAGTTGAAAGATTTGACAGCCTCGTCAAATCTTAAGTTCCAGCTTCTAGATGCTTGCTTTAATCCATAAATGGACCTTTGAAGTTTGCATACCTTATTAGGATGTAGCTTGGAGGTGAATCTTTCAGGCTGTACCATGTACACCTCTTCTGACAGATTTCCATTAAGAAAAGTTATCTTCACATCCATTTGCCAGATCTCATAATCCAGGTATGCAGCAATGGCAAGGAGGATTCTGATTGACTTAACCATGGCTACCGGCGAAAACGTCTCGTCATAGTCAATGCATTGCCTTTGACGATATCCTTTCGCCACTAGTCTAGCCTTGTATGTGTCAATCTGTCCATCTGCACCGATTTTCCTTTTGAAAATCCATTTGCAGTCGATAGGGACCTTCCCTTCGGCTACATCAACTAAGTTCCAAACTTTATTGGTGTACATGGACTGGATTTCTGAATCCATTGCCTCTTGTCATTTCTCGGAGTCTACACTACGGATCGCCTCCTGGTACGACTGAGGATCATCATCCTCATCGATACATACCTTAGAGGACCCCTCTGAGACATGTCCAACATATCTCTCAGGTTCTCTCAGTAGTCTACCAGATCTCCGTAGTGTCAGTGTTTCACTTTGAATAGGATCAACCGATACAGTCTCATCTAATGAGTTTGTGTCTATGGGTTGTGGTTCTTGGACCTCATCCAATTCTATCTGGCTCCCACTGTTTTTCTGGAGTAGATATTCTCTTTCCAGAAATACAGCTCTCTTGGCCACTAAGACCCTTTGCTCAGAAGGGTGATAGAAATAATATCCAAACGTCTCCTTTGGATATCTCACAACCTACACTTATCGGTCCTCGACTCAAGCTTATCACTCTCGTTCTTCTTTACATGAGCAGGACACCCCCAAATTTTAATGTGATTAAAATTTGATTTTCTGCCCTTCCATATCTCATATGGTATAGAAGGAACTGATTTGCTTGAGATCATATTCAATAAATATGCTGCAGTCTCTAATGCATAGCCCCAAAGAGACAATGGTAGTCCTGACATAGACATCATGGATCGGACCATGTCTAATAAGGTCATGTTTCTCCTCTCGGATACACCATTGTGCTGTGGTGTATACGGTGGAGTCCACTGAGAAATTATTCCATGGTCTTTAAGATAAGAAGTGAATTCATGGCTTAAGTATTCACCTCCTCGATCCGATCGAAGAGCATTAATACTTTTGCCTGTCTGTTTCTCTACTTCATTCTTGTATTCCTTAAACTTCTCAAAGGCTTGTGACTTATGTCTCATTAAATACACATAGCCATATCTAGAGAAGTCATCAATAAAAGAAATGAAATAGAGATAACCTCCTTTTGCTTCTATGGACATGGGTCCATACGCATCCGAGTGTATGAGCTCGAGAAGGTCAACAGCCCTCTCACCAGGTCCACCAAAGGGAGCCTTGGTCATTTTCCCCATGAGACACGACTCACAGGTATCAAATGGCTTGTATTCGAACGAATTCAAATACCCATTTGAGTGTAATTGAGAGACTCTTTTCTCACATACATGACCAAATCTGCAATGCCATAGATATGCAGAATTCACTTCATCAGCATTGGAAATTTGCATAACATTAGAACGTGTATCTAATACAGAAAGACCATTGACTAATGAACCATTGGCTATAATCAAACCATTATTCATTATAGAGCACCCAGTGCTATTAAAAGCCAATGTATATCCAATGTTATACAAGCCAGAGATTGAAATAATGTTCTTAATAATATTAGGAACATAATAACAGTCATTCAGCTCCAGAATGACTCCTGAAGGTAAACTGAGGCGTGCAGTCCCGACAGCTTTGGCAGCAACTAAAGCTCCATTGCACATCCTCAGTTCAATCTCCTTTTTGCCCAATCGCCTTCTATTTGTCAACACTTACACAGAATTACAGATATGAGATGCACATCCAGTATCCAATACCCATGATGTGGATTCCATATATGACAAATTAAGGTATATGATAAAAATACCTTTATTTAGAATTGCCTTGCAATTCCTTTTCCAATGCTCAGTTTCCCCGCATCGAAAATATTTGTCTTCCTTTTCATTCTTCTTGCCCTTCCCTTTGTCAACTTTGGCGAGTTACTTACCCGTGGTCTTTTTCTTTCCCTTCCCTTTGTTACTCGTGGTGGATATTTGAGAGGCCTTCCTTTTCTTGTTGGCCCGGCCAACAATCATTACAGACGAAGATGGTTTATCTTTCTGCATGGTTCCTTCAGCACTCTTTAACATATTGAGCAGCTCTGGGAGAGTTGCTTCAATCCTGTTCATGTTAAAGTTCATGATGAAAGAAGAAAAGGAATCGGGCAATGACTGGAGTATAAGATCAATGCATAGTTCAAGATCCAACTTGAACCCCAATGCATTGAGTCTTTCAATCCACTCCATCATTTTCAGTACATGGGCATGTACTGATGAACCCTCAGACATCCGTGTCCTGAAAAGCCTTTTGGAGATGTCATACCTCTCAATCCTACCCTGCTCCCCGAAGAGCTGGCGTAGATTGAGAAGTATACTTCTACAACCAGTCTTTTCGAATTGCCTCTGCAGCTCGGGAGCCATAGAGGCCAACATGTAACATTGGGCAAGGGAGGAGTCCTCAGACCACTTGGCATAAGCCAGTAACTCGCCCTCGTCGGCATCAGGAGCTGGCTCAGAATGAACCGTGTCCAACACGTACGTAATCTTTTCGGCGGTAAGGACTATGCGTAGATTACGCAGCCAATCTGAGTAGTTCGGTCCAGTTAAGCGATTTACATCCAAGATGCCGCGGAGGGGGTTAGACGACGACAGTATAATCTGGATAAGAAATAAAAGACAACTTAACATGTGTTCAGATTCTAACTTAGATGTGATTTTCTATCTTAGTTAGTCCCACTAATTTTCGATCGGACTATATAACCCTCAGTATATAGAACGGGAGATCAGCGAGATCTACCTAGTGGGTCGGAATCCCAACGAGACTGATGTACGACCTTGTGGAAAGCACAACAAACCATACATCATCTCAAGGGCAGTCAACAAGCACTTGCATCTAATGCAATATCCGATATTCGGCCCCCGAGAAATCATCCCCTTGTGGAAAGCACAACAAAGGATATTCTCGGTTAGATCTAACCATCATTACAACATAGCAATGAGTTCATGACCCGACCCTTGTGGAAAGCACAACAAGGCCGAGTTCAATTCCTCCCCCCATTGAGGCCGAGCCTTGGAGTTTAATCCCGCCCCCAAACTCATGGACCTTGTGGAAAGCACAACAAATCCATGAAATGAAGACGTTCATTCACTCCATAATGATGGAGGGCCACGACGACTCCTAGAGTCACGCTTACCAGATCTAAAATTTAATCGCGAGGGAATTTAATTTTATCTTGATCTCACCCTAGGTGGTAATATAAATATATCCAATATATTTACCGTACCTAGTAGTTTGCACAAAATAAATGCATCCAATGCAAAAATAAAACGCAAGTGATCATGGACTTAATCCCTAATGTAACTAAGACATCCGGCCCGCTTCCGAAGCAGCTAGATCGTCCTCGTCGGGTGTGCTCCGCGCTTTCAAAATCCGACGCCGCATCAATTACAACTTTTACACGGCACGCAGGCCGAAAAAATTAAATTACATGTGACTCAAATTCCAGCAGCCCTTAGGGCGAGTACAACAACGGAGGAAGATAGAAGTACATTGGAATTTTAACAGAGAGAGAAAGGAGGTTCGCAGACCCCAATTAATTACATTAATCCAAGTCCATGATCACTTGCCAACCCATTCAAATAAAATGAATCAAGGGTTATTTTCTGAAAATAATCCTTACTTTTGAATTTAAAAATGGGATGTGCAAACAAAAACAGGCCAGCTTTGTTTAATTTTAAAAATCAAACCATGATTAACTAAAATTAAACACACAAGCAGGCCAATACAAGGTAAATAAAGTAAAGCACGTAAAGAACCATCATTTTCTACAGGGACATCTAATTGAGATAATTAATTAAATTTAAATTTAAATTTAATTATCTAATAATCAAATTTAAATTCAAATTTTAAATATGTCAATAATTTAAATTTAAATTCAAACTAATTATCCAATAATTTTTGTTTGAAAATAAATTTAAAATAATGTAATTATCCTCAATTAGTAATTTTCTAAAATTCAAAATTTGAATTTAACAATTATCTAATAATTAAAATTCAAATAATTGAATTTTCCATATTTAACTTCAAGAAAATTTAAATTTTGAATTTTATAATTATCTAATAATTAAAAATACAAAAACTTAAATTTTACTGAAGTAACTTCAATTATTACCATTTTATCTCAAGGTAAATAGTAATTATCTCACCTCGGTAAATTCAACACGGTTAAATAAAAATTCACATTTGACATTTACCATCGAGATAACACAATTAAGCTACTAGATAAAATTCGATTTAATTTACTGTGCATTTTGATATATATATATATATATTATTATTATTATTCAAACACACAATAAATTAAATATAAAAAATTGCAAATTTTTTTTATTAAAAAAAAATTTACTGCGCGGGGCTGGTCCGCCCTCCGCGCGTGGGCGGCGCCCACGCGCGCGGGCGCTGACCCGCCCGCGGCGTGCGCCCCGCCGCGTGGCGGGCCCGCACGCCCGCCACGCGCCGCGCCCGCCGCTCGCACGCAGGTCAGCACCCGCGGGCGCTGACTGCGGGCGCAGCGTGCGCCGCCCACGCGGCGGGAGCATTGTGCCCTGGGCGCAATGTGCCCAAATCGGGCCACAATTTTTTTTTTAACAAAAAAAATTGCTCTCCTGATGCCCAGCATCCATGAAAAATAGAAATGCCCAGCACTCCTATCTTCAAATAATAATTAAAGATTTAAGAATGTCCCTAAAATACGGTTCTAAACGGCGATGAAACACCGACCAGAGCGCAAACCTGGCTCTGATACCACTGTAAGGTTTCGCACAGCACCTACGGGCCACGCAGCGGATAACAAAAATTTCATTTGTCCGATCCCGGTGTTATGGAAAGCTTAATCTGTGCTCTAATCGGTGTTTCTAAGACCTTAATTACGGGTTGCGTGTTTCACCTTGCGCGGAACGACGCTGTCCGCTAAGCCCGATGTAGAGAAACCGAGCCGCACAGCTGTACGGCCTCTAGAGCAGATCCACACGGATCCTTGCGCAGCGACGGTACCTCCCCGGCGTAACTTTCCCCGACTCTATCACCTTCTGGAGAGAGAGAGAGCAAGGGGGAGAAAGGGGGGAGGCTAATCCTCCTCTCTTAAGCTTATGTGCTTGCTTAAGCTTAAGAGGTTGGAAGAGAAGAAGAAGAGTTCGAATGAACTCACGTAGGATGCTATATATAGAGTTTAGGCTTATTAGAAAAGGGTTCCAAAAGACCGAAACTGTATATATGTCATATCTCATATTATACATATATATTAAACTTCGTTTACACTCCTTTCCAAAAGGAATTAAATGGAAATAATACATACATTTGTATAATAATAATCCGTCACCCAAGAATCCATTGTGTGTGATCCTCTAGGCCCTTAGTCACTCTAGTTTAAGGCCCATTAACTTCTAATTCTTAATTAGAACTAAATTAAACGTATTATTCACTTCTACAAGAGCCGAATAAAAGTTTAATTCATTCCGAACCTTCGATCACGTTGGGTCAAGCAAATCCGCGTGATCCTAGAGGACGCCGGGTTTAAACCAGCCTGTCTGGTACCTGTAAGTCCACAGTTACCGCATCGATATAATCCCTCACTCCTTCTATGAGTCTGGTACGATCGAGGGTATGGTTTCTGTCAAACCCCATGATCGTGCCATTTGACTATGACCTCCTTAAAGTGTATGACGTCCGTTCTAAACGAACTCACACGACCCTGGCCAGGGATTTAACGGAGCGTCAATGTCATGACCCATTAACTGTCTGATATATACCCGACAGTGAGCGATCCCCTCTTGACCATTGATGATCTTCACACGTATCCTGGAGTGGTTAATGACTCGGCAACTCATGACTTATGGTTAAAGTCACTTAGCTAAGTAATTAAACCATTCCAGTCCTCGTGTAAGATCCGATCAATGTCTCAGGTCAAAAGACCAACGATGCTACTGTGACCGTTGGATCTTCAGTTGACATTAGGTATAATCAACCATCTAAAGATCCAATAGCGGATCAGTTCAGTGTACATCCTCCAAGGACATACACCTACACATATGTGTTGGTGCCCCGCACCAATGACCATGAGACTGGTCACTGACATATCATGTGTACTGGTTTAATAGGTAATCAAAGTCCCCGAGTGATTACCCTCCAACCAGGAACAATTTAAGGTATGTGTACATGTAAAGTCAATCTCATGTTCGAGATCCCATCTCGAGCTGACTTTACAACCACATATCCTAGGGACAACGTAAAGTAACACAATCGCATATTTACGCTCAAACACCACTTTATTAATAATGAACAAGATCGTACAACTATTGGGCCTACCCGACCCGAAATTAGCCTGTAGCACACCAACACTAACAGACGCGTCCCCACCTTCTAACGCACATTCGTTGGAGTGTTAGACGCTGTGACAGCCCGAGGGGTGCGCGTCACATGCCAGTTTTATCCCATCTTCTGACGCACCAGCGTTGGTCCATCAGAGACCGTGACACCCCGGGCGGTGTGCGTCACGATTGGTTTCTGCTCGTCTTCCGACAGACCATGCTAGGCGTGTCAAAGACTGTGACGCACTAGGACTGGCGCGTCACAGCCGGTTTTGCACTAGGAGCCTGACGCGCCTGTGTTGGACCGTCAGACTGCTGTGACGGCCCAGTGATAGACCGTCAGAGCCTGTGGTGCACCCAGGTTGGACCGCCAGGCTCTAGACTGCACCAGGTGGTTCGCAGTCCCGTTTCTTCTCCGACCGTGGTCACCGTGCGAGGGTGCTGGTACGTGGGACGGTCCCCGTACTTCGTCGGGTTCGGACGTTATTTTCTGTTGACTTGAGAGTCTACTCCTTCTGTGACCCTCCACTAGTCGTAGCCTGCTTACACATTTAGTGGTCCCACCAGGGAGTGGTGGAGAGGCTACCCTGGGGACGGTTTTTAGACTGGTTTTCGTCGGGCCCCACGTCTAGCAGCCAGAGTCCGGCTGAGGGGAAAACTGGTCAGAGGGTCAGACCAGGGACTCACGGTCTGTGTGTGCACACGTGGTTGGGGGCGGTTGGATTCACGCCGATGGGCGTGACCGCAGCTAGTCACTTGTTGTGTGGTTACTCGTACGGTGTCCTTGCCTCCGTCAGGGGCGATCGTGCCAGGCGGACACCTGCGGTGCGGTGTAAGACATCAGGGGACGCTACCGACTGTACTTCTAGTGGGAGGTACTCCTGTCGAGTCGGGAGTGACAGACTGTCAGTCAGTCTCCGAGACTTCGACCTTCGAGTTTTTGGTCGTGTTGACCGTTGAGTTCCGGTTGTCTCGCCGTAGCGTGTGTGTCAGTTTTCGTGCCGTGAGACCGGTGTTGTGTTGTAGGGCTTCCCCTTCTGAGGTACTCGCTTACTGCTAGCGTAGCGATTTTTTTTCATTTTGCGAGGTAGGGTTCGAGTGATCCCTACTGAGTCTTATTCTGAAACTCATTCCCTGCGTGTTTTCACCGTGTTTCAGGCGAGGCGCGGCTTCAGGGGAGTGCATCTGAGGCTCAGCGTGGTTCAGGTGCCCAGCGTTAGTGCCAGAGGTCAGAGCCGAGGTATGTCCCGTGTAGCTGTACTTTTCTTTCTTGTCTCTGCACTAGTTGTGGACTACTGTTGTTATTTTGTTTTATCTTGTGGACCATGTATCATGTAAAATGTTAATTTATTTCCTACTTAATCATATAAACTGTTTAATTTCTGTAATTATTTGTGATACTTGTGTAGTCTTCACACCATCCTTCTAACCCTTCCGAGTCTTCGGGCTCGTAGGTGACGGTGCGAGTCTCTGGTTATCGGGCCTTCCCGGTAATCAGATTCTCGGGTTGTTACAGTTGGTATCAGAGCGCGGTTGTGGGATTATACGAGAATCATAAGTAATTGTAGTGGTCCACTATTCCATAGCAATGATGTACAGTTGACGCTGGCATCGAGCATCGTGTGTTTTCATTGACCTTGCCGTTTCTATGTTTTCTATCTTTTGCTTCAGGAGCGAGTATGGCGCCGAGGCGGAGCACTCGCTCTCAGCAGGGGCAGTCGGCTGGGGCTCAGGAGATCCAGCAGGAGGTTCAAGTGGAGCAGAGTAGAGTGCCGCCTGCGGCCACCGAGATAGTGGATACTGCGAGGTTTCCGGGGGCTGAGGATTTCTTCCGTGGCATGTACCAGCTTATGTCGCAGCAGTTCAGCGGAGAGGCTGGTGAGGGCTCGTCGACCAGGGGTGGACCAGGCCGAGCAGTGAGGGATTTCATGCAGTTCCATCCACCTTACTATGGCGGTCAGTCGGACCCTGATTTGGCTCGACGAGATGGAGCGGGTGTTCAGTTCCATGCGGTGTACTGCGGAGAACAAGGTGATGTTGGCCTACAACTAGTTGCAGGGCACGGCTCGGGCGTGGTGGTCTTCCGAGTGGCAGACGCCTTTTCAGTCTCGTCCCCTTGAGCAGATTGCGTGGGACGACTTTGTCAGGGCATTCGAGCGTGCTTGCTGTCCAGAGTATATTGTTACGCAGAGGATGCGTCAGTTTTTGGAGCTAGTCCAGGGTGACATGTCCGTGTTACAGTACATGGCACGATTTTTTGAGCTGGTTCGTTATGCACCTCATATCATGGAGCATGAGAAGGTGAAGATCGTGCAGTTCGTGCAGGGCTTAAGGCAGGAGCTGAGACACCACTTGATCGCAAATGCTCCCACTGATTTGGAGACAGCTTCTCGTGTAACAACGTCCTTGGAGCTGGATATGCAGAGGACTCGGGGACCGATTAGCCTGGGGCAGTCCTTGTCAGGCTGCAGCCAGCAGTCGGCTACCCAGCAGCATGGCTCTTTTCAGCATGCGACGGGTGGTTCTGGAGCGCCGACATCGGCAGCGTCAGTGATAGGATCTGTGTCTTTTGGCTCGAAGGTCAAGAAGTTTCTCAAGAAGAGTTTTCGTAAGAAGCACAAGGATCAGAGGCATGCGTCATCAGGTAGTGTACAACAGCCGGTCCCTTTTCAGCGTCAGGGATCAGTGGGTGGATCGCGAGGATCGTGTCCTCGGTGTGGCGAGTCACATCCAGGCAGGCAGTGCACAGCACGTATGATTTGTTTCAGGTGTGACCAGCCAGGGCATATGGCGCTTGACTGTCCTCAGAGGCAGCAGCATCAACAATAGTTTCCTTAGCAACGGCAGTATCTCCAGCAGTAAAGGCCACAGCAGCAGTAGCAGCAGCAGCATGGACAGTATCCGCCGCTACCCAGGTCAGCGAGTGTGGGAGGCAGGCAGAGAGCTCGAGTCTAGATTACACACATGACCAGGGCAGAGGCAGTGGCATCACAGCTCATGGAAGGTACCGTTCATATTTTGGGTTGTGCGGCTCGGGTTTTGTTTGATTCTGGCGCTTCTCATTCGTTTATTTCGGAGGATTTCGTGCTGAGCATCGAGGAGCCGGTGACCGAGTTGTCTAGTGATTTGGCAGTGGAGTTGCCTTCAGGTGATTTTATGATCACTCCTTATTATTTTGATGAGGTTCCGGTGTGGGTTGAAGGGCGGAGTTTGCTGGCCAGGCTCTATGCGTTGCCGCTTCAGGACTTTGATCTGATTTTGGGCATGGACTGACTCGAGGCACATCATGCTTTGGTGGATTGTGGCTCGAAAAGGGTTTATTTCCGACGACTTCGTGGACCCACTTTCTATTTCCAAGGTATTAGGTCTTCCTCTTCCCGCTATCTTATTTCAGCTATTAGGGCTCGTCGTTTGCCTGGTGCGGGTTGCCAGGGTTTTCTCGCTTCTGTGGTCGTGGCAGACCGGATGGAGCCGGATGTCGAGGACATTCCGGTGGTGTGCGAGTTTTTCGATGTTTTTCCAGATGACTTACCTAGATTGCCTCCCCAGCGGGAGATTGATTTTGTGAACGAGATTGTGCCTGGTACGAGACCTTTATCGAAGGCTCCTTACCGTATGGCTCCCGCTGAGTTGAGAGAGTTGAGGGCGCAGTTGCAGGAGTTGCTGGCCAAGGGGTATATTTGTTCTAGCTTCTCCCATTGGGGTGCGCCAGTGTTGTTCGTGAAGAAGAAGGATGGTAATCTGAGGCTGTGCATTGACTACCGGCAGTTGAACGAGGTAACCGTTAAGAACAAGTATCCATTACCGCGGATTGATGACTTGTTCGGTCAGCTTCAGTCTGCTCGAGTGTTCTCGCGGATTGATTTGCGGTCCGATTACTATGAGTTGCGGATTCGAGAGTCGGACGTGGAGAAGACTGCGTTCAGCTCGAGATATGGGCATGATGAGTTCTTGGTGATGCCGTTCGGGCTCACCAATGCCCCCGTAGCGTTTATGGATTTGATGCAGAGGGTGTTTCGTCCCTATCTAGACCAGTTCGTGGTCGTGTTTGTGGACAACATCCTTGTTTATTCACGGTCTGTGGAGGAGCATGTCACATCCCGAGCCTTTATTACAGTGGAAGACTCGCTCGGGGAGCGCGAACAGCCGGCATGGTAAGCCTCTTGCAAGCAAAAATAAATCAGAGCGCGAGACAATCACACAAGTAAATGCAATTGCACATGATTTAATCAACTTCAACTTCATATCATAATGCTCAATATTCAAAGATACAATCACTAATTTGATTTTCATTCTACTAGACTCAAGAAATAGGAAAATTACATTGACTCAATCTAGACATTATAAACTTCCTATGTCTTCACTCTTGTAATAACAACATTCAATCGCTCTCGGACCCGCTACTTGAATCACCCGAATCCGAATTCGAACTATTCCCATCTCCTGAAAAATATTAGAAATAGGTGATGAGCACACTTGTCCAGTAGGTATCTTCGCATCAACATGAAGGCACTATTAAAGTAAATAACAATTTAGCTCTAAAGAATAAGGTAAAATCATGCGAATGCGAATCGATCGCGCGTTTAAACCAAAGTAACAAGATAATCATGTAAGATAGAATGATCAAGAATGAACTAGTAAGAATATAACAAGAACATGATATTGGCATTCCATGAACAAGAATGTAACGAGATTGTACTAGCAAGCCACATATTCATCACACTAGTCTCTTTTGAGTACATAGTTCGTGAATTTCTATGGAATATCAAGCAAGAAAGTCATGTTGTGCCGTGGATCTTCACTTATTTATAGAAATAGTACTCCCAGCGCAATGCGGCGCCAGTAGCATCATACCCCATGGTTTATAAAATAGTATGTTTCCGGCAATCAGCCGAGGGGACTAGCGTAGAGCCCTTGAACAAAATCAGTGCTCGATCACATCTTCAGTTATAAATTAAGCTACTTCCACACATGTAATAGTAACGTATGGCCAAGAATGTAATACGTTCAATAATTCCATGATAACAATAATCAATGAATGAATACTTTAATTTGAATATATGAGATCAAGAATGACATTTAAACTATGTTATGCTTATAGAATAAATCGGCAGCATAACGGTATATTTTCTTAACTTTCATCCATTACATTAAGTCTATTAAGTAATATGATAAGTTCTAGATCATCAAGGTTTGTCTAGAATCATTGCAATATCAACCCTTGGTCAAACCTTGGGTTAACATATACAAGCTATGTAACGGTCGTTTGCTGGGCCGTTACACTATGTAACGCGTCCATAATGGGCCGTTACAGTGACCAGAGTCCAGCATACTAGTTTAGACTCAGTGAAATGTGACGGTCTGGCATTGGGCCGTTACGTGAGCCTGACGGTCCAGTGCAATGCCGTTACATTACAAGATCCAGAAAATAACGATAGTGTATTCTAGTTATTGGGCTTTGATGGTACAACCAACTCGGCGTCCTAGTGGGAATCCTAGGCTCGCGGAGAATTACGGAGGCCTTGAAATAATGATTTCCTAGTCCATTGGAAGGAATATCCAATAGATAGGTCCTCATATCCAAGATGGTGTTCCTAAAGTGCAAAGTGTGAACTAATGGCAACATACCGGAATATGTGCCATGTACTTATAGAAATGACTCTATTGACAGAGAGAGATATGTATAATCAGTGTGAAATCATGATGAAAAACTCTGTCAATACAACGTTAAAAAGTCATGCTTTATAATACAAAACTATATAATTTGGCTTCATGAAATTAACATAACTTAAGTAAAAGTGAGATACCAAAACAGGCAACAACTAATATGAATAATCAAATAACCTTAAAATCACATGATCAGATTAAAACTTAAGTAACTAGACTTAACAATAAATAATATTGGCAAGTTATATTCTGTCTTAGGGTTGGCAGAACACAGACTCTGACGGTCTGGAGGTGGGGCGTCACAGTGAACGTGACGGTTAGGAATCCAGCCGTTACATGAACGTAACGCGTCTGTCCCAGTGCATTAGAGACAACAGTGAAAATTCAAAATAACAGGGTGTGTGACGGTCTGTCGTAGGGCCGTTATATGAGTGTGACGGTCCTACGCGGATGCGTTACAGTATCTGATGACAGAAAACTAGATAAAACATAAAGAGATCGATTCATATCATGTCCATAATTAAAATACCATGAATCTCTAGACATGATAACGTAGTGTAGGCCAACTACATGCTTAGGTATTAATGAATTAGACAAGATACATCTTTGGCATGTCCAATTAAGGCTAAAGGATGCATGTAATGCATAGAAGTAGTAAAATCATGAAATCAATGATCTATAATGCATGTAAACACTTGAACCAGAGGGCTTTTAGTCCTATCAGGTTATTTTTACCGTTCATGAGATAACCTACCTCTTAACTTAGGTTGTTGCTTCTGATTTGGATTGAGAATCATGCCCTAGATTTCCTTCTTCTGTGACTTTTTCAGCAACTTCCTTGGGCTCTAACTCCACGACCTCTTGACCTAAAGATGTTAAATTTGGAGGGGAGTTAGTCTAAAGTATTGTAAACAAATACTTCTAAAGAGCTTACCTGAGATAATGACTCCTTACCTTGATTCTTTACGTCCAAAAAGTAAGGGTCGCACAGTTCTGAACTATGCCCTATTTATAGAGTTTGGGCTAGGGTTTGAGGATTATATCGATTCTAGAGTCCTTGTTGGGTCATAATCCAATCTCTAAGAGTCCTCAGTATTATTATAACTCTTCCCAAGTCGATCCTTAGTGGATAAGAGTCCAAATTTTTAATCTTTGTACTTGTTCTTTCTTTTACGGAACTAACAGGATGTAACGGTCTACGGCCAGTGCGTTAGAGGCATGTGACGGTCTCGCGATAGACCGTTACATTACTCGTTCCCAGAGTTCAAAGGAAATCAAACTCTTCAGTGTTTTGGGGTTCATAGAGTGTGACGGTCGCCGACATATGCGTTACATGGCTGTGACGGTCGTTCGATGGACCGTTACAGTCAGTGTGGATAGAGTTCTAAATTGATCAAACTCTTCTATTCATTATCCGCCTAATTATCTGTATTAAGTGGTATTTATCCTTATAATTCTGAGGATAAGCTTAATAACCTTCTAGAATATGGGCCAAATTAAATGGGCCTGATCTTAAAACCCTTTAGACTTTAATTAAGTGAGTTGGGTTAATTGATTAACACCATTTGGCCTTATCTTGATTAATAACTCCAAATTAGTCCATTAATTACTAATAATGTCAGAAAATTATCAATTAAATTCTAGGGCACTACACCCTCCCCCACTTAAAAGAATTTGGTCCCCAAATTCAATACATGGGTTGTGGAGAGGGTACTTACAGTTGAATAATTCTGGAATCTTTTCCGCATAGCTGCTTCGGTTTCCCATGTTGCTTCATATGGCCATGTTTTCTTCCATTGGATCTTGACCATAGGAATAACTTTATTCCTTAATTGACGCACTTCTCGATCCAGAATCTTTATTGGCGTTTGCTCATATGTTAAGTCCTTCTGAATCTACAGGTTGTCATAAGTGATAATATGGTCAGGATCATATACATACTTCTTTAGCATGGAGACGTGAAATACGTCATGTACTCCTGCTAATTGTGGAGGTAAAGCCAATCTATAAGTCACTTCACCGACCCTTTCAAGAAATTCAAATGGGCCAATAAATGTAGGAGTTAACTTTCCTTTAATGCCAAATCTTCGAATACCATGACCTGGAGAAACCTTCAGATATACATGTTCTCCTACTTGAAACTCCAAGTCACGCCTTCGATTGTCAGCATAAGACTTTTGCCTATCTTGTGCCATTTTCATCCTTTCTTGAAGGAGTTTTATTTTCTCTGTAGAATCTCTGATAAGATCGGGGCCTAGAAATTACCTTTCCCTTATTTCATTCAACATATTGGTGATCGACAACTTTTCCCATATAGCGCTTCAAAAGGTGCCATTTGTATGCTTGCTTGATAGCTGTTATTATATGCAAATTCTACTAGAGGCAAGTGATCATGTCAACTTCCTCCAAAATCAATGACACAAGCCCTAAGCATGTCTTCTACTACCTGATTCGTTCTTTCCGTCTGACCATCCGTTTGTGGATGAAATGCTGTGCTAAAATTTAATCTAGTCCCCAGTGAATGTTGTAGGCCCTTCCAGAACTGTGATGTAAATCGAGGATATCTATCTGATACAATAGAGACAGGGACACCATGTAGCCTAACAATTTCTTTGATGTATAATACTGCCAAGATATCCACAGACCATCGACTTTTTATCGGTATGAAATGCGCAGATTTAGTCAATCGGTTTATGATTACCCATATTCCATCATGTCCACCTCTTGTCTTAGGTAATCCCATAATGAAATCTATTCATATGCTCTCCCATTTCCATTCTGGAATACTTAAGGGCTGTAATTTTTCTGCAGGTCTGAAATGTTCCACTTTAACTTGTTGACAAGTGAGACAGCGAGACACAAAATCAGCTACTTCCCTCTTCATATTGGGCCACCAAAAATTTCTTTTGAGATCCTGATACATCTTCATATCTCCTAGATGAATGGTGTACTTTGATTTATGTGCTTCTTCTAATATCAATTTCTTTGTATCTTCATGATCCGGTATACACATTCGTCCCTTGAATAGCAATCTTCCATCTTCGGAAATAGTAAAATCTGGTCTTTGTTCAATATTGGCCTTAATTTCCAGTAAAATTGGGTCATCATCTTGTAACTTGGCCAAATCCTCTATTAATGTAGGTTGAGCTCGGATATTAGCTATAAAGCAATCTTCTTCCTTAATGTCAACATCTAAATTCAACTGAGCAAACTGAGGAATAAGGTTAGTTACACTAATCATGAGACTTGATAACATACCCATTGGTTTTCTGCTGAGTGCATCCGCTACAGCATTATCCTTGCCAGGATGATATTGAATAGCAAAGTCAAAGTCCTTGAGATGTTCTAACCACCTCCTTTGCCTCATATTGAGCTCCTTTTGAGAAAATAGATATTTCAAGCTCTTGTGGTCTGAGTAGATCGTGAACTTTTATCCATACAGATAATGACGCCAAATTTTCAAGGCGAAGATCACTGCTGCCAATTCTAAATCATGTATAGGATAATTTTCTTCGTGACGCTTCAATTGTCTTGAAGAATAGTAAATCACTTTTCCATTATGCATAAGGACGCATCCTAAGCCAATTCCAGATGCATCCATATATACTTCAAATCCACCACCCTCCATTTGTAGTGATAAAATAGGGGCTGTTGTAAGATGATTCTTAAGACTTTGGAAACTCTTTTCACAGTCCTTCGACTAGATAAAAGGATTTTCTTTTCTATTAAGTCTAGTTAAAGGAACCGCGATCTTTGAGAAGTCCTTTATGAATCTCATATAATAACCAGCTAGGCCCAAAAAACTTCTTACTTCAGATGTAGTCGTTGGCCGACTCCAATCTCTGACATCTTCTACCTTAGAAGGATCCATAGCAATACCTTCTTTTGAAATAATGTGGTCTAGGAATGAGACTTCCTTGAGCCAGAATTCACACTTATTGAATTTGACATATAGCTTGTGTTCTCTAAGTGTTTGCAAAGCTATCCTTAGATGTTCTTCATGTTCTTCTTTTGTCTTGGAGTATATCAGGATATCATCGATGAAGACGACGATGAATTGGTCTAAATATGGCTGAAAGACACTGTTCATAAGTTGCATGAATGCTGCTGGGGCATTAGTTAACTCGAACGGCATTACCAAAAATTCATAGTGGCCATAACGACTTCGAAAAGCCGATTTATAAATATCCTCTTCTTTAATTCTAAGTTGATGATAACCAGATCTGAGGTCAATCTTAGAAAAATATTCTACTCCCGAAAGCTGATCGAAGAGCTCATCAATACGCGGCAATGGATATTTATTTTTGATTGTAAGCTGATTCAGTCGCCGGTAATCGATGCATAATCTGAGAGAACCATCCTTCTTCTTGACAAATAGAACATGCGCACCCCAAGGGGATGTGCTAGGTCTAATGAAACCCTTGTCTAGAAGTTCATGTAGTTGCTTCTTTAGTTCCTTAAGTTTCGTGGGGGACATCCTGTAAGGGGCTATAGAAATAGGTGCTGCACCTGGAATGAGTTCAATGGTAAAGTTTACTTCCCTCTCGGGCGGTAAACTAGGTAGTTCGGATGGGAACACGTCAGGGAATTCATTTGCAATAGGAATGTTTGCTAGGATAATTTCCTTAGATTCAGTGACAATGACTGAAGCAAGAAAAACTTCACATCCTTTCGAGATAAGTTTGCAGGCGTGAAGAGAAGATATAATGGTAGGATGCTTCTTGTATTTGATGCCAAGAAAAGAAAATCTTGGAAGACCGGGCTTTCGGAAAGATATAATTCTATTTCAGAAGTTGATGTAAGCATCATGGTCTACAAGCCAATCTACCCCTAAAATGGCATCATAACCTTTCATATCGAGGCATACTAAGTTTGCGGGGAGATTGTGTCCTTCTACTACCACCTCACAATCGGGATAATACTTGGTAAGCTTAGTTCCAGATCCTAAAGGTGTAGTAATAACGAGATCTGAAGGTAGGGGAACTGATGCAGTTGGTAAGGTGTTTGCAAAAGTGGTGGAGATAAAAGAATGAGAAGCACCAGTATCGAATAGCACGAATGCAGGACGAGAATAAATTTGAAGAGTACCTTCCATAAGCCCGTCATTTTGATCCTTGGGCGCTTCTTCTTCATCTATAACTGCATTGAGACGAGCCTGCCTCCTACGTCCTCCGTTATTTGATTGATCTTTCATAAGGGGGCAATCTGGCACACGATGCTCCCTACTTCCACAGCGCAAACAAGCACCTAGGCGCTTCCAGCATTCTTCAGTCGAGTGGCCGAATTTCTCACAAAAGGTGCACGCTGAGGCGACTTGCTCCTTCTCTTTTTAACCTTTTTACTATTCTTTTGGGAACTTCCACCGTTCCCGTTCCTTGATCTTTTCTTGTTATCACGGCTTTTGTATGGTTCCGTGATGCTAAACTTCTCTTTCTTATAATGCCGATCTGAGCGCCGGCTAGATTCTTCTCCCTTTCCTTTCAACCTTTCGACCTTCTCTAAGGTCCTCTCGCATAAATATGCCCTTTGAACCATCTCCGCATAAGTGCGGATATTCTGTGTCTCCAGTTGCTGAATGAAATCGGGCCGTAACCCGTCCATAAATCGGTTCGCCTTTAATAATTCCGTACTAATAAGGTGTGGTGCATATGGTGCTAGTCTTAAAAACTGCAACTCGTACTCTGCTACTGACATCATCCCTTGACGAAGGGAGGCAAACTCCATAGCCTTCCTTTCCTTCACATGTTCGGAGAAATACTTGGCACGAAATAAAGTGAGAAAAGCATTCCATGTATGTGGCGCATCGGCCGGAGGTGCCGGAATTGATTTCCACCAAGTACGGGCGTCCTTATTCAATTGGAACGTTGCTAGACGGACTTTCTCCTGATCAGTGCATTGTATGACATCAAATATACGATTCATCTCATCGATCCAATTTTCTGCTTCGTCTGGAATGGAAGATCCATAGAAACGTGAATGATTTAGACTCCGAAATTACGATGAAGGTCACCAGCCCTTGCCCCTGTACCACCTTGTGCTATAGTCTGCAATGCCTGGGTAAGGCCGGCAATAGTTTGTTGCATACCGTCCCATTCTACACGATGAGCCATTCAGAAAATAGGGTACCTAAGAGAAAATAACAACTTGTTATTTCTCATGAAATTGGAATGAACAGAATAATTCTTAAAGCTAATTAGTTATCTTATCCCGGGTTCTACCCAATCCTCACATGGGTGTGGAATTTCTTCCTTAGTTCATAGGTATGGGTCCTTAAACCTTGAACTTATCCTATGACATGATTCTTTTCCTTAAGTCCTGAGACTTAGGCTCTGATACCAACTTAACGGTCACGCCCCGAGCCTTTATTACAGCGGAAGACTCGCTCGGGGAGCGCGAACAGCCGGCATGGTAAGCCTCTTGCAAGCAAAAATCAATCAGAGCGCGAGACAATCACACAAGTAAATGTAATTAGACAGGATTTAATCAACTTCAACTTCATATCATAATGCTCAATATTCAAAGATACAATCACTAATTTGATTTTCATTCTACTAGACTCAAGAAATAGGAAAATTATATTGACTCAATCTAGACATTATAAACTTCCTATGTCTTCACTCTTGTAATAACAACATTCAATCGCTCTCGGACCCGCTACTTGAATCACCCGAATCCGAATTCGAACTATTCCCATCTCCTGAAAAATATTGGAAATAGGTAATGAGCACACTTGCCCAGTAGGTATCTTCGCATCAACATGAAGGCACTATTAAAGTAATTAACAATTTAGCTCTAAAGAATAAGGTAAAATCATGTGAATGCGAATCGATCACGCGTTTAAACCAAAGTAACAAGATAATCATGTAAGGTAGAATGATCAAGAATGAACTAGCAAGAATATAACAAGAACATGATATTGGCCTTCCATGAACAAGAATGTAACGAGATTGTACTAGCAAGTCACATATTCATCACACTAGTCTCTTTTGAGTACATAGTTCGTGAATTTCTGTTGAATATCAAGCAAGAAAGTCATGTTGTGCCGTGGATCTTCACTTATTTATAGAAATAGTACTCCCAGCGCAATGCGACGCCAGTAGCATCATACCCCATGGTTTATAAAATAGTATGTTTCCGGCAATCAGCCGAGGGGACTAGCATAGAGCCCTTGAACACAATCAGTGCTCGATCGCATCTTCAGTTATAAATTAAGCTACTTCCACGCATGTAATAGTAACGTATGGCCAAGAATGTAATAAGTTCAATAATTCCATGATAACAATAATCAATGAATGAATGCTTTAATTTGAATATATGAGATCAAGAATGACATTTAAACTATGTTATGCTTATAGAATAAATCGGCAGCATAACGGTATATTTTCTTAACTTTCATCCATTACATTAAGTCTATTAAGCAATATGATAAGTTCTAGATCATCAAGGTTTGTCTAGAATCATTGCAATATCAACCCTTGGTCAAACCTTGGGTTAACATATACAAGCTATGTAACGGTCGTTTGCTGGGCCGTTACACTATGTAACGCGTCCATAATGGGCCGTTACAGTGACCAGAGTCCAGCATACTAGTTTAGACTCAGTGAAATGTGACGGTCTGGCATTGGGCCGTTACGTGAGCCTGACGGTCCAGTGCAATGCCGTTACATTACAAGATCCAGAAAATAACGATAGTGTATTCTAGTTATTGGGCTTTGATGGTACAACCAACTCGGCGTCCTAGTGGGAATCCTAGGCTCGCGGAGAATTACGGAGGCCTTGAAATAATGATTTCCTAGTCCATTGGAAGGAATATCCAATAGATAGGTCCTCATATCCAAGATGATGTTCCTAAAGTGCAAAGTGTGAACTAATGGCAACATACCGGAATATGTGCCATGTGCTTATAGAAATGACTCTATTGACAGAGAGAGATATGTATAATCAGTGTGAAATCATGATGAAAAACTCTGTCAATACAACGTTAAAAAGTCATGCTTTATAATACAAAACTATATAATTTGGCTTCATGAAATTAACATAACTTAAGTAAAAGTGAGATACCAAAACAGGCAACAACTAATATGAATAATCAAATAACCTTAAAATCACATGATCAGATTAAAACTTAAGTAACTAGACTTAACAATAAATAATATTGGCAAGTTATATTCTGTTTTAGGGTTGGCAGAACACAGACTCTGACGGTCTGGAGGTGGGGCGTCACAGTGAACGTGACGGTTAGGAATCCAGCCGTTACATGAACGTAACGCGTCTGTCCCAGTGCGTTAGAGACAACAGTGAAAATTCAAAACAACAGGGTGTGTGACGGTCTGTCGTAGGGCCGTTATATGAGTGTGACGGTCCTACGCGGATGCGTTACAGTATCTGATGACAGAAAACTAGATAAAACATAAAGAGATCGATTCATATCATGTCCATAATTAAAATACCATGAATCTCTAGACATGATAACGTAGTGTAGGCCAACTACATGCTTAGGTATTAATGAATTAGACAAGATACATCTTTGGCATGTCCAATTAAGGCTAAAGGATGCATGTAATGCATAGAAGTAGTAAAATCATGAAATCAATGATCTATAATGCATGTAAATCACTTGAACCAGAGGGCTTTTAGTCCTATCAGGTTATTTTTACCGTTCATGAGATAACCTACCTCTTAACTTAGGTTGTTGCTTCTGATTTGGATTGAGAATCCTGCCCTAGATTTCCTTCTTCTGTGACTTTTTCAGCAACTTCCTTGGGCTCTAACTCCACGACCTCTTGACCTAAAGATGTTAAATTTGGAGGGGAGTTAGTCTAAAGTATTGTAAACAAATACTTCTAAAGAGCTTACCTGAGATAATGACTCCTTACCTTGATTCTTTACGTCCAAAAAGTAAGGGTCGCACAGTTCTGAACTATGCCCTATTTATAGAGTTTGGGCTAGGGTTTGAGGATTATATCGATTCTAGAGTCCTTGTTGGGTCATAATCTAATCTCTAAGAGTCCTCAGTATTATTATAATTCTTCCCAAGTCGATCCTTAGTGGATAAGAGTCCAAAGTTTTAATCTTTGTACTTGTTCTTTCTTTTACAGAACTAACAGGATGTAACGGTCTACGGCCAGTGCGTTAGAGGCATGTGACGGTCTCGCGATAGACCGTTACATTACTCGTTCCCAGAGTTCAAAGGAAATCAAACTCTTCATTGTTTTGGGGTTCATAGAGTGTGACGGTCGCCGACATATGCGTTACATGGCTGTGACGGTCGTCCGATGGATCGTTACAGTCAACGTGGATAGAGTTCTAAATTGATCAAACTCTTCTATTCATTATCCGCCTAATTATCTGTATTAAGTGGTATTTATCCTTATAATTCCGAGGATAAGCTTAATAACCTTCTAGAATATGGGCCAAACTAAATGGGCCTGATCTTAAAACCCTTTAGACTTTAATTAAGTGAGTTGGGTTAATTGATTAACACCGTTTGGCCTGATCTTGATTAATAACTCCAAATTAGTCAATTAATTACTAATAATACTAGAAAATTATCAATTAAATTCTGGGGCACTACAGAGCACGTGTACCATTTGGGTGTGGTGTTGTAGACGTTGCGAGATCACCAGTTGTATGCGAAGCTCAGTAAGTGCGAGTTCTGGCTTCATGAGGTGCACTTTTTGGGGCACGTGATCTCTGGTGATGGTATTTATGGGGATCTCGCCAAGGTCGAGGTAGTAATGCAGTGGCCAAGGCCAAGGTCTGTGATGGAGATCCAGAGTTTCTTGGGGCTTGCGGGTTATTATCGGAGGTTTATCTAGGATTTCTCTCGCGTTGCGGCCCCGATGACCAGACTTACGCGGAAGGATGTGCCTTTTGTCTGGACTGATAAATATGAGCAGAGTTTCAGGAAACTGAAGAGATTGTTCACCTTAGCTCCAGTGTTGGTTTTGCCTTCTGGATCGGGAGATTTTGTGGTGTGTACAGATGCTTCCGGGGTCGGATTGGATGCTGTGTTGATGCAGCATGGTAGAGTAGTGGCGTATGCTTCACGGCAGCTGAAGCCACATGAGGAGAACTACCCTACCCATGACCTTGAGTTGGCAGCAGTGATCTTCGCGCTGAAGATCTGGAGGCATTATATGTACGGTGAGAAGTTCGATGTGTTCACCGACCATCAGAGTTTGAGGTATGTATTGACTCAGAGGGACCTTAACCTCAGGCAGAGGCGTTGGATGGAGTATATGAAGGATTATGACTTCACCCTGTCTTACCAGCCGGGCAGGATGAATGTCGTCGTCGATGCGTTGAGTCGGAAGGTCACGGTCAGTGCCTTGATGTTGAGGAAGTGGAAGCTCTGGGAACAGGTGACTGAAATGTCATTCAGGCTCAAGATTCCCCGAGTGCTAGGGTTAGCAGTACTCGCGAGTCTGACGGTCACCCTTGCTATCCGTCCTCAGGTGACAGAGGCTCAGCATGTAGACCCGGAGTTGCCCCGGATTTTATCTATGGCCGATGTGGAACTCAGCGAGGACGGTGCTGTGAGGTTCCGTGGTAGGCTGTACGTCCCCACCGAGGATCAGGTTCGTTGTGCGGTGTTGCGCGAGGCTCATGGGAGCAGATACACCGTACACCCGGGGGCGACGAAGATGTATCGGAACTTGCGGATGTAATTCTGGTGGCCTAGCATGAAGAGAGATGTTGTCGAGTTCGTGGCCAGGTGCCTGACCTGTCAGCAGGTGAAGGCGGAGCATTAGCGACCAGGAGGTGTGTTGTAGCCCTTGGATGTTACCGCGTGGAAATGGGACCACGTGACCACGAATTTTATGGTGAGATTGCCGAAGACTCCGAGTGGGCAGGACAACATTTGGTTGCTGGTGGATAGACTGACGAAGGTGGCTCGGTTGTTACCGGTCAAAGTCAGCTGGAGTGTGCCCAAGTTGGCTCGTCTCTATGTGGTGGGGATTGTGCCTTTGCACGGAATTCTCATTTTCATTGTGTCAGATCGAGATCCGCGTTTCACTTCTGGATTCTGGAGGAGTTTCCAGCGAGCCCTTGGCACGGAGTTAGCATTTAGCTCAGCATATCATCCGCAGTCGGACGGTCAGTCAGAGAGGACCATCCAGACTTTGGAGGACATGTTGAGATACTGTTGCCTGGAATGGCAGGGGAGTTGGTTTCACCACCTACCGTTGGTGGAGTTTTTCTACAACAACAGCTATCATTCGAGCATCGGCATGGCTCCTTATGAGGCGTTGTATGGGCGTCCGTGTCGGACTCCACTTGATTGGTTTGAGGTTGGTGAGTGCATTTTGACGGGACCGGAGTTGGTGCAGCAGTGTGTGAATGTCGTGCACCTGGTTCGTCAGAACATGTTGGCGGCCCAGAGTCGGCAGAAGAGCTATGCTGACCAGAGGTGGTAGCCTCTCACTTTCGTCGTTGGCGATCGTGTGTTCTTGAGAGTTTCTCCGATGAAGGGGGTGATGAGCTTTGGATGGTGTGGGAAGCTGAGTCCCCGCTATGTGGGTCCTTTCCTCATCGTGGAGCGCATTGGTGAGGTAGCCTATCGACTGCAGTTACCCTCTGAGTTGGCGTTGGTGCATGACGTGTTCCACGTCTCGATGTTGCGAAAGTATATGCCCGATGACTCTCATGTGCTTGAGGATTCTGTTTGGCCCGAGGTGACTCCATATCTTTCTCTCCCAGAGTTTCCTGTCCGCATTGAGGATAGGCGAGAGCAGTGCCTGCGGAACAAGGTCATCCCCTTGGTTAAGGTAGTGTGGCAGCGGCACTCTGGTGGTAAGGCTTCTTGGGAGCGTGAGGACAAGATGGGTCAGCAGTTCACTTACCTGTTCGAGTGAGTTCCCTCTTCTTCCCCTGAGCTTTGTTCTTAAATTTCGAGGATGAAATTTGTTTAAGGGGGGAGGGCTGTAATATCTCAGACCTTTTGGATCCTTCTTTTTAGGTCTCGGATCTGCTTTCTCGAGGTGTCTAACTCCGTTGTGTCTGAAATTTCGTTTCGGATAATTTTTGTGTTCGGATCGGCGCGATCTAGAGTTGTTTCGGAGGCCCGGAGTGCGTCCGCGGCTCTTTCGCGCGTGTTTTCCGATTTCCACGTGCGGGTTTCGGCAATTCCTTCGGAACCCCGTTGCGGGTGAACCGGGTCGTTCACCTAGGCAAGAGTGATACCGTTGCGATCGGTGCGTTCCGAGGATCGCGGAAACGTGATTTTTAATTTTTTGGTATTTTCTAGAATTTCTGGATTTTATATAAATACCCCCACCTTTTCCTCTCTCCCTCACCTTCTCTTCTTCTTCTTCCTCTTTCTTCTTCCTCCCCTACCGTGAGCTCCCCTTCCCCTCTCCCATTCGACTGGTGACGACCGTGGCGACGTCCCCTCCGGCTGCAGACGACGCGGGGCGACGACGTGACGGCGTGGGCGACGGCGAGGCGATCGTGGCGGCGTAAAGCTTGTGGGGAATTGTAAAGGAGCGAGGGTTCTAAAAGCGTTCTTCGTGGGTTGTGGACGATCCGGCGTGCCTCGAAGCGAGATTGAGGTAGGGTGACGTTCCCTAGCTCCCCGCGTTCCATTCCCGTGGTTTCTAACCCGAGGGGAGGCCGAGAGATGGGTTTCCATGCCGGGTTGGGGTTTTCCATGATTTGGGGAGAGTTCACCCGATCTATGTTTTTAGGCCGCGATCCGACGTTTTAATGGCTTAGATGCATGCTAGGGGTCCCTAGGGGGCTTCCCCCTTGATTTCCCCCTCTCCTATGGAGGTATGGGGGCGTGGTTGGCATTTTTGGGCGTTTCCCGCCATTTTGCCGTCGAGACGGTGTGACGGCCCTTCCAGGGACTGTCACAGTTTGTGACGCCCCATGAAGGGTGCGCCACAAGACATGTTTTGTCAATAGGGTGGTCCGTGGGCCTAACGGTCCTACGATAGACCGCCAGAGTGTGTGACGCGCCTAGGTTGGACCGTCAGGTGACGATCCGACCGTTGTGGTTTGACCGTTGGGGGTCAAGGCCTCTGACGCACCCAGGGTGGGGCGTCAGAGCCTTGTGACGCCCCTGTGTAGACGTGTCCCCACCTTCTAACGCACATGGGTTGGAGCGTTAGACGCTGTGACACCCCGAGGGGTGCGCATCACAAGCCAGTTTTATCCCGTCTTCTGAAGCACCAGCGTTGGTCCATCAGAGATTGTGACGCCCCGGGCGATGTGTGTCACGGTTAGTTTCTGCTCGTCTTCTGACGCACCAGGCTAGGCTTGTGAGAGACTGTGACGCACCAGGACTGGCGCGTCACAGTCGGTTTTACACCGGGAGCCTGACGCGCCTGTGTTGGACCATCAGACTGCTGTGACGGCCCAGTGATAGACCGTCAGAGCCTGTGGCCCACCAAGGTTGAACCGCCAGGCTCTAGACTACACCAGGTGGTTCGCAGTCCTGTTTCTTCTCTGACCGTGGTCACCGTGCGATGGTGCTGGTACGTGGGACGGTCCCCGTACTTCGTCGGGTTCGGACGTTATTTTCCGTTGACTTGAGAGACTACTCCTTCAGTGACCCTTCACTAGTCGTAGCCTGCTTACACGTTTAGTGGTCCCACCAGGGAGTGGTGGAGAGGCTACCCTCAGGATGATTTTTAGACTAGTTTTCGTCGGGTCCCACGTCTAGCAGCCAGAGTCCGGCTGAGGGGAAAATCGATCAGAGGGCCAGACCAGGGACGCACGGTCTGTGTGTGCACACGTGGGTGGGGGCGGTTGGACCCACGCCGACGGGCATGACCCCAGCTAGTCACTTGTTTTGTGGTTACTCGTACGATGTCCTTGCCTTCGCCAGGGGCGATCGTGCCAGGCGGACACCTGTGGTGAGGTGTAAGACGTCAGGGGACGCTACCGACTGTGCTTCTAGTGGGAGGTACCCCTGTCGAGTCGGGAGTGACAGACTGTCAGTTAGTCTCCGTGACTTCGACCTTCGGATTTTTGGTGACCGTTGAGTTTCGGTTGTTTCGCCGTAGCGTGTGTGTCGGTTTTCGTGTCGCGAGATCGGTGTTATGTTGCAGGGCTTCCCCTTCTGAGGTACTTGCTTACTGCTAGTGTAGCGGTTTTTTTTCCGTTTTGCGAGGTAGGGTTCGAGTGATCCCTACTGAGTCTTGTTCTGAAACTCATTCCCTGCGTGTTTTCACCGTATTTTAGGCGAGGCGCGGCTTCAGGGGAGTGCGTCTGAGGCTCAGCGTGGTTCAGGTGCCCAGCGTTAGTGCTAGAGGTTAGAGCCGGGGTATGTCCCATGTTGCTGTACTTTTCTTTCTTGTCTCTGTACTAGTTGTGAACTACTGTTGTTATTTTGTTTTATCTTGTGGACCATGTATCATGTAAAATGTTAATTCATTTCCTGCTTAATCATATAAACTGTTTAATTTCTATAATTATTTGTGATACTTGTGTTGTCTTCACACCATCTTTCTAACCATTCCGAGTCTTCGGGCTCGTGGGTGGCGGTGCGAGTCTCGGGTTATCGGGCCTTCCCGATAATCGGATTCTCGGGTCGGTACATTACCACTTCGTTTTCAAGGGGAGCAGTGCTCGCCTCTAGGGAACCCTTAGGCTACCTTTGTTTTCAAGGGGAGTGGTGCTCGCCTATAGGGAACCCTTATGCTACCTTCTCGTTTTCAAGGGGAGTGGTGCTCGCCTCTAGGGAACCCTTAGGTTACCACTTCATTTTCAAGGGGAGCAGTGCTCACCTCTAGGAAACCATTGGGCTACCTTTTTCTTTGTTCGTTGGCAACTTACCCTGGTGGAGTATGGCTGGTGACGTTTCACTGGAAGTACTTCCTGAGGTTGACGGAGTTCCACGTCCTGGGCACCTCTCTCCCCCCAAGCGTCACCAGCCTGTACGCTCCCTTGTCGAGTGCTTCTGCTACCCGGTATGGGCCTTCCGAGTTAGGTGCGAGTTTTCCTGCGGCTCCTTGCGGGTCAACCACGCTTGCTCACTGTAGGACCAGATCTTCGGGGAAGAAGTGTTGCTCCTTAACTTGGGTATTGTAATACTGCGCCAGCTCCTGCTGATATGCCGCAAGCTTTATCTGGGCGTTGGTTCTTCTTTCTTCGAGCAAGTCCATGTTTTCTCGCATTGCCTGGTTGTTCCTGGCCTCATCAAAATATCCCACTCGTAACGAGGGGTTGGATATCTCCACCGGGACTACTGCCTCAGCTCCGTAGGCGAGATGAAAGGGCGTCTCCTCGGTGGCAGCTCTGGCAGTGGTCCGGTGAGCCCATAGGATGCTGGGGATTGAATCAATCCATGCATCACCTGCTTGGTCCAGGCGAGTCTTGATGTCGTAGAGTAGAGTTCGGTTGGCGTTTTCCACCAACCCGTTGGCTTGGGGATGTCCCACTGAGGTGTAGTGGTTCCAGATCCTGAACTCTGAGCACTTCTCCTGAAAGGTGGTGCTCGAGAACTGTCTGCCGTTGTCGGTAGTGAGAACCTTGGGGACCCCAAACCAACAAATGATGCTCTGTAGCACGAATTTCCAAACTGCTTCGCTTGTTATTTTTCCCAATAGTTCGGCTTCGATCCATTTGGTGAAGTAGTCGATGGCGACTATGAGGAATTTCTTCCTCCCTTGTGCCTCAGGGAAGGGCCCCAGTATGTCGATCCCCCACCGCACAAACGGGTGAGGTTCCGTCAAGGCGTGGAGCTGCGTCGCCGGCTGGTGGTGTAGGTGGGAGTACTTCTGGCATTGGGGGCACCTTCGAACATAGTTGAGGCAGTCTTGCTATAAGGTGGGCCACCAGTACCTTTGTCAGATCAGCATCCTCGCGAGTGCTCACCCTCCCACATGACTTCCGCATAGTCCTTCATGGACTTCTTGGATGGCCTGGTTGGCTTCCGTGGGGAAGAGGCACTTGAGTAGAGGAGCTGAGAGAGACCGGCGATATAGGCGGACGTCCACCATAGTGAAGTGTGCCGCTCTCGCCCGCGTGCGCCGTGCTTCGGCATGATCGCCGGGGAGCTATTGTCGAAGAGGAAATCGAGTAGAGGATCCATCCAGGATGGTTCATAGTCGATGGCGTTCACATGGAGTGTTGGATTGTCTATGCTCGGCGCTGACAGTTTCTCTATCAGGACTGATCTCGAGCTAGAGATTGTAGTGGCTGACGCTAGGCGGGAGAGGGCGTCTGCTCGGACATTCTCCTCGCGTGGGATGTGGACCACTTCAAAGTGGGTGAACTCATCAGTCACGGCCTTGGCCTTCTCTAAATATTTCATCATGGAGGGGTCTCGGGCCTCGAACTCCACCCTGACCTGGTTGGCGATGAGCATGGAGTCGCTGTATGCTTGCACGCTTGACGCCCCCAGGTGTTTCGCCATGCGTAACCCGGAAAGGAGCGCCTCGTACTCGGCCACGTTGTTCGTGGTCGAGAAATTAAAACGTAGGGCGTACTGTAGCTCCACTCCTTCTGGCGAGAGCAAGACCACCCCGCGCCACTGCCTGCGACGTAGGATGATCCGTCGACGTATAATTCTCAAGTGGGCTTCGAGGACTTCTCGGGTAAGCCTTCGGCGGGTAGGGTGCACTCGGCGATGAAATCTGCGAGCGCTTGGGCCTTGATCGCTGTCTCGGTCGGATCTTGATGTCGAATTCTCCCAGCTCGATGACCCACTTGACTAGTCTTCCGGACGCATCAGGGTTTTGAAGGATTTTTCGGAGGGGCTGATCGGTGAGGATGACGATCGGGTGGGCCAGGAAGTATGGCCGTAGCTTGTGAGCAGCTGTAATCAACGCGAAGGCGAACTTTTCAGTCAGTGAGTACCGAAATTCTGGTCCTTGTAGTGCTCGACTGGCATAGTAGACATGCTTCATGACTCCTTCTTACTCCCATGTGAGCACATCACTCATGGTGCTGGGTGTCACAGAGAGGTATACGAGCAGCTGTTCCCCCCCTTGGGGTTTGGCAAGGACAGGAGGCGTCGTCAGGTAGCGCTTCAGTTCTCTGAATGCCTGCTCTCACTCCTGGTCCCAGTCGACCCATCCCTTCTTCTTTGGCGCCAGGTTAGCTTGCTTGATCAGCCAGAAGAAGGGTAGACATCGTTCGGCGGCTCGGGATAAGAACCGGGCCAGAGCGGCGACGTGCCCGGTGAGGCACTGTACGTCCCTCACCCGCTTGGGTCGCTCCATCTCCAATACTGCTTTGATCTGATTGGAGTTGGCTTTGATTCCTCGGTGAGTAACGAGGAAACCTAGGAACTTGCCTGACCGCACCCCGAACGCACACTTAGCAGGGTTGAGTTTCATGTTGTACCTTCTGAGTGTGGTGAAGGTTTCCGCCAAGTCGCGCAAGTGCTCGGCTGCTCGGAGGCTTTTCACGAGCATGTCGTCGATGTAGACCTCTATGTTGCGGCCGATCTGCGAGTCAAACATATGGTTGACTAGGCGTTGATACGTGGCTCCGGCGTTCTTCAGCCCGAACGGCATGCGAGTGTAGCAGTATAAGCCGTGGTCGGTGATGAACGCGGTTTTGTCTTGGTCGGGCTGGTGCATGCTGATCTGATGGTACCCTGAATAGGCGTCAAGGAAGCTCATCATTTCGTGCCCGGTCGTGGCATCGACCAGCTGGTCGATCCGTGGCATGGGGAAGCTGTCTTTGGGCGTGGCTTTGTTGAGGTCGGTGTAGTCCACGCAAATAAGCCACTTCCCGTTGCTCTTGGGAACCAAGACTACGTTGGCTACCCAATCGGGATATTGGGTGGGCCGGAGTAGCCCTGATCGTAATTTTTCTCCCACTTGCTGCCTGATGATGGCTTGTCGCTCGGGGTTGCACCGCCTTCGCCGTTGCTGTACCGGGCGGCAGTTCGGATCCAACCTTAGTTCATGCATGATGACCTCCTGGGGAATTCCGGGGAGCTCGTCCTCGGACCAAGCGAACACGTCCTGATTGGCCACAAGGAAGCTTGCATACGCGTGTTTGTTGTGCTAAGGCAAGGTAGCGCCGATCTTCAATGACCTGCTTGGATCGTCCCCGACCTGGATGAGGTACAAGTCCTCGGCTGGCGCACTCGTGCTCGGACCCGGATCTTCGATCCTCGCCTTATTCTCTGGAGGCATTTCTTCAGGACGTCGGTCGCGGGTGGAGATAAGGTAGCACCTCCTGGACTCCCGTTGATCGCCCCGGACTTCCCCTACCCTGTGGGGGGTGGGGAACTTAAGCTTCTGGTGGTAGGAGGAAGGGACGCCTCGGAGTGTGCTGAGGATTCCTCGTCCGATGATGGCATTGTACCCTATCATTGCACGGACCACAGTAAAGTCGACGAGGAAGGTTACCTCTTTCGGTGCCGTCCCGAATGTAATCGGGAGCGAGATACGCCCTTCTGGGCAGACAGTCATGCTGAAGAATCCATAGAGCGGCGTGTGCAATGGCGCGAGTCGTGACACGTCCACACCCATGAGTATAAGAGAGTCGTATGCGATAACATCGGGTCCACTTCCATTATCTACCAAGATGCGGCGCACAGTTCATTGATTGATGGTGGCGGAGACCACCAAAGCATCAGAATGGGGCGTCGTGACGCCGTTAAGGTCATCCTCGGAGAAGACTATGGGGTCTCTCGGGTGGCCTGAAGGGGAACACTCCCTTGGGGTTCCGTCGCCTTGATCCGCTGTGTTGATAGCCATCACGTACCGACGCCTTCTGTTTGTGCTGTCTCCCCCCGCAGCGGGCCCTTCAGAGATCATCATGATCTCCTTTCCGTTAGGCCGGTTGTCGATTGGGGAGGCATCTTCTGTCGTCTTTCGGCAGCTTTGGCGAGGAACTTGTTGAGGAGGCCCCTGCGTACAAGGTCCTCGATAGCATCCTTCAAGTTGATGCAGTCGGCAGTGTCGTGACCGTGGTCTCAATGGAAGTTGCAATACTTCTTCTTGTTCTGCGAGTTAGGGTCCGACTTCATCCGCGAGGGCCACTTGAGGAATGGCTCCTCGCGAATCTCCATCAGGATCTGGTCGGGCGGGGCCGTCAGGGGTGTATAGTGGCGGTAGCCACCCCTTTCCTTCTCGGAGCGGTCACGGTGGTCGCCATCGCGCCGCTCTCGCTTGCTCCGGCCCTCGCGCGGTGGGTCAGCAGCTCTCTTGAGGTCGGGCTGGTCGGTCCCGGCCGCGCGGCGCAGGGTCGCGGTGTTCTCCTCGCAACGTGCGTGCTTTTGGGCTAACACGAGGAGATCTGGAAGGGTCGTTGAGGCTTCAACTCCAAGCGCGCGCCGGAGGATGTGGTCTCGCGTCTCCTGAGTGAGTGTCGTGGTGGCGATGCCGACGTCGAGATGGGGGATCCAGAGTGCCTCCGCGCGAAAGCGGGAGACGAAGTCCCATAGTTCCTCTTCCTTCCCCTGCCTGAGAGCAAGCAGGGTTACTGCAGACTTGGCTATCTTTCGGTAGCCCACGAAGTTCTCCTTGAACAGCTTCTTGAGCTGCTGGAAGGAGGAGATCGTCCCGGCCGACAGGGACTCGAACCATGCTCGGGCGTTCTCCCGAAGGGTCGTGACGAACGGCAAGCACTTTACGGTGTCTGAGGCCCGGTGAAACACCAGGTGGGACTCGAAGCCGTGTAGGTGGTCGGCCGGGTCGGTGGTGCCGTCGTAGGAGGCGAATGACGGTAGCTGGAGCTTTAGCGGGATGGGGGCTTCCATGATTTCCCTGGAAAAGGGAGCGTGGAAGTCCTGGTTGTCGTCGATGAGGCTGCGATTCTTGGCAGCCAAGAGGACGTCGTCTAGGTATCGGACCTTGTCCTCTATTTCGTCGAAACGTCGGAGCCGGCGGTCCATCTCCAGGTTAGAGTGAAGAGGGCTGCGTCCCCTTGATGCGGGCACGCTACGCGATCGCCGGGTTCTTGCGACGGAGGCATGGGCTATCTCCCGTATCTGCCGGAAGTTCTCTCCGGCCTGATCTCTCTCGCCCTCCCGTCGCTCGGGGGGGGGGGGGGGTTTGGGGCCTCTGGTCCCGGAGCTCTCGGCAGAATTCCGCCAGGGCTCGGATCTCCTGGCGGAGCTCGTTTAGGTCACCTGGGGTGACCTCTTGTCGGTGGTGCGCGGAAGAAGCTTCCTGCGATCCCCGGCGAGAGTTGGGTCCCTGATGGGAACCCCGCCCCCGATTGCTGGCGTTGCGGAGGCTTCCACGGGGCGCCATAGCTTTTTGCTCGCGTTTCCCACAGACGGCGCCAAGAAGTGTAGCGATAGAAAAATGATTCCTAGGCCACGTACCACATTATCTATTTATTTGTTGGGGAAGTTGTCTCGCCCCCGTGGATGCCTGCACACACCAAGAAACCAGAAGGGTGTCAGAAGGAGTCCCGGGTGTTACCCAGGGGACAACCCTCCGATGCTTAAGTCAGCAAGGGATTAATGAGCGATAGAGAGGAGCAAAGTAAGAGAGAAGTAGGGGCCGTAGTCGTCGATCCAGGAGGCGGGTAGATCCTCTGCATGCATGCTCATCGCTCCCAGTGGGCTCTCGGAGAGTGCTCGCTGGGCGGTAAGGCCGCACAGGAGGAAGAAGCTCTCTGGATGTAGCAGACGTCCCTCTCGTCATGGTTTGCTAGTTGAGTTGCTCTCTTCTCAGTAGGAAGCTCTGGGGCAGGAGTCTCCTCTTGCGTAGTAGCATGAGGTTTAGTAGAAGAATCTACCGTGCTCTTCTCTTCCGTCGATGTCCCTTTTATATAGGTTGTCCTGGAGCGAGGGCCTCATCCCTTGACATGGAAGGGTCCGTTTAACAGAGTAACGTTCCTCCGCTATGTTGGCGGAAGTTTCCCGTTGGAGGGCGATAGTCTCGGCGTCGGCCGGTCCCTGGGCGAGTCTTGCGGCACTCATGGCGCGTGCTGGCCCGTTACGGGGTCAAGGCCGACGTCGTGGGGGCAACGGTCGATCGTCGGAGTGACCTCCGGCGAGAACTACGCTTGGGCCGGCCTCATCGGCGTCGCGTAATCCGATGCTCTGTTGGGTCGGTCTCCTTCTTTATTGGGCTGAGTCTGCGCGCTCATTCCTTGCTTGGACTTAGAATGCCCAAACTTTAATGGACCGCACGTGCGTGGGCCATTTCTGAGTTAAACCGGATTTACCCTCCTCGGTGAACATTGTATTCATGATTCTTTTATCATACGAACCTTTATCTTAACAAGAGTTAGGACATTTTTCCTTTTCGGTGAAGTGTGTGATTGAGTTTGTGAATTTTAGTTCAATAATAATATCAAATAGCGCTTGAACTTAAGTTGCTATTTTAACCAAACTCATTCTCATTTTGCGAAAACATTCTTAAATGAGTTAAAAAAGACAGCCAAATGGCATTCTCATTCTAAGAATGGAGAATGGACAATGCCTTCTTAATTACCTCTTAGAGTGAGGAGTGAGGTTTGACTTTTAAGAATGGACGCCAAAGAGTATCTTATTTAAATTTGAAAATTTTAATTTGACACCTCCATTCACTCTTCTCTGAAGAGAGTTGCACAGCGTCTAACGCCGGGGTACACCACTGCCATTGCTACTCAGGTGGCAAAACAACATTGATGAGAGTTTCATAGAACATTGGAGTAGCCTTACTAGTTTGGCAAGTGGTACCGCCGCATTAGAAGAATAATTACAGATGCGGTGTGCCTAACTCGTGAAAAGAGAGAGTGAAAACAGGGCCTGGTATCGGAATTCTTCGGGCCGGATCAGTGTAGCAGACAGTGGGCTTCACCGTGGGTCAACCGTTGAGGTCCACCGTCAAAACCCGGAGTCGCCGCCCTCCTGCGGACAGCTGTAAACTTGCCCCATTCACGTGAGAGTAGTCAACTTCTCACGTAATTGTTGATGGAAGACTATAATAACCTTCGTTGCTATCGACTCACCCTCCTCCTCCTCATTCTACGGTGTCTCAAATCTGATCGTCGGATCAGAATCGCCGACGCTTTATAAGTCCCGCTCGCTCGGGGAGGTGCGTGCAACGCGACAGACCCACGCCTTCGAGCGGGGTTATTTCCGTCAGAAAATTACAGTTCCGGACTCAAGAGATCTGCCCACGTCTCGCTGCTCACCGTGATGCCATACTCTGAGCCACCTATCTGTGCTCCCGACCAATAATAAAGAGCCACGATTCCCGCAACATCCACGAAGGCGATCTCGAGCCTGGGCGAGACGACATGGCAGAGTCGAGGCGACGGAGACACCCGAGCCGAACACCAGAGCAGAGTGGGTAGAAGGGAATTGGAAGGGTAAGTGCTGCGGTAACCGCACCAGACCAGGCGAGTCGTCGAGTTCAGCACACCTCCCCCCCTCTGCCTCTCTCATCCCTTTCTCTCCGCGCTTCCGCATTCCAGTTCCAGGGGAGGCGAGGGAGCACTCCCGCCGCCGTCCCGCCTCTCTCTCTCTCTCTCTCTCTATATATATATATATATTTATTTATATCTGCTCGTCGTCGTAATGCCCTCCCGTGGACGGATCTGATAGTAGCAGCGGAGGCGGCAACGCCGAGCGTTGCTCCCCCCTGCGCAGTCGCCGCTCCCAGTCGTCTTCCCCTCGCCGGGGATGGCTTCCGCGGAAGCCGATTCCCGGCTGACGCAGGTGGTGATCCCCGCCCTCGAGAAGATCGTGAAGAACGCGTCATGGCGGAAGCACTCCAAGCTCGCCCACCAGTGCAAGACCCTCATCGAGAAGTTCCCCTCCCCGCTCTCCCCGGACGCCCCTCCGCCCGCCGACGGCCCCCCCTCCCCCCACGCCTCGATCCCTGGTCCTCTTGACACCGGCGGCGATGCCGAGTACTCCCTCGCCGATGCCGAGGCCATCCTGTCCCCCCTCATCGCCGCCTGCTCCTCGGGGTTCCTTAAGATCGCCGATCCCGCGCTCGACTGCGTCCAGAAGCTGATCGCCTATGGATACCTCCGCGGCGAGGCCGACCCCTCCGGCGGGCCCGACGCCAGGCTGCTCGCCCAGCTCGTGGAGGGCGTCTGCAAGTGCTACGACCTGGGCGACGACGCCGTCGAGCTGCTCGTGCTCAAGACCCTCCTCTCCGCCGTCACGTCGACGTCCCTCCGCATCCACGGTGATTGCCTCCTCCAGATCGTGCGCACCTGCTACGATGTGTACCTCGAGAGCAAGAACCCCGTCAACCAAACGACCGCCAAGGCCTCCCTGATCCAGATGCTCGTCATCGTGTTCCGGCGGATGGAGGCGGACTCGACGACGGTGCCCGTCCAGCCGATCGTCGTCGCCGAGCTGATGGAACCCGCCGACAAGACCGGGGGCGCCGCCGATGCGAACATGACTCAGTTCGTGCAGGGATTCATCACCAAGATCATAAATGACATCGACGTCGTGCTGAACCCTTCTACGCCGTCCGGCAAGTCTGGGGCTGTGCATGACGGGGCGTTCGAGTCCACAGCGGGCGAGGCCACCGACCCAGCTGATTTGTTAGATTCGACGGACAAGGACATGCTGGATGCTAAGTACTGGGAGATCAACATGTATAAGACGGCATTGGAGGGGAGGAAGGGTGAACTGGGAGCTGAAGCTGACGGAGATCGGGAGGACGATTTGGAGATTCAGATCGGCAACAAACTCAGGAGGGACGCGTTCTTGGTGTTCCGAGCTCTTTGTAAACTCTCGATGAAGACGCCACCTAAGGATGCATTAGCTGATCCCACACTGATGCGGGGGAAGATTGTGGCCCTGGAGCTACTCAAGATTTTGCTCGAGAATGCTGGAGCTATATTCAGGACCAGTGATAGGTAGATACGTTCTTCCCGTTCTGGCAAATGTAGTGAGATCTATAACATTGGATGCTCCTGCGCCTTTGAAAGCCAAGCTAATCCCCACATGCCTATGTCAAGGGTGCTAAGCAAGCTGTCTTGTACTGCTTGGCCATGCGGTGTGTGGGGCTTGGTTCAATGTTCAAAGGGGTAGGGAATTTGATCAAAAGGATCCACTTCTCTATGAATTGATGTATGATAGATAGCTTTCATCCATCCATTTCTACTAGTGTTATATAAATTTCATCTTGTCTCTTACATTTCTTGCTTATTGCTTATTTACTTTATTGAGTGACCTCTAATGATATAAGCCAACCTAGCTGTAGTAGTTACTGATATGTAATAATGACACAAGGATTGACTCTCTACTAACCGTGTGAATGGAATGATTGTGCAGTCTTGTCATGTTGGGGGTTATTTCGGAGGTGAAAGGCTTGAAATGGTGCTCCATGAGTTATTTTAGAGGAAAGTGTGGATTGTACCACTGATTTTATAAACTAAACGGAAGTTGTACAATGAGCAAGGTGAGGAGAGGTTCCTCAACCTCAAAAGAAGAAAAACGAAATAAAATCTAGAGAAAAAACTACACTCTCTGGATGGACACAACCATTCGCTCCTCATCTACAGACATCATCATCATCATCATCAGAGTCTTATCCCAATTAATTGGGGTCGGCTACATGAATCCTGTTCCGCCAAAGATTTCTATCAAGTGCAATATTCATATTTAAACTCAAGGAACTAATGTCCTTCCTAATAACATCGCACCATCTCATTTTAGGTCTTCCTCGAGCTCTTTTACTAGCATCTACTAAGATTTGGTCACATCTTTTAACCGGCGCTGAGTTAGGGCGACGAAACACATGTCCAAACCACATGAGTCTATTTTCTCTCATTTTGCTATCAATTGGAGCTATCCCTAAGTCCTTACGGATGCGCTCATTCATAATCTTGTCTTTCTTAGTCTTGCCACACATCCATCTCAACATCCTCATCTCTGCTACACATATTTTGTGGATGTGTTCCTTTCGTACTGCCCAACACTCGGTACCATATAACAAAGCAGGTCTCACAGCCGTTCTATAAAACCTCTCTTTGAGTTTCACAGGCATACGACGATCACAAAGGACACTTGATGCACTTCTCCATCTTAACCAGCCTGCCTTAATCCTATGCGTAACGTCATCATAAATCTCCCCATTCTCTTGTATGATAGACCCTAAATATCGAAAGCTACTACTCTTCGGAATGTTATGTCCATCAATTAGAACCATGTCTTCCTGAACCACTCTCCCATTACTAAAATTACAGTGCATAAACTCTGACTTACTCCTACTAATTTTAAAACTTTTAGACTCAAAGGCAAGTTTCCAACGCTCTAACTTAGCATTTAGAGCATCAATACTCTCATCAATTAAAATAATATCGTCTGCAAATAGTATACACCAAGGGATATCCTCATGCAATTGTTTAGTTACTTCATCCATAACTAAGGCAAAGAGATACGGACTTAGTGCAGAATCTTGATGCAAACCTATAGAAACGGGAAATTCACTAGTCTCCCCAGTAATAGTTCGAACACTAGTAATAGCACCGCCGTACATATCTTTAATCAAATCAACATATCCTTGAGAGATTCCTTTCTGTCTTAATGTCCACCAAATCAATTCTCTCGGTACTCGATCGTACGCCTTCTCTAAATCAAGAAAAATTATATACAAATCTTTTCTCATCTCTCTATACTTCTCCATTAGCTGCCGTAGTAAGAAAATAGCTTATGCAGTAGATCTATTTGGCATAAAACCAAATTGATTTTCCGATACAGTAGTCATACATTGGAGGCGTTTTTCAATTACTATTTTCCAAAGTTTCATAGTATGACTCATAAGCTTAATTCCACGATAATTATTACAACTTTGAATATCTCCTTTGTTTTTATAGAAAGGAACTACAACACTTTTTCTCCAAACTTCTGGCATTCTCCGTTCCTTTAAAATTTTATTAAAAAATTTAGTTAGCCATTGAATACCAATATCTCCTAGGCCTTTCTATACTTCAATAGGTAAGCCATCTAATCCTAAGACCTTGCCCACTATCTCCTCATCTACAGACATATGAAGAATAAATCTAAACCATTGATAGATAAAGAAAACAGCTCTCAGAGAAATTCTCAACGTAAAGAGTACTTCCCCTGAAAATGTGATCATTCCTCTCCTGCCATATGTTCCAGCAAGTAGCATGCGGGACAAGGCCGAACAGTTGTCTTCACACAGCTTGTAGTTAATGGGTAGCTGCAGTTTCTTGTCACTATTGTTATTTAGGTCAGCACTTTGTAATACACATTCACACTGCTTTGTTAGTTAATAGTTGAACCTATGCCTATTTTATTTTCTAAAGAAAAAAGGTCATTTTCAAATCTACCTGAGGCCAAGAAAATATATATAAAAAGGAAAACATCAAAGTCTACAATTTTGGCTGGGCTTACAGATCATGTGGAAAGACTGGCATTTAGAAAGATTTCTCTCCATTTATTTGATATGCCATTAGAGTATGAAGATATGATAGTGCTATTGGCATACAAAAGAATATCTGAAAGTGTAAAAATGAAAACAGTTCATGGTTGCTCTCATGCTAAATCACCTATGGTTCTCCGTTCTCCTGAATTTGACCCCTTTTTCCCCCCTTAGATCTGTTTGAGGTTAGCTGTTTTGCTTTGGGAAGGCACCCATACCTATGATTATGAGCTCAGCTTAGATGAAGTGGGAGCCCCGCCACCTTCTGCTTTTTACCTAGTCTAGTTTACTTTCTTAAGAACTTCCACAATGTATTGGTAGATGTCAGTCTTCACCCTCTTCTGTGCATCACTAGCATTTGCATTCTTGGAGTTCTCAAACCTTCAGTTTCTATATGAGGAAGTAGATGATTGTGGGCTCTCTTTCTCTTCATAAGGTAGACAGATTTCCTGATTCCATCATTTTGTAAGGTCTTCCTTCAGATGTTTTTTGTTCTTGTTTTTGTCTCATTGAGTCCCTACATCTATGTATAACTTGGATAAGAAAACGTATCAGATCTGAAATAGCAGAACATGTATAAAGCCTGATTCCCAGTCAGAACTAACAGTCTACTCCTTACAGATCCTCTCCCATGGCAACATTCATAGTTCCTGGTCTCATCTGACTCTTTTAATGTCATGGCAATAGAATATCTCCACCAAGCTCTAGTTGTTGCCGTTTAGATGCCCCAAAACTAATGCTCCCAATTTGGCATAATTGTACCAACACATGATTTGAAGTGCGGTACCATGTTGCTGTTTCATCTACATTTTGGTGCAGCAAGGGTTTTAGATATTGCATCTTGATGATAGCATCTTCCTCCGGAGAAGTGATGATCTTGGTGTTTGCCTTGACACTGGACATGTGTCTGTATACCAAATGTCAAAATTCTTTGCTCAACCAGCCATTCCTCTTAACTAATTCTAATTTGATTGAACTCTACTCATTAAAGTCTAATTCAATTCTAGAGTTAGCCCACCCAAGTACTCCAGAATATTGTCACTTCAAATGGGGTAGGGAGGATGGGTAGCAATTTTTGGGGATCAAAGGGTTGCAGAATGTTGCTGGGTTCTTTGTGTGTTATTAAGTTTGTATCTATTTCTTTCTATTTTTTAGATATGTGATACCAACCACTTTCAGAAAAATCAGAACAATCATTAACCAGGATTATCATCAATGTGATTCTATGGTTTAATGCATAAATTCATGCATCTCATAACCTTGCTAACAATTTAATCTCAAGGACTTAAAAATCTTCTTTGAATACTCCAATCCCTTAATTAGTGCTTTAATACTGTGACTCCAGGTGGGGAGACCCTATGTCTTCTCTACTTTTTGTGCTGGTGGCTAATGTTCTTAGCATGGTATGGCAGAGAGCTAACGTTGCAAGTCTTATTAGGGGTTTTCAGGTGGGGAGAGGCAAGCTTTCGGTCACCCACTTGCAATATGTTGACGATACCACCCTTTTTCCTAGTAGAGAATGAGAGGCAAATGTATGTGGTGAGGATTTTGCTGGAGCTGTTGGAGGTGACTACGGGTTTGAAAGTTAACTTTAACAAGAGTCCAATGGTGGGGGTTAACATGGAGATCAATTGAAATATGGCAGCGTGTGGGAGAAAAAAGGGCACTGGACATCATTAAAATAGCCGTTAACCACTTTGGAATAAGTAAGAATAAGAAAAATTAATACCACATGATTAAAAAAATGCAAGCATTTGGCTCAGATGATATAGGTGAGTTCCCAGGTGAGTGAGACAAATATGAGGTGAGGCGAGGGGAGGCATTTTTGTCTCGCCTCACCCTACTCCATTGCCTAGGCAAGCAAGGTGATCTCCATTGCTCACATAGGGTATGTTGGAGGTGCGGAAGGTTTGGGCCAGTTGGCTGCGGGAGATCTTGTACCCTTTTCCTCTTAAGTTCAACTCTTAAGTGGATGGGGTTAAAATATAGGAGGCAGTTGTTTCATTGTCAGTGGAAGCCCCATCAGTTTTGCAGTCTGATTTGAATCTGAGGAGGTTGCAGGCGTGTGGCCTAACCTTATCGGGTCTAGTCAGAAGGTGGTATTCACAGAGTTGCTTTGCTGAAGGAGCTAAGGAGATGGCCTTATGTTAAGTATTGGAGCATTAACAATGCTAACACTCAAGCATCTTGATCAGTTTTCCTTTAGAAGCTTTTCATTCTGAGGCTTTGAAGGAGAAGGGCATCAGTGCTAGTGATGTGAAGGTTGAGAGTCTGTGTTGTCTATCTATGTTGGCACTTGTAGCGGCAGGAATCTGGTTCCTATGTCACGTATCACACCTTTCTATTTGTTTGTTGTGGAAGATCGTCCGGCACCCGTGGAAGTCTATAAACACCAGAAGGTAGAGCGTCAGAAGGAGCCCTGAGCGTTATCCTAGGGGACAACCCTCCGATGCTTAAGTCAGCAAATGATTAGTAAATTGACAGGGAAGAGTAGGAGATAGGGAGAATGATGGAGATTGCTGTAGGAGGCCTGAGAGAGCTGTAGGGCTCCTGGGCGAGTGCTCGCCGGACCAGTGACCACTTGAGGAGTGCTCGCTGGGCGGTGGGGTCGCTCAGGAAGGATCCTCTCTTAGGGAGTAGACAGTCGTGACCTCTCTTCACAGTAGCAAGACGGGTAACTCTATTCTCTGTGTGCAGCTCTTGGCAGAAAAATCCACTGTGGGTTGTCCTTAGTCGGGGTCCCTTTTATATGGAGTTCTCCTGGTGGAGGTGGCCGATCCCTTAAGAGGGAAAGGAGTAAGTCGTGGGATAACGCTCCCCGCGATCATGGCGGGGATTTTCCGTTGAGGGGCGATTACCCCGGAACCGGCCGATTCCTTGGCGGGTCTTACGGCGTCCGTGGGGCGTGCTCGCCCTCGGTAGAGTCGAGACTAGAGTCGGGAGGGACACCGGTCGGTCGTTGGAGGCTTATCAGGCGGTTATTTCGCCTAGGCTAAGGCTCCTCTTGCTGTCGAATCCAAGGACTGTCGTCCTGGGCCGCGTGTAATGTGCCGCGTCAGTCGAGGCCCTCTGGGTGTGGCGCCAACCGAGTTGGGTTCGCGGTAGATGGGCCCTTCATGGGCCGAGCCGATTTTACCCTCCTCACTAGCCCCCCACTCTCAGAAGCCGAGCACTTTTCGGCTTCTGAGAGATGAGTCTGAGAGGGTATGTTGGGCGATTGCCTTGAGGAAGGATTCCTCGTATTACTTGCTTGGTGCGCAAGGCGCAATCGGCGGTGGTAGGCGGCACTTCTGTAATCATGATGCGAGCCTTTTTGTCTGGGAGCGTGGGCTCCGAACGGGCGCCTGAGCCTGGCAGTCGCAGTGTGATATCGACGGACGCTTCTCACCTGCCCTCGGGCTTTGAAGTGGCCGTTCTGTCTTGGGAGACTATAAGAACCGCCATAGGGTTTTTCCTTAGAATCTTGTCTGCTTCCTGTTGTCCGCCGCGCTCGTTGTAGGCTTCCTCTCTCTTCGCCTGGTGAGGGTCTTCTTCTTTCTTTGCGTCTCCTTCTTCCCTGCTGTCGATGACGACCAGCTGAGTCTGCCTCCTGGCGACATTAGGGTCCCTATAGAGTCCTTTAAGGCGGGCTTTCGCCTTCCTATACATCCCTTCATCGAGTTCGTCCTCCACCACTATGGTCGGTACCCACGGGAACTTTCCCCTAATTCTTACCACATTCTTTGTGGTTTTGTTTTTGTTTGCAGGAAAGCTTCGGTCGACCCGAATGTCTTCCTCTTCCGGCAGTTTTACAGCCTCTAGAGCTGCCCTGCCAATATTTCCTTTGCTTACTTCCGGGCTCGGTCTAACCGAACCCTTGTCCATGTCTCCGACGCCGCTTCCAACCTCAAGCGTTGGACGGGGTGTTTCGTTTATATCACCAGGGCGGGAACCCGCGGTCACTCCAGTGACTGGAGGTTTGCTACGGGCTCTCGTCCCGTTTGGGCTGATAGGCGGCCCTCGGCCACGGCTGAGGAGTCCATGAAGATAAAGGCCCTTCTCCGCTCCCCCCTGTTTAACGTTGACTTCGAGCTAACTCCGGCGGTGTTTCAGGAGTTGGGGATGAGCCCCCCATTGCCTCAGGGTACTAACCTTGCTCTTTGTCATGCTTCGTTGGTAACGAGCCGAACTAATCCTCCTTGGATTCTCTTGCAGGCGTGCAGGACTCGTTGGAGCTGCGATACGAGATAATCAAGCTGCCGCGGTGCGCACCTTGTCCTGTAGATCACGTTGAGCCGGGTGCCGGCCAAGTGACCGTCGCCGCTCCTCAGGTGGCTGTTGTGTTGGCCCCGGGGCAGCTACCGTATCCGCCCCCCGCAGCGATTCCAGTGGCAGATTCTTCGGTGGCGCCGGCGGTGAGCGTGGGGTTGGAGGCTAGGCGGGAAGCTTCTGAAGGGACAGTCGGTGCGCCCGAGGAGGAGTCGACCATGTCAGGTGGTTCACGTCTCCAGTTGGACGTGGAGGAAATTGCGGTGTTGGATGATCAACGTCACCAGAAGAAGAGGAGGCGGCCGTCCACCGGGGTGAAACGTAAGGTTCCCCCTTCTCGGTCTGAGGCCTCGCCTCCAGAGGTGCCGATTACCGCTCCGCCCTCCTCAGTCCCTGCCGAGGAGGTTGCTGATAAGGGGAAGGCTCCTGTTGAGGAGGTCGCTGTCAAGGGCAAGACCCCTGCCCTGGAGGACGCATCGCTCAGCCTGGACGAGGTGAGGGCTCGCCTCTTGCCGCACACGTTTCCCTCGGGTCCCCGCTTCCTGCCTCCGGAGGAGCCTGTCTTCAAGTCCGCTATTTTGACGGAGGCCGCTTTACTCACGAACCGGGCTGTGCAACCACAGGACCGAGCCTGGGTATTTGGCTTCGAAGCTCGTGATGAGTTAGTCGATCGGGCGTCGAAGAGCTTGCTTTCGGTTGTCAGGGCGCTTGGCTTGTGGCAGTATCACTTCTCTGGTGCTGCGAGGGAGTTGGAAGATAGCCGTGCCGCGCAGAAAGGACTGGTAGCCCAGTGTGGCGAGTTGAGGAAGCAGCAGGTGGCGCACGAGGCCGAGGTGTCCGAGCTGCGAGGACAGCTGGAGCAGCTAGAGCGAGTCCTCGCCGGGATGGAGCGGGATCGAGACTTCTTCCGTGTCAGGGTTGAGACGGCTGAGGCCCAGTCGTCCAAGTTGGGGGCTTTGGCCAATGCTGTCGAGCTCCGGGCCCCGGAGGCGCAGGTCGAAAACCTACGCTCATCGATGCTCGGCGCAAGCATGGAGGCGGTGGAGCAGTTTCGCTCGTCTTCGGCGTACCGGGACGAGGTTAAAGCTGTCGCCCTGGAGGTCTATGGCCCTGCTCGGGACCGGGGTTACCAGGAAGGTTGGTCAGCCGCTCTCCAAGCTGCTGCCGATAGCTTAGGAGTTGACGTACCCTCCTTGGACCCCCCGCCGACGCCGGTCGGCCTCGGGGCCAGCGGCGACGAGGAGGAGTATGACGAGGAGGAGCCAGTGGTCGAGGAGCAGGCGAGGGAGCCGAAGCTAGGGAGCAGGCAGTGGGGGCTGGTTCGTCGGTGGGGAATGGCCTGGTCGACCTAACCGACGACCAATCACTTCCCGAGGCCACTGCTGGGGGCGACCAAGGGCCGAACGATGCTGCTGTCGAGGCGAGCTCTTGAGCTTCTGCTCGCCACTTCTTCCTATTCTTTTTCTATTGGGGCAGTTGTTCGCTTATTTTGTAAGCTTTCCTTTCTTGAAATGACGACTTTCCTTTCCTTTGTAATTTCTGGGGCCTCTGGCACCTGCCTCGTGTCTTGCTTTTCCGATTTACCTTGAGATCTCCTGGGGATACGGAACGGCGCCTCGGAAGTTATTCCGAGAGGGCGCGACCTTTGGGATCCTCCGCTTCGATTTCTACCAAGTTGAAAAGGCGGTGAGTTTCCCTCCCCTTTCTGGGAACTTCGCTTCCTTCTATAAGTAACGACCTTAGTTAAGCTTCAAGGCCACCTTCGGTTCGCTGCGCTCCGAGGAAGTTCCTGCAGGATGTCGTCGGAGCAGTCTGGTACTTCGTCTAATGATGGGTCCTCGCAGATCCCTCGCAAGCGCCTGCGCCTTCGGAGGGAAGCATTGCCGGCGCCGTGGCCGGCGTGGCCGACGCCGGGAGAGAACCGCGGTGGAGGCGCCTCCGAGGAATACAAGCTAGGCTATCTGGCTGGCTGGCGGGAGGCCTTAGAGAAGGTCAACCGCCTTTACTCTGGCAGGGGAGTCCTATCCCTTGAACCAGACAGGTTCCGTCCCTAAGGGGATGATAAATTTATGTGTAATTTTCTCCCCTACGTATGAGTAAAGCTTTTTCTTCTGCAGTCTGCCTTTAGCTTTGAGGTGCATGCTTGTTCTTCATCTTCTCCCTTGGTTCACAGGCGTAAGACGAGGCACTCCCCGCCACCGGGGAAAGCGTCTCTTCTTTGTAGGTAGTAGTGATAGTGGGTAGGCCTACTGGTCTAATTGGTGGGCCTCGCTGTTATAGGATCATGCCCCAACCGTTGCGCTAAAAGTTCGAGTTGGTAGCGAAGGCGGACCGGACCGTATTTCTTTATGGCATTACAGAACCCCACGTCTATCCGTGCTGTGGGCGGACATGAGGCGCTTCGCATATGGACCCCATAATCTATGCGGCAGGATGGGCTACCAACGCACCGATGCCCCACGTGGACCCCATAATCCACGTGGAACATCAAATCCCTTAGGGAGACGTTGGAAAATCCAACAATCTCTCCCCAGCCGCACCTGGGGGATTTGAACCCGCGACCTCGCTCTGATACCAGTTGTTAGGGTGTACGGCCGGGATCTAGAGGGGGGATGAATAGATCCCCCAATTAAAACTTTGCTAAAAAGGAACTCTAAATCAAATTCACTACAGGCTAGACAGACTATATATCTTGAGAGACAAAGTGTCGAACAGTTGGCGAGTAACATATGCACTCATATACCAGTAGACTCATAACGCATACAGCACAACTACGAACCTTCAAGGAGCTCACAGGTTATTCGTTACTCACACATGTAGCAGTAAGAATAGTAAAGAGAAACGAACACACATCAAACCACGATGCAAGGAGGTTTTTAGGTGGTTCGGTTTGCATCAAGCAAACCTACGTCCACCCCCACTCTATCAGAGTGAGGCTTCCTGCTGACTTACAGCTTGAACCGCTGAGCATCACAGCTTATTTGCACCGCTGAGCAACACAGCTTGCTATCCGCTGAGCCTTACAGCTTTGCTAATCAGAGGAATGGATCCTCTTACAGCTGAGCCCCATAGCTTGCTGTCCGAGGAACAACTCCTCGCCGCTGAGCAATACAGCTTGCTCTGCTGCCTAACAGCTTGACAAAGAATTCAAAGAGAAAAATGAAAAATACAAAACAAAACAGCGACAAAAATTCAAGACGATGTAGCTCGAATGAGCAGAAGACTCTGGATCTGATCCAGAAGTCAGAACCTCAACAGCTCTTCAAGAAGTCTTCAGATCTCCAGTACCTTGTTTGCCATTTCCTTCTTTCTCTTCTCACAATTACTCACTCCTCTCAAACTCTTCTTTTCTTATCTCAGATCACTCTCTACGATCTTCTTCTCTATTTTCTCACTGCTCACCAACACCTATCTCCGATACTCTGTATACAGTAGCTATCTCTCATACTTCTGCGACGACCCTTACACTCTCAGATTTTTCTCTCTTCTCTGCTCTCTCCTTTCTAACTTTTTTTCTTTGAATTCTTCTCTCTGGATAATCACACTCAAGCTCTTCTTCCTCCTTTTTATTTCTTCTCTGGTCTGCTCTTTTTACTTCGAATCTCTCGCATGCTCCACCCCATTCTGCTCGATCACTGGTTTTCCTATATACATCGAACTTTTGTCTTGTGGTCCCCACAAGATTCCATCGGCTTGTGGAGGGAACACTCCCGCCAAGATGTTTTCTAGAAGGCGCTTGATCCGAGAGTCCACGTGTCAAATAAAGGCTGGAGACCTTCCACGTGGCAGATCACTTTATTGGACTGTCCGCCTTGGATCACTTGCCAAACTAGTTGATTCTTCGAACCACGTGACCAATTCAGTCTTTGACAGTTTCTGCTCTTCAGGTGTTCGATCAAGTTGCAGAGATGGTTTGATGATTTTACCTTTGATGTTCCTGACAAAACAGATATGAGGATTCATCATTAATTTCATTTTCATGTAGCTAACGAGATATCAAAAGAAATGATCATAGAATGTAGATTTAAGCATATAATGAAAACAAGTTAAATCATATGAATGGGTGCGTGAATATCTGCAAGTGCATCGATGCACAAGCAAAGTGCATCGACCTGCCTTTCAAACGTAATGAACTGATGCAGCAAGTTTGTAATAAAACATCGACCTATTTCTCATATAGGTAGACCTCATGCAGTCAGAGAAACAGACGCTGCATCGACGCACATACATAGTGCATCGACCTGTTAGTGCACAAGCCCGCACTTCATGTTCCGTAACATCGACGTGCCACTGAGGCGTGTCAACCTGTCTCGTGAGATGCTACCAAAAACTCTCAAAACATCAATGCATGACATTTCTACATCGAGCTGATCTCCAAGACAGTGCACAAGGTGTATTGACCTTATAAGCACAAGACCCTTCGCTTCGACCTCATAATGCAATCGCTGACTCACAATTGCTCATCAGCATCGTCCTGATCACAGTGTCCATCGACATGATAATGTAAGACTTCTACAACCGCATCGACCTGTTAGGCCAAAATGCGTAGATGCATTGACCTGTCTGGCAACATGCATGAATATGCATCGACCTGATCTTCTTTACACTAGAAGATGCATCGACCTGTTTATGAACATGGAACAATTCTGACTTAATGATAACACATATTATTCTACTCAACTTTAAATCAAAACAGTTTTGCCAGCAACAATCAGATTAATCACAGTTTTGCCAACATCAAAACCAGAGGAGACACAACACGCTGTCCATCTCCATGCTCGTGGTGCCGACATGATGATGCATGATCTTCCCGGAGTCGCGGCTTCAAGGGAGCAGGTCTCCAGCCCTTTTCCTGGTGCAGGCCTTCGAGCGGGCGACTTCTCTAGCTGGTCCGCTTCCTCAGAAGCAGTGGTGTCGGAAGGTGATGTGTCCGTTGAAGTGCCCTCGGCAGTGGCTGACAGGCTGCTCAACGGGGCAACGTCTACGCCAGGGGCCGGAAGCTGAATATTAGAACGACGCCACCGTAGCGTTTAATCTGTCTGATTTTTTCATAGACTTGTGTGTTGGCCGCATAATGACGTTGTTTTGGCGACTTGTATTTTGACTAAAGAATAAGAAATTCCTTAACTCGTAACTGTGTTGTTGTGCACCTCTTGGTGGAAGATGTCCGCGCGTGTGGTGAGTTTATGGGAGCTTGGCATGGTTTGCCATCTCTTACGAGATGTCCGAGATCTCTCTCTCTCCAAAAGTTGCGAGAAACGAAGTCCGCGAGATCGAGATCTTCTCTCCCCCCCGATTTCCTCCTCCTTCTCTCCCTGTCTCTCTCTACCTCGGCCCCCTCTCTCTCTCTCTCTCCCCAGTCTCTCTTTATCTCTCTCTCTCTCTCTCCCCCGGACTCTCTCTCTCCCTCTGTGACACTTTCCCTCAGACTCTCTTACCCTCTCTCTCTCAATCTCTTTGTCTCCCACCCTCTCTCTCTCTCTCCCCGTTTCTCTCTTTCTCTCATCTCTCATCTCTCTCTCCCCTCGTCTCCCCATTCTCTCTGTATGAGAGAGAGGGAGACAAAGAAGGGGGAAGACAGAGATACATGCACCATTTTTGTATAATTTTTATGTATTCTTCAATTTGTGATTCATGTATCATTTTATTTATATATTAACATTGGTGCATCTGAATGGATTTGTTATTGTTATTATTACTCTTTATTTTGTAAAATTGAGTTGTCAATTATAAAAATATATTTGTGAAATTGAGTGATTAGTAGAAAAAAAGGATTTTCTTAGAAATAGGCCATACATATGAAAATTTTTTCTGAAATCACTGAACCCAATCTCTCGAGATTTTTCCGAGATCTCTTCTCTCTGACCCCTCCCGAGACGAAGCCAAGATCTGATATGGCAAACCATGGAGCTTGGCCATCAATATTTTGACCGTTTGCAGCTTCTTTCTGTCGCGCGCATATGCTCATCCCTTTGATCCCATAGTCCATCGTAGTTGTTTCCTGGAATGGGCGTATGTTTTCCCTTAGTGGGGAAAGGTTGTCACTTACGACTTTTTTGGGGGACAGGAGTACTGCCCCCTTGGGAGCTTTGAACGCTACCATTGTTTTCGAGGGGGCATGAATGCCCGCCTCTTGGAGACTTGGTAGTCGCCAAGGTTTCTGAGGGAGCATGGGGGCTTCGCCTCTAGGAGATTTGGAAGTCGCCTTTGTTTCTGAGGGGGGCAGTGCTCGCTTCATAGGGGCCCTTAGGCTATCATTTCATTTCCGAGGGAGCGGTTCCCACCTCTTGGGAGCCCGTAGGTTACCATTTCATTTTCGAGGGGAGCGATGCTCGCCTCTTGGGAACCCTTAGGCTACTATTTCATTTTCGAGGGGAGCGGTGCTCGCCTCTTGGGAACCCGTAGGCTACCATTTCGTTTTCTAGGGGAGCGGTGCTCGCCTCTTGGGAACCCTTAGGCTACCATTCTTGAGCTTCAGCTGGCAACCTTTTCAGAAAAAGGTTTTTATTGGTAAAAGGCTATGAGGTTTACCGAATTCCACGTCCTTGGTACCTCTTGCCCCCCTAGTGTTGCCAGTCTGTATGCTCCTTTGCCGAGAGCTTCTGTTATCCTGTACGGGCCTTCCAAGTTTGGCGCAAGCTTTCCAGCGGCTGCCCTGGGGTCCGCCACGCTGGCTCGTCGTAGGACCAGATCTCCGAGGAGGAATTGTCGTTCTTTTACGCGAGCATTGTAGTACTGGGCCAGCTTATGTTGATATGCTACGAGTCGTACTTAGGTGCGTGCTCTGTCTTCCTCGAGCAGGTCCAAATTTTCTCGCATCGCTTGGTTATTTCTGGCCTCATCAAAATATCCCACCCGCAGTGAGGGGTTAGATAATTCAACTGGAATCACCGCCTTTGCTCCGTATGCTAGGTGGAAGGGCGTTTCGCCCGTTGCAGCTCTGGCGGTGGTCCGGTGTGCCCACAGAATGCTCGGGATGGAGTCTATCCATGAGTCGCTTGCTTGTTCCAGACGGGTCTTGATGCCGTGGAGGAGCGTCCTGTTAGCGTTCTCGACTAACTCATTTGCCTGGGGATGTCCCACCGAGGTACAGTGGTTCCAAATCCCCAGTTCTGAGCACTTTCCCTGGAAGGCAGCGCTTGCGAAACTGTCTGCCGTTGTCGGTTGTGAGGACTCGTGGGATCCCGAACTGGCAGATGATGCTCCGCAGCAGGAACTTCCAAGTTGCTTTGCTCGTGATCTTTACTAATGGTTCTGCCTCGACCCATTTGGTAAAGTAGTCAATGGCGACCATGAGGAACTTTTTCCTCCCTTGAGCTTCGGGGAAGGGACCTAGTATATCTATCCCCCACCGAGCAAATGGGCGAGGCTCCATCAGGGTATGTAGCTGTGTAGCCGGCTGGTGGTGTAGGTTGGAGAACTTTTGACACTGAGGGCACCTCCGGATGTAATCGAGGCAGTCTTGTTGCAGGGTAGGTGTTGCACCTGTAATTTAGCATCTTAAATTTCGGGATATTGATTTCGCATGTGACGAGATTTCGGTACGGTGTATCACCATCCGATAGGGTATTCTTACACGGGGATCTTTATTCGGCGCATCGTCGTCCCGTCGAATATTCCTAAGTTTAAGGCTTTATAGCCCACATGTTGTTACAATGTAAACCCCTCGGGGGGTGGCAACAAGTCAAGCTCAAGGTACGACGATTGTCGGGATCGTGTAGTTTCATTAAAGTTCCTACGGGATTAAGTCTCCGTCCTTTGAACGTTTGACTACGGGCAAAGTATCTATCTACAAGAACGAAAGAGATGACGGAGAAGGTCTACGTACCAAGCACAACGTCCTTCGCACGTGTATCACGAAGCACGGACAACAACTCGTCCTCCCGCAGCGGCCTACGGCACGAGGAAGACGACAAACGAACAAGGAGGCGCTCCTCGCTATTCTCCACGAGGCACGGCGAGAACTCGAAGCTTCAAAGCCCCGGAGACTTCCTTTTATTTGATCCACGCGAGGAAAAGACCCGTCCGGGGTCACCCTTACCTGGACGGGTCCTCCCAGAGGAGGAGGAGTCCCGCGCGGGACCCCCTCTGGGCGGGCGGACCCGCCCGGGGTCGTCCGGACCCGGGTGGGACCCACCCGGGGTCCACGACCCCGGGGAGTCACCCTCGGGTGCGTGCGGCCCGGGTGGGGACCACCCGGGGTCCGCGACCTCGGGCGGGACCCACCCGGGGTCCGCGACCCCGGGGCAGGGGGGGTCCGTGACCCCGGGGAGGTTCCGGATCAACCCGGGGACCTCCCACCCCGGGGAGGTCCCATTCCCGTCCACGGACTTAAAAAAATTTCAAAATATGACCTCTCCGGGGTCATTTTCATCTCGTTGGACCCGTACGGGGTCGAACACTCCCGGGGAGGTCCCCCACTTCTATAATTAGACCCCCATAGGTCCAGAAGAGGGGATTTGGAATCTTGCATCAAGCAACTACGTACAATCACACTCGGAGCATTTTGTTCGTCTGTTCTGACCCGCGAGGGGTAAGTCCCCGGGTCTCGTGTATATGCCCCTATGAGGGTATTTTTATAATTTCGCCCCTCAGTGAATCATGTTGTAAGTTTCTAAGTCCCGGTGCGACTATGTCATATGCTTCTGCCCTAATAATGGGAGAATCGCATAAATGTCCTCCCCGGGGTCGAGAAACACATAAGTCCTGTTGTTTGCAGTTTTACCCTACAACTTTTGTAATTGGGGCTACGCCCCTATCTCCCGCTTTAACCCGGATCTTTGTACAGTCGACAACCCACCGACAACCCTTGTACTCATTTGGAATACAAAAGTACTCATCATGCTCTATGTATCTCCTTGGGGGAAAATTATAAGAAGACCCCGACTTTTATAAAATTGTGTATATGCCCCTCCTTTGGCAAATTTGACACACATGAGTCTTCTATGAAGCCATTGTTACTCTTTGAACCCTGGGACGATGTCAACTCAGTCCGACGCTCAGAGGTCACCCCAACTCTAGGTCTGTGTAGGGTATGGTATAATTACCAGAATACCCCTGCAACTTAAAAACGGCCTAGTAGCCCCCGTAACCCTCCAGAAAGAGCCTCAGCGCCTCGGAAAGTCAGGAATCCGGTCCAACTCCCATTCCAGCCCAGAAAATTTCAGAAATATTCCTTGCCTGGGAATATTACCAAAATATCCCAGGGGTGGTAAAATTACCGAAATACCCTTGGAGTCCAGAAAACTCCCCGTTACTTCAAAAATGCCTACGGCTTCCGCATATTTGCGTTTCCATTCTAAATCCTAGGGTTTTGCTCAGACCTAGCCCTAATTCAATTGTTTCTGTTGGTCGGTGGTGAGTAAGCGGACATAATGAGCTCTTCAAGAGAGTTTGCCCTCAACATCAGAACCTTGTAAAAGACTTTGGGGATTTCTTTGACAGTTAAACAAAGGTGTTCGGACGTTAGGTCGATGTAAATCAATACTGACCCCAGTCAGTGAGGAGAGGTCCAGCACCCGAACCCAAATCGTCTGATACTATGCGCACACACGGAATAATCCTCTCTACGCAGAGGAATGTCTCTTTTCAAAAAGAACATTTTTATTGTCTATTTTTCTTACGTGAAAATATTCCGTGTGCCCACAGACTGGCATGCCCAGTGGGACCTTTCCCGCCTTTCTTCTTTCTGTCAGAGTCATTCCCTAAAACTCTCTTCGAGGTTCTGATTTCCTCCTCTCCCTTTTACAGGACGTGAAGAGGAGGGTATAAACTTGCTACTCATTTGAGAGCTTGTCGTGCGCTTGCACCTTTTTGTGTTCGCACCACCACCACCAACAACAACCAGCAGCGGTGGCCGCCGTCACCTACGGCCCCGAGATTATCGCCAACCACGCCAGGCTCGATACCTGGCGACCCCACTTATTTTCGGCGACTTCCCAGCGGTCGTCGGCTCGCCCTTTTTCCTGGGCGTTGTGCCCGTGGTTGAGATCAGCTCAGCCACGGCTGTGACAACAGTCGCTGAGGGTGTCAAGCCCTCTACTGCAGCAACTGGCCGGGTCCGCCCGGTCAAGAAGACAACCGTCGGGGGTGTTAGGCCCTCGGCCCCAACAGCCGGCCGGGTTTACTCGGTCAACAAGATAGCTCCTGAGGGTGTCAGTCCCCTCACTGCAGCAGCTGGCCGGGTCCGCCCGGTCAAGAAGACAACTGTCGGGGGTGTTAGCCCCTCGGCCCCAGCCACTGGCCGGGTTAGTTCGGTCAACAAGGCTATCTCTGAGGGCACCAGGCCCTCGGCTTCGTCGACTGGTCGGGTTCGCTCGGCTAACAAGACGGCTACTGGGGGTGTCAGACCCTCAATCTCAACAGCCGGCCGGGTTCGCTCGGTCAACAAGGCGACTGTCGGGGGCGTCAGGCCCTCGGCTCCATCAACTGGCAGGGTCTGCCCGGTCGAGAAGACAACTGTCGGGGGTGTCAGACCCTCGACCCCAGTAGCTGGCCGGGCTTCCCCGGTCAACGAAATAACCAGCAAAGGCGTCAGGCCCACAGCCCCATCAAGTGGTCGGGTTCATTCGGCCAAGAAAACAATCACTGAGGGTGTCAGACCCTCTGTTTCATCAACCGGCCGGGCTCGCCCGGTCAAGGAGACCGTCCTCAAGGGTGTCAGACCCTCTGCTGCAGCATCTGGCCGGATCCATCCGGTCAACTCTTCAATTGTTAAGGGTGTCAAGCCCTTCATCCTGACAACCAGCGGAGTTCGCTTGGTCGCTATGTCAATCGCCGAAGGTGTCAGGCCTTCTGCCCCAGCTATTGGCCGAGTCTTCTCGGTCAATCAAATCACTGCTGGCGTCGCCCCTGCTCCACGGGGGCAACACTGTCGCCGTCACGACACCAGACCTACTGCGGCCACCCCTGGAGGTACCGCCCCTGCTCAACGGGGGCAACGCCGTCGCCGCCGAAATGACACTGTCCCCATGACGGGTGTCACCAATACCGCCCTTGCTCAACGGGGGCAACGCCGTAGCCGCAAGGGTGCAAAGCCCGAAGCGGCTGTCTCTCGCTCCGGCGAGACTGTGATTGTCGGAGACATCCGCATCCGGCTTGATGGAGGCGAGCCGGTCCTGCCACGGGATCGTCATGTCCCGACCATTCCTACCTCCAACCGCTTCGAGCTCCTCCGACAAGTTCGGGAGGACGGAGCGAGGAAGAAGAAGCCTGCCGTACCGGCGGCAACCCAGGGCCCCCTGCAGCGGCCCAGACCACGGGCTCCCTGCCCAAGGACAGGGGGCAACCCAATTGAGGAGCGCCAGCTCCATCTGAAAAAGATCTGGGTCACCAAAGAGGAGGCTCGGATTATCAGGCGTGCTAGGGCGGAGGAGCCCTTCCGCATGTCGGAGCTTCAGCGGATGCAGAGTCCGTCGAGCACTGAAGCCTCGGTCTCTCCGGGGTTTACAACCCAGCCCCTACGGGGGCAGAAGCGCCGAGGAGCCGGCAAGAAGGTGGGGCCGACCTCCCCGTGGGCTAGTTCCACGCACACGGAGGAGGATCGCTCCCCTCAAGCATCTACATCCCGAGTGTCTGTCTTTGACAGACTTGGGAGGCCACCCAAGCCGGAGCGACAACTGCCCAAGAAAAAGCGGGTGGTCCAGGTGACCGATGACACCGTCAAAGTGTTCACCTGTTACGCCACCTCCGGCGACAAACAGCCCGAAGGCACCTCGGGGGAACTCAATCAGCCTCTTCAATACTCGAGGAGGTCAAGGTCCGGGTCCCGAGGCCTGGCACAAACACAACAAGCGCCGGCTGCCGGTACATCTCAACCTGAGCCGTCACGACAAGAAGAGCGCCAGGAAGACGTCCACAGTGTTGATGGGGACAGCCATTCCCGGCACGAAGAAGAGTTGGGGGAAGAGCCACGGGCCCCCACATTGGAAGAGCTTCGACGGGAGAACCTAGAGCTCAAGAACCTGCTACAGTCGCTTTTGCGCGAAAAGGAGGTTCCTCCCCCGCCTCAGGCGACACCGGCTGGAGCGGATCAGCGGTCTTTCTCCATTCCAGCAGCAGCCAATGCCTCCGTCATTGCTGGCAAAATTGCCATTGGCAGTGGACTTCGAAGTCCCGCAGCCTGAAGTCAATGCGCGGTCGTCTGCTACTCCTGCTGCAGAAAGCCTCATGGCGCAGAAGCAGATGATCGAGCGCATTGTGGAGGCGAAGTTTGCTCAACATGGGGAGGGGGTGGCCACCGTCGATTTGTACAGCGTGCCGTATCCCCTCCATCATCAATTCAAGAAGCTTCCACCGGATTGCCCAAAAGTCCCGAAACTCCAGAAGTTCAATGGGCAGGGCTCTCCACATGAACACTTGGCCTACTACATGATGGCCATGGGCGAGTTGGCACTGGAAGAGGCATATTTGTTGCGGTACTTCGCCACGTCATTGACTGGCATCGCCTTCCAGTGGTACTCCAGACTCAAGCCCAATTCTGTAGCTGATTGGGCTGATATACAGAAGAAGTTTGTCGACCGCTTCCAAATGGTCGAACACAAAGTCTCCTTAGCAGAGCTTTGTTCCCTTCGACAGAAGAAATGTGAAACAGCGTTGGACTTCATCAAGCGATGGAGGGACGTCAGCATGCGCTGCGATAATCCTCCGACGCCTGAGGACGCAATCACCATCTGCCGTAGGGGTCTCTCGGCAGAGGTCAGTGAAAAGCTTCTGGGCTCAAACATCAGAAGCTTCTACCAGCTCAACACGGTGGTGGCGGAGATTGAGATGTTCTTTGCTGATCACCCTGTCCAAGCCTCTGCAAAAGGCAAGCCCTCCAAAGACCGTCTGGCTAGCGGCAAGGAGGTAAATGCTGTTGACTTTTCCCCGACGAATGGAGAAAAAGGGGAAGGAAAATCCAAAGGCAATGGCAAGAAACCCGACGCCAAGGCAAGCGCATCCCGGTTAGCGGAGAACATGAAGACGCCTTATTCCTTCAGGAAAGAGCACACTAAAATGCTCTTTGATCTATGCATGAAAGAGCAGCTCATCACCCTGCCGGATCCGCAGAAGCCCGCGGAGGTGGATAAAATTGACGATCCTACCTATTGTGTGTATCACCGGAGGTTGGGTCATACCATCGGGGATTGTTATGTCTTCAAAAACATAGCGGAAGAGCTCATTCAAAAAGGCTTGGTAAACATGCTGGGCCACGCCGTCGACCCACCACAGCCACATGCTTGGAGTCGGTCAAATCGGTCGGCCAATGTCGTCCACATGGTGGCGATGGTCTCGAGCTCCAACGCCTCCGAGGCCGGGCCTTCAAATCAACAGTCCCACACCGGCCCGGTGGCAGCCCCTTCCTCATTCCCTGAATGTCTAGCACTGCGGAGAACCATTCGAAAAATCCGAGGGGAAATCTGGCAATTGCAATTGGAACAGAGGCGTCTGCTGCAGTTCCTGGAGAGCATTGATGAACAATTGGCCACCTTCCCTTTTGGCCCATTTGTCAGGGGGTTAGCTCTAGCCCACATACGGGAGGCGGGTGTATCACCCGCGGGCCGGGCCCCACTCAGGGGTTGGCTCTCTGAAGAGTCCTCAGATTCATCTGAAGACGAGTAGGATCCACTGGGAGACGAGGGGACTCCACTTCAAGTCGAGCAGCCAGAGAAGCTATACTCTTTCCCTTGCGAGAAGACTCCGAACATCTTCTTCGCATGTCAGAGAGCGGGCTTGATCAGCCCATCACCTGTGGAGCAGACACCAGGTGCCGCTTTTCATCAGGGCTATTGCCCGTATCATGAAGTTGTTGGCCACATTATCCACAACTGTGAGTCGTTCAAAGATCTCGCCGAGGACCTAATTAGGCGAGGGAAGGTCAATATGGGCGAATTCCTAGTCGACCCACCGCAGCCGCACGCACGGAGGAGTCTTCACTTTTCCGTCAATGTCATTCATGCTGCAACAGCCTTCCAGTTCCCCGAGCCGCAGGAGGAGGGAGCCAGTTCCCAATCGCCCAAGTCCACACTATGGTATCCGGGGTGGCGACCATCTCATCAGTGTTCTTTTCCTAAGGAAGACACTGAGAAGATTTTTGACAAACTTCTGGAAGATGGCTGGGTGCTGACACATGACCCGCCGTCTTATTACAATGAGACGGCCAAGAGTCACCCCCGCTATTGGAAGTATCATGCAAGGGTGTCTCACCCTACTCGGCAATGCCCAGAGGTTCAGGACTTCATCGAAGCCCTCATCCAGAGAGGGGTTGTCGATACTCAGGGGAACTCCATGACAAGGTTGCATCTTGCAGAGGTCGCCAGGGAGTCTCTCCAGCAGGCTCGGCGAGAAATCGAAGCTTTCTTCCGATTAGCCCGACCAAGTGAGCCGGCGGAAAACGATGAATTCCCATTACTCACTAAAGGCAAGGCCACCTATAAAGGGCCTAAGGTCCAGAACCCAGGAAGCCAAGCCGCGGGAGAGAGTTCCAAGGTCCGTCCCAGGTCCAGTCAGCCTGGCATCGTCATAAGAGAGAACTCTCGGCCAGACAACAAGGGTAAAGCCAAGGCGTCAGAGCCTTCAGCCAAAGCTCCTGCCAAGTCAGCAAGGCCATTAGTCGTGGAGAGAACTCAACCTCTTGAGCCCGCAAAGGCCCCAGTTAAGGCTTCTGTCAAGCCGGCACAGCCGCCAATTCTAAAAAGGCCTCAGCAGCTCAAGCAAGCCAAGCCACCAGCTCAAGCAAAGTCGGTGGAACCATAATGCTCCCAGAGGCCCCACTGCGGACTGGCAGAGTTCCAGGAGTTGCCTCCTGAAATAATTGCTCAGGCAATCAATGCCACCTTCCAGGCTCAGCCGGAGGAGGCCATTTGGACCAAAGTTGTCCCCAGAAGAAGCTGCGGCACTAAGGCCCCTAAGGAGCCAGCCCGGAGCAAAAAGTAAAATTTTGGGGGCAAGCAAGTCCCACCTCCAAAGCAAACTCCCCTTTCTTCTCAAGAGGCAGCACGCCAGAAGAAGCAGGAGAAGAATCGTAGGAAGAATTTGAAGAGAAGGCTGAAGAAGCAAGCCGAGCAAGCAGTTGCTATGGAGGCCTCTAAGGAGCCAACTCCTTTACAAAGACTTCAAAAGCTCATCGATGAGCTGGAGGAGTACACTCCCCCTCGTCCTACCAGGGTCGTCACTCTAGACGAATATATTCCCTGGGACAAGCTTGGGCGAAAAGCCCGCCTCCTTCAATGGCTCCGGGAAATGGCCGACCGTCTTGAAGAAGGTGAAGACTTCCAATCCCGGAGGAGCTCTCCTTATTCTACAAAGATGAGGAGCTCACTGTGGAGATGCTCGAGGAAATGCTGTAAGAGCTCTCCTGTAACATGGTGGCAATCCCACCACCCGACAACATTTATTCTCCTGCGGCTGATAGCACTGGAGGCAAGGTTCCTATGGCAACTTATCAACGTCGTTCGGCAAGAAATGGCCGGGGGCGCGGACGTGGTCGTGACCGAGGACGTGGACGTGAAGGTAACTCTCGACCGTGTCATAATATTCAGAGGGGAGAAGCCGGGTCCTGTCCCAGAAACCCAAGTTCGGGGGATCCCTTTTATTCTCAGCCCCTCAGAGGGCTCAGACCCCACCTCAACTGCTAAGTCGGGTGGTGTCCCTTTTGCAATCACATCCTCCGATGAAGAAGAGGAGCCAGCCAAGTCGCCAAAGTGCGAGAAAGTGTCAGAGCAGGCTGGCCCCTCAAACAGGGTCAAGCCCGTGAGCTAGGCCGGTCCTTCTAATGAAGACCAGCATGATGAGCCCATGCCACCTTCTGAGGAGTCTTTGGCCCCACTATTCCAGGAAGATGCGGAAGGCCAGAAGGAGGAGCAATGCCCTTCTAAGCGGGAGAAGCCTCGCCAGGCGCCGAAGACCTTGGAGGAAATCATCCCGCCATTTGACAGGACCCGTGCTCGGGCGGACCGTAAAATCATTCATCATATGAAGCGGTTCCCAACAAATGTCACCATCTGGGAGGCCATCGCCTGAAGCAAGGATCTTCGGGAGGCTCTGGTCAAGATACTCCAAGACCCGGAGGCATATGAAGCCCATGTTGCAGAGTTGCAAGCTCAGGCATATGAAACATTCACAGCCAACCTCTCCTTCACGGATAAAGACATGTTGTTGTCCTCTCCGTGCCACAATCGCCCCTTATATATGAGGGGGACGATTAATGGGCATGACGTGAATCGCATTCTGGTACGCTGGAGCGGCCGTCAACATCATGCCTTTGAAGATTTTCAAGTCTTTATACTTGGTACCCTATTTACAAAAGGTGACCGATGTCAAGATCTCGGGATTCAATCAGGGTTCCGAGGAGACGCTTGGTCGAGTTATGGTCAAACTAGCTTTGGGCGATTTTGTCACCCAAGCGGCATTCTATATTATCAACTCCGACACATCTTACAAGGTGCTGCTTGGAAGGCCATGGCTGCATGAAAACTGGGTTGTTCTCTCAACTCTGCACCAGTGCATTAAATATGCCAAGGAAGGGGAGCAACATACGGTCTTCGCAGATCAGGCCCCGTTCCACCCCAATGAGTGCCATCTGGTCGATGCTTCACTATATTTTGGGAAGTCTTCTTTAGCAATCCCCGAGCCTATAAAGAACAAAGGGAAGCAAAAAGTGGACCTTGAAGTCGAAGAAGGGTAGCTCTTCACTGTCAATCAAGACATGCTAAAGCTGCACAGGCTGAACCTCAAGGCCGCCTCCAAGCCAACTCAACCAGAAAGGCGGAATGTTGACTTTGAAGCCAACCTCATTAGCCGGGTCATAGACGGGAGTATCTCCTTACCGCCTAAGTGCCTTCAACTCTCGTCCCAACGGGAAGAACAGGAGGTGGAGCAGTTGAAGACCTTCACAGTCTCCTATCAACGGAGAAGGAGACGCAACAAGGGCAAGGGGAACAAGCCGATCATCTTTTACAAATGTGATTTAGTCCCACCGTGCCCTCCTGAATATGACTTCGGCTGGGATACTCCCACCGATGTGGCGCCAGAGCCAGTCCAGGAGATGGACGATATGCCAAAGTACATCAAGGAGATGTGTAAAAAGCAGCACATCCCGCAAACTTTGGACCCTGCGCGAGCGGCATATTTCCATCAGTTGTGGAACCCTCCACAGGTCCGCGGGCAACCTCCTTTCTCCCCTAAAGATACAAGGGGACTTGGCTACGACCAGGAGACGGACTTCGAGGTCTATTATGCAGTCAATGCCATAGGACTGCTACCTCCTCATCACGGGCAAGCGGAAGTTGAGCCCAACATTGATGACTCTGTAAGGGAGTCTAGTGATGTGTCTACGACACCATCACCTTCATCGGGAATCGACAACGACCACCCCTCAGAGGGAAGAGCAGCCCAGCCTGCTAACCATCAGCAAGACGAAGCAAGCCCTTCAACTTCAGGCCATGAGCAGGAGTGCTTCGAAGAATTTGATGTCTATGAAGCAAATACTGATGATGAGGGAGACTTTGTCGACCTCCAACCAGCTCCACCGGAGCTTGAAGACGGTGGTCAGGCAACTGTGGACGAGTTGATTGAGATCAATCTCGGAAGCAAAAGCGACCATCGTCCCACCTTCATAAGTGCTCTCCTCAGCGAGGAAGAAAAGCAGTCGTATCGACAGCTCCTAGAAGAGTTCAGGGATTGTTTCGTCTGGACTTACAAAGAAATGTCCGGGCTCGATCCTTCTGTGGCTGAACATGAGCTGGCAATACTTTCAATAGTCAAGCCAGTCAAGCAAGCTCAAAGGCGTATGCGCCACGAGCTGGAGCTGAAGGTCAACGCTGAGGTTGATAAAATGCTCAACGTGGACTTCATAGAGCCTTGCATGTACCCTGTGTGGCTCGCTAACATCGTCCCTGTCAAGAAGAAGAATGGCCAAGTCCGAGTTTGCATCGACTTCAGGGATTTGAACAAGGCATGCCCGAAGGACGACTTCCCTGTCCTGATCACCGAGACAATGGTTGATATGACCACCGGTCACGAAGCCTTGTCTTTTATGGACGGGTCGTCGGGCTATAATCAAATCCGCATGGCCATCAAAGACAAAGACCATACGGCTTTCCGATCTCCTAAGGGGATCTTCAACTACAAAAGGATGTCGTTTGGCCTGAAGAATGCCGGTGCAACTTACCAAAGGGCAATGACCAAGATCTTCGATGAGATGTTACATGACCTTGTCGAATGCTATGTCGATGATCTGGTTGTCAAGACAAAGAAGCGGGAGGATCACTTAAATGACCTGCGTCGAGTCTTTGAAAGGCTTCGACAATTCCAACTCAAGATGAACCCGATGAAGTGCGCCTTCGGCGTCTCCAGCGGCAAATTCCTTGGCTTCATCGTCAGGTACCGAGGCATAGAGATCGATCCTGACAAAATCAAAGCCATAAGAGGACTACCTCCGCCCAAGAACTTGACAGAGCTCAGATCTCTTCAAGGAAGACTCGCCTATATTAGGCGATTCATTTCCAATCTCTGGAAGATGTCTACCTTTCGGTAAACTGATGAAGAAAGGCGCACCCTTCATATGGGATGAAGATTGTCAGAAAGCCTTTGAGCAAATCAAGGAGCATCTATTGACTCCTCCAGTCTTAGGGGCACATGTCAGAGGGAAGCCCCTTATTCTCTACATTGCTGCCATGGATGCCTCTTTGGGGGCTCTACTAGCCCAGATCAATGACGAGGGCAAGGAGCAACCGTTGTACTATCTCAGCCGGAAATTGATAGGGCCTGAACACCGATATACTCCTATGGAGAAGGTGTGCCTAGCCTTGGTGTTTGCTGTCAAGAAGCTGAGACACTATCTTCTAGCTCATCGGGTGGAGCTCATCTCAAAATGTGACCCACTCAAATTTCTGCTCAGCCAGCCTGTCCTCTCTGGCAGGCTTGGCAAGTGGGCGCTTATCCTCGTGGAGTTCGACATCACCTTCGTCCGACGCAAGGCGATCAAGGGACAAGGAATGGCGGAGTTCTTAGCAGCGCACCCTGTGCCAGAAGATTCGCCACTTAACTTCGAGCTGCCCGATGAAGAGGTGCTGGTGCCTTCTCAAGAAACTGGGGAGCATTCTGAAAAAGCCCCACCACAGATGGAGCCGGGTGTCCTCACCCTTGACCTCCCATATTGGGAGTTATATTTTGATGGTGCCTCTCGGACAATCAAAAGGGCCGGCGGCCTCATAGACTATGTCTCGGGCGCGGGGGTAGTCTTTGTATCTCCACAGGGCGGCATCCTCCACAACTCTTGCGCTCTCATGAAGTCACTGACTAATAATGAGGCAGAGTATGAAGCGCTAATCATTGGGCTTCAACTGGCACTGGAGATGGACATCAAGTGCATCAAAGTCTACGGGGATTCTCAGCTCGTCATTCGACAGGTCCTGGGTGTCTACGACGTCCGGAAGAAAGAGCTCATCCCCTACCATGCAGCCGTCATGAGGCTCAAGGAAAAATTCTACCTATTTGAAATAGGCCATGTCCCCAGAGGCAGCAACTCCCAGGCTGATGCTCTTGCAAAATTGGCAGCGGCCTTAAAACTCCCTCCTGAAGGAGAGTTAAATATCACTGTCAGACACCTGAGGCTCATGCCAAGTGTGCTCGACGAAGAATCCGGCCTCACTGTCTACGAGGTCGACAACATTCAAGAGGGTAATGCTCCCGAAGAAGAAGATTGGCGTGAGCCGATCATAAAAATAAAGAACGGCTGGCTTCCTCCTGATCGGGCTCAGAGGGTGCAACTGCTACGCAGGGCGACATCCTACCAGCTGATTGACGGTCTGCTCTTCAGGCTCGTCCATGAAAAAGACTGATCGGTCCTCCTACGGTGCCTTTCATCCAAGGAAGCCAAGACTGTCATGCATGAGGTTCACTCCGGATTGTGCGGGGCTCATCAAGCAGGAGCTAAGATGAAGAATAGCATCAAGCTCAAAGGGTTTTATTGGCCCACCATGTACGAAGATTGCAACCAATACGCTCGTACATGTCACCAATGCCAAGCATTCGGCCCGGTCCCTCGGCGACCACCTAACCCACTCCATCCAACAGCGCCTACTTGGCCATTTGCAGAGTGGGGCATGGACATTGTGGGACCATTCCCACCATCATCCCAAGGTCACAAGTTTATACTGGCCGCCACTGATTACTTCTCCAGATGGGCGGAAGCCGTCCCGCTACGGGAAGTTACAGGAGAGATAGTTGCCCGCTTTGTGAGGCACTACATCATATATAGATTCGGCACCCCTAGTCGGATTATATCCGATAATGGCACGCCGTTCAGGAACAAGACTGTCTATGCTTTGGCGTCTAAATTTCATATTGACTGGAGGACGTCGTCGGTCTACAATCCCCAAGCCAACGGGTTGGCCGAGGCCTTCAACAAGACCCTTTGCAAGCTGCTGTCCAAGATAGTAGGCGGTCGCAAACGGGATTGGGGCGAGAAGGTCCACGAAGCCCTATGGGCCTATCGTACCATCTACAAAACCCCTACGGGTTGCTCCCCGTTCTCTCTGGTCTATGGGGCCGAAGCGGTGGTCCCTGTGGAGATCGAGCTAGCGTCTTACCGCGTTGCTGTGCACGCCGGATTGCCAGGTCAAGACCAGTCCGAGATAGAAAGGAGGCTTGAAGAGTTGTCCAACCTTGAAGGTGAAAGACTCAAAGCCTACAAGCACTTACAAGTGTACCAAGCCCGCATGACACGTGCTTATGACAAGCTGGTCAAGCAACGGGCGTTCAAGAAAGGCGACCTCGTCATGATTAAGAAAAGGAGGTTCTCGCAGGAAAATCCAGCGGCAAACTCCAGCCTAATTGGCGTGGGCCTTACGTCATCAGAAGGTCTATGAAGGAGGGCCTATACGGTCCTTGACCATAAGGGGGATAATCCCTTCCCTCCTCTCAACGGCAAGCATATGAAGCTCTACCATGCGCCACCGCAGGAGTTTCCACAGCAGTCCTCACAGGACAATACCTCTCCTCAGTGAAGGTTCAAAAAAAAAAGGGGGGGGTTAAAAATACTGATACCCCGGCGGACTCAGTCAGCCTTCAATGGTTGGCTGAGGGCAAAAAGGCCACAGACCCGGTCGAGGTGAAAACCCGAAAGGGCGTCTCGGGCAAAAATGGGCAACCCCTCGGTGTGAAAACCCGAAAGGGCGCACCGGAAAAAGTTAAAGGGGGCCAGCCTCGGCGAAAACCCGAAAGGGCGGTGAGGTTGGTAAGGTGAAAAAAAAAGAAAAAAAAAACTTCTCTCTTTGCTTATTTTAAGGGTGGCTCTAAGTCAATGACTCCGCCTATCTTCGCCAAAACATCATATTGATACCATGGCTACGCCTTACATGTCATCCTATGACACCTAATCCCCACCGACGTTCTGGCGTTGCCATACTCTGTCCCATCGGGCTCGGCCTATGCATGCCCCTTTCTGGCTGCCGACCCGTTCCGCCTATCGGCTTCCGGGTTTAGCTCATGTGTCTCTTCTAAGCAGTTAAACCCGCTTACTCTTTTGTCCCACTGTGAATGGCCTCAGTATGCTCTCTCGGGCTGCCAACCCTTCATGCCTTTCGGCTCCTTTTTCATTCTAGGGAATGGCCTCAGTATACTCTCTCAGGCTGCCAACCCTTCATGCCTTTCGGCTCATCTAACCTCCTTGGGATTGGTCTCAATATGCCCTCTCGGGCTACCAACCCATCATGCATTTCAGCACATTCTTACCTTATTGGAATTGGCCTCAGTATGCTCTCTCGGGCTGCCAACTCATCATGCCTTTCGGCACTTTTTACCTTTCTGGGATCTGGCCTCAGTATGCTCTCTCGGGCTGCCAATCCATCATGCCTTCTGGCACATGTCCCACCGGGTCTGGCCTCAGCATGTCCTCTCGGGCTGCCAACCCACTTCTTCGCCTGTCGGCTTTCGGATTTGGCTCTCACGTCCCACTAGGGCTGTCAAATCCACCATTTTTCTTCTTCTGGGTCTGGCCTCCGCATGCCCCTTTCGGGCTGTCAACCCATCTCGTCTCTTGGCTTCAGACTTGACTCTTATATCCCACCGGGATCGCCAAGTCTATTCCTTTGTCCCCACGGGCTTGGCCTCTGCATGCCCTCGTCGGGCTGCCAACCCTATTTGCCTATCGGCTCACGGATTTGACTCGCACGTCCCACCCGGGCTGTCAAATCTCCTCCTTTCACCGCTTCGGGTCTGGCCTATGTATGCTCTCTCGGGCTGCCAACCCATCCCGCCTATCGGCCTCCAGGTTTAACCAGCATGTCCCTTTCGGGCTATTAAACCTCCTCCTTTGTTGTCCCAACCGGGCTGGGCACATGCACGTCTCTCTTGGGTCGCCAGCCCGCTCAACTTTTGGTTCCGGATTTGGCTAATTACGTCCCACTAGGGCAGCCGAACCCATCCATTTGTCCCACCTCTGCGGCACACGTCCCTGCGGGAGTGCCACTTTCTCCTTACCTTCTGGCATTATAGGCCCAAAAAAAAAGGGGGGGGGGTTAAAAATATTGAGGCCCCAGCAGACTTGGTTGTTTCTGTTAGAAGAGCAATCAAGGGTAAAAAGGTTTTGACCCGGCTAAGGTGAAAACCTGAAAGGGCGTCTTAGGCAAAAATGGGTACCCCTCAGTGTGAAAACCCGAAAGGGCGCACTGGAAAAAGCTAAAGGGGGCCAGTCCTGGCGAAAACCCGAAAGGGCGGTAGGGCTGGTAAAGTGATAAAAAAATATATATGCAAAAAAAAAAGAGACATACGTGCAAGAGAATGGAAGCAAAAACAGCTATGCTAAGCTCTGTCCTTTATTCACTAATGTCATCAAGGGAACCCGAGACAAGCCCTCAGGGGTAACTCAAACAAAAACGGGGCGGAGGGCCCTATGTACAAGAAAGTGCCAGAGCTCGTCAACCACGGCGCTCGTCCCCCTGCAACTCTGCGAGGCGAGTCTCCCTCTGGAAGATCTCCTCCCGAAGCTCATCGGATCGGCGACGGCAGGTCTCCACCCTGGCCTGGACAACACGATGCTCCTCGGCAGCCTCCTGAAGCTCTCTCTGTAGCTCCTCCACTCGGAGAGAGGTCCTCAAGCTATCCCCCTCGAAGCTCGCAAGGTGGAGGTCGGTCTCTGCCTGGGCCGCTCGAAGCTCACGTAGATGCTCCTCCTGCTCCTGGATCTGTAACTGGGCTCTCTGTCTCTGCTCCTGTGCAAGATGGAGGCGAGCAAACTCGCTCCATAAGCCTTCCAGCTTCGCGGCCCATGCATCCCGGGGAAGGCTCAGTCCGTGGTAGCTTCTGGTGAATACCTCCAGATCAGCCCTCAAAGCCTCCACGGAGGGCAGTGGAACAGCCTGGATCAACTGATCAAGATCCTGCAGGAGCTGGTCAGTCATGGCTACATGTAACGCCGTCCCAAGTGTAGGAGCGTCAAGGCACTCCACTCCAAGGGCAGGGAAATCCATGGGTGTCACACCTGCCCCCTCTACGGACCCTGTTTGTAAAAAAAAAGATTGTGAGTGTATCACCACAATAACGTCACCAGGGTAAGACTCCAAGAGTGCAAACTTCATGGACTCTTACCTGAAGCAGTCTCACTCGCCGGGTTAGGCCCACGAGGAGATCCCTCCCTAGGAACTGGAGGGCAACCATCAACAAGTGTCGGTCCCTGCTTTGCGGATGGTACAGGCGTCGCCGACCTCTCTACAAAGAAGGCAAAGAATGGAAAGTCTTAGTACTCCGGCCATACCAAAAGCCAGAATGAGTACTTCATATTTAATGAAGACATACCAGCCTGTATAGGTACCTCCTCCTCAACTACAGCGGGGTCGACCTCTGTCGTTGGCCCCATGGAAGGAGAGACAGCTGAAAGAAGGCATCCACATGTCAAATGGTGGTCAATATCATAAATGAAAGGAGTCTTGTTGGATGAATGGCAAAATTCCTTAATTTAACAACAATACACCTTTCATCGCCAAATCAGTGGAGGCCGCGGCCTCGTCAGCGGTGCCTTGTTCCTCAGATGGCATATGAAATGAGCCTGTTGTCTGGTCTATCTCTGTGGATCGAGGGAGGCTCCCTTCCTCTTGATGATCACCAGCTGTTTCAAAATAAAAAGCATCTCAGGATGTTAATATGCAGCAGTATGTGTGGCTGGAATGATGTACAGAGTATCTTTGTACATACCTAAAGTCCGCGCTCGGCTAGACTCTACAGCATCGGTAGTACCTGCCGATGGTCCCATACCTAGGGACGATGCCTCCTTGCCAGGGATTCCAACCTCTGCAGTCGGAATTCTAACCCCTTCATCAAAAGCTGGCAAGTCAGCAGAAGAGCCGACCTCTATGAGTTTGGAAAGCTCATCCAAAGGGAAGGTCGTATGAGCAGCTGTATGACAATGAGCAAACAAGTTAGATAAGCTCATTATTTCATACACAGAAAGGAAAAGGGGAATCTTAAGTCACCGGGGCTCATCCTGATTTCGCCTTCTTCAGAAGAACTTGATGAAGAAGAAGAACTCCCGCTGGAGGAGGTGCTGGAGGCCCCTGTCCTTGATGAGGTGCTAGAGCCTCTCCCTCCTGAAGAACTGGCCGACGAAGAAGTCTCCTCAACGCCAGAAGACCTCTCCCCTCCTCCAACGGCAGGGAGAGGGGTCTGAGCTCGAGAAGTCCCTGCAACGTGCAATGCTATATTAGCTGAAGCACATACTTCATCTATTTGAAGGGGGAACAAGGGAAGGTTAAACATGCAAGACGCTAACCTGCCTCCGGAGCAACAGAGCTCCCGCCTGTATCAAGTGCGGGGGAGTCGCCGGTCACAGGCATGTAGTCGTCTGCGAGGAAGTCCAACCCGTCAATATCCACGCTGATGTCGGGAACGGACTCGTCCATCTCCAACCCCGCCTCTGTGAACACATTTCCGGGGCGAGGAGAAAAGCTCGTGGTAGGCATAGCCTCAGGAGGAGCTGCATTAACAAGGGGAAATAACAGTCAGATTACAACATTTTCAAAACAGGTTGCAATTCTGATTGGAAACAAACATTCCCCATTCTTACTTGGGATCTCTGCCGGAGTAGGAGACCCCTCCTCAGGACACGGGCGAACGGTAGGCCGCGGATCACCCTCCTGGATATCAGCCCGAGGCCTCTTCCTACGGCCACGAGCCTCTGAGCCAGTGACATGTCCTGCAAGTGGAAAAAGATTGCATGAAATCAGCATCTTAAATTGCAGAGCAAAAAGGGGACAGGGTTAAATAAGTCAGCATGTACCTGAATCCCCAATAAGCCTCTCAGGCTTCAAGATGATCTGCTCGGTCTTCAAGCCAAGGACCCGAGCAACCTTACTCACAATGGTCCAGATGGCATTGGGGGTGGTAGCCACCTCCAAATCTGAGATGTACTCCAGGGGACCTGCGCAACCCACTGCATTCATGATGTGGATCTTCCAAGCTGTGAAGGCACTGCCTCCTAATGCCCCCTCGGGAACAGCTTCTGATAGCTGGGACTGGGTCTTCAAACCACAAGAGGTCTTCAGATCCTCCCACCAGGAGTAGAGGGCCAGAGGGTCGGGGTCTGCTCTCCGACGGGCAGACCTAGAGGAAGAAGCCGCAGCTGGTGCACTCCGCAAGGGCTTCAAAGCCCCGGTGTATTGACTCCTGTCAACAGGAATAGGGAGTCGCCCTCCCTCCAACGGGTCTCAATCTCATGAATGACCTTCGCGGCCCCAGAAAAGTGAGATCTGATAAACTCCGAATCCAGAAACAGAGGAGGCAGATCCTCCTTCTTCAGGCGCCGTTCCTCCGCAGCCCGGATAGCATCAGCTCGCTGCCTAAAAACATTGCTGAGTTTAAACCACCAGCACGCATAGTGTATATCAAAGAAACCTCTGCGTGTCTGCTCTGGAATGGGGTACTCCTCCTTCACCTCCCGAGAGAGGAAGTCATGCCATGAAGCCGCCACCAGGTGGATGTCCCTCTGCCGGTACTTCCGAACTGTAAAGGGAAAATCTGCATGCTGAGGTATCGCCTGGTCGTACCCAAAATTCTTGGCGAATCTATGTGGGTAATATGGCTCAAGCACTGCCATACTGGAGCGGCGGTAAACCAGAACACTCGGCCGAATACAAACAACCCAATCGACCAATGCATGGTCGGATGGTAAAGCCCAGGAAGACAGCCTGCAAACAACGGTGTCACCCTGCCGCTCTGTGTACGGACGGAACGAGCGAGAGCTGTGATCAAACTCCAGACTCTCATCCCTCCTAGTATGGAGGAAGGACAAAGCACGGCGAGCGTTGGCGAGCTGCAAAACTGCATCCTGGTCCGGATGACCAGCAAAAGTGAAAAGCAGGGGCGCAGCTGGATTGTCCACCGGTGTCCTCTGTGACAACTCTGGCAACAGCAGGCCGGCCCATGCACTCAGATAGTGGGTGGCATCAAGATATGCTTATCTCTAGGAGATGAGTGCGAAGTCAAGGCCCCAAGGCTATGAAAGATATTCGCCAGCGCGGCCGGAGCAATGGCGAGCCTGCGCCCGCAAGCCAGCAGACAAGCTGGGTAGATCACCTCTGCCCGCAGAATCCCCTCCTCTCCATGAGGGATCACAAAGCTGGCCAGCCAGTAGGCCAAGTAGGCTGCCAGGTACGTCAACGGCGGCAGTCCCCTCGAATTCCACCCCCGTGTCGGGGCGGGTAAGTGACGAGGGTGTGAAGGAAAGCGGAGCTCGACCTCGCGGCACTGCTCCCAAGACGTCCCCGAGGTAGCAAACTCCTCGTAAAAATAATAGGGACCGTTGTAGAAATGTGTGACCCATGCATTCAGAGTCACCCTCGGCGTCCGTGCAGCTTCTCCTTGCCCACGAGGGCCAAGTCCCTCCAAGTCTTCATCAGATACCTAAAGCAGTATGGCATGAAGTATCGGCCTGCTCCATCAGAAGCACTCAGATGCAGATCATCCAGGCATAGCTCCTCATATGGCTGTCCGCAAACTGGGAGACCAGAAATCCTGTGGAAAGCCCACAGGTCTAATGAAGTCTCCCCCTCAGCAGTCATGAAGGTGTTCCAGCGCCTGTTAAATCTCTCAGCTAGAGCCTGGACCAGTCCGGTGTGGCAGGGATATGAATATAAAGCTGCTGTCACTGCATGACGTATGCCTGCCCTATCAAGTGCTGTCCTGTAAACTAGCAGCACACCCCACAGCCACTCTGTGGCACCGCGGCGATAACAATGGGAAGGAACGACGGCCCATTTCCCGTACCAGCTCGGGATCCTCTGTGCCAAGATCCTCTCTAGCATGCAATCAGCGTCATAATCATCATGCGCACAGGCTGCGCCAGAGGGAGTCAGAAACATCCCGTCAAGGGCAATATCTGCGGCCCTGTGATGTCCGGCAGATGCCAAGTAGCTGGTGAAGACGGTACCACCCTCACAGTAAAACTGTCAAACTCCCTGTAGGAGCCCAGACTCCTCTGATCAGGGTACTGTCGCTGGCGCACAAAACCCTCCGGGAAGCTCGGATAAGAAAAACTGCAGGTGCCATGCATACTGTCCCGTCCGAGTAGTATGGCCCGCTCCAGGCGGCGCCTCTCCTCTTGGAAGCCGGGGGTCGTCAGCCTCTGCTCCAGGTGGTATAAAGCTCTGGATGAAAGGGAAGAGGTGACGGTCCAGTGGAAAGTGAGGTGGATAGCCACCCGACCGATCATAAGTGTAGCATCCCTGCCTTCGCGTGATCCTGGAGACGTCAACAACGCCCTCAGTGGTAGTAGTCTCCCAATTGGGCCCTTAGCGACCCAAGTAAATCCGCGGTCCACCGCGTCAAAAGCCCTCGGGGGTGATGCTGTGAGGAGGGAATGGTGGCATAGGCCTATCTGTTCTCCGTACATAGTGGTCGTCACCACCGCTGGTCCTGGACTTCTGGGAAGCCCCTCGGCTCTGTCTGGAACGAGCCATGTCTGCAAATGCTGCAAAGCCAAAATCGGAGGAAGCTCCGTCAGTCAAATCAGCATATGGGCAGCAATAAGACTATAGAAAGTCACACAAAACTCCGGCATGCCTATGAGCCCGGAGAACGACAAGAAGCCGTGGAACGCATGGGCCATCCGCCCCCGCCTCCGGCTTGGACGTATGTCCCGTGGGGGGCATTTGTTGCACCCGTAATTAGCATCTTAAATTCCGGGATATTGATTTCGCATGTGACGAGGTTTCGGTACGGTGTATCACCATCCGATAGGATATTCTTACACGGGGATCTTTATTCGGCGCATCGCCGTCCCGTCGAATATTCCTAAGTTTAAGGCTTTATAGCCCACATGTTGTTACAATGTAAACCCCTCGGGGGGTGGCAACAAGCCAAGCTCAAGCTACGACGATTGTCGGGATCGTGTAGTTTCATTAAAGTCCCTACGGGATTAAGTCTCCGTCCTTTGAACGTGTGACTACGGGCAAAGTATCCATCTACAAGAACGAAGAGATGACGGAGAAGGTCTACGTACCAAGCACAACGTCCTTCGCACATGTATCACGGAGCACGGACAACAACTCGTCCTCCCGCAGCGGCCTACGGCACGAGGAAGACGACAAACGAACAAGGAGGCGCTCCTTCTCGCTATTCTCCACGAGGCACGGCGAGAACTCGAAGCTTCAAAGCTCCGGAGACTTCCTTTTATTGGATCCACGTGAGGAAAAGACCCGTCCGGGGCCGAAGGGACCCGTCCGGGGTCACCCTTACCCGGACGGGTCCGCCTGAGGAGGAGTCGTCCCGCGTGGGACCCCCTCTGGGCGCGCGGACTAGCTCGGGGTCGCGACCCCGGGGAGCCCCCCTCTGGGTGCGTGCGGTCGGGGTGGGGACCACCCGCGGCGCGCGACCCCGGGCAGGGTCAGGTTCCGGACCGACCCGAGGACCTCCCACCCCGGGGAGGTGGGAGGTCCCATTCCCACGCACGGACTTAAAAAAATTTCAAAATATGACCTCCCCGGGGTCATTTTCATCCCGTTGGACCCGTACGGGGTCGAACACTCCCGGGGAGGTCCCCCACTTCTATAAATAGAACCCCAGAGGTCCAGAAGAGGGGATCTGGAAGCTAGCATCAAGCAATCGCCTACGGAGCACCTTCCACACTTGGAGCATTTTGTTCGTTTGTTTCGACCCGCGAGGTGTAAGTCCCCGGGTCTTGTGTATGTACCCCTACGAGGGTATTTTTGTAATTTTTCTCCTCAGCGGGCTGTGTTGTTGTTTCTAAATCTTGGGGCGACTATGTCATATAATTCTGCCCTAATAATGGGAGAATTGCTTATAAGTCCTCCCCGGGATCTAAGAAACATAAATGTCCTGTAAATTACAGTTTTACCCTGTAACTTTTGTAATTGGGGCTACGCCCCTATTTCTCGCGTTAGCGCGGACTTTTGTACAGTCGACAACTCGCCGACAACCTTTGTACTCATTTGGAATACAAAAGCACTCAACATGGGTTATGTATGTCCTCGGGGAAAAATTATAAGAAAATCCCCGACTTTTATAAAATTGTGTATATGCCCCTCTTTTGGCAAATTTGATACACATGAGTCTTCTATGAAGCCATTGTCACTCCTTGAACCCGGGGACGATGTCAACTCAGTCCGACGCTCAGAGGTCACCCCAACCCTTGGTCTGTGTAGGGTATGGTATAATTATCGGAATACCCTTGCAACTTAAAAACGACCTAGTAGCCCCCGTAACCCTCCAGAAAGAGCTTCAGCGCCTCGGAAAGTCAGGAATCCGGTCCAACTCCCATTCTAGCCCAGAAAATTTCAGAAATATTCCTTGCCTGGGAATATTACCAAAATACCCCAGGGGTGGTAAAATTATCGAAATACCCTTGGAGTCCAGAAAACTCCCCGTTACTTCAAAAATGCCTACGGCTTCCGCATATTTGTGTTTCCATTCCTAAATCCTAGGGTTTTGCTCAGACCTAGCCCTAATTCAATTGTTTCTATTGGTCGGTGGTGAGTAAGCGGACATAATGAACTCTTCAAGAGAGTTTGCCCTCAACATCAGAACCTTGTAAAAGACTTTGGGGATTTCTTTGACAGTTAGACAAAGGTGTTCGGACGTTAGGCCGATGTAAATCAACACTGACCCCGGTCAGTGGGGAGAGGTCCAGCACCCGAACCCAAATCGTCTGATACTATGCGCACACACGGAATAACCCTCTCTACGCAGAGGAATGTCTCTTTTCAAAAAGAATATTTTTATTGTCTATTTTTCCTACGTGAAAATATTCCGTGTGCCCACAGTAGGCCACCAGTATCCTTGTCGGATTAGTGTCCGTGCGAGTGCTCGCCCTCCTACATGACTTTCGCAGAGCCCTTCGTGTACTTCTTGTACAGCTTGTTTAGCTTCCGTAGGGAGCAAGCACTTTAACAATGGCGCTGAAAGTGATCGCCTATACAGGCGGCCATCGACTACTGTGAAATGCGCTGCTCGTGCTCGCGTGCGGCGGGCCTCAGCGCGGTCGGTTGGGAGCTATTGTCGCAGGAGAAAATCCAAAAGGGGGTCCATCCGTGAGGCTTCATAATCAATGGCGTTTACCTGAGATGTCGGTTCTTCTATGCTCGGCGCTGACAGTTCCTCTATCAAGATGGATCTTGAGTTGGAGACTGTGGTTGCTGACGCCAGGCGAGACAGAGCGTTGGCTCGGACGTTCTCCTCCTTAGGAATATGCATTATCTCGAAATGGGAGAATTCTGCAGAAACGGCTTAGGCCTTCTCTAGATATTTGATCATGACTGGCTCGCGTGCTTCGAACTCTCCCTTGACTTGGTTGGCGACGAGCATGGAGTCACTGTACGCTCGCACACTGGTCGCCCCCAGATGTTTCGCCATTCGTAGTCCTGAGAGAAGCGCTTCATATTCGGCCACATTGTTCGTGGTCGGGAAGTTGAAGCGAAGGACGTATTGAAGTTCTATCCCCTCTGGTGATAGTAGGACTAGTCCTGCTCCGCTGCCGGCGGCGTAGGACGATTCGTCGACATATAGCTTCCATGTTGGCCTTGAGGACTGCTCGGGTGAGTCTTTCGCATGTATTGTGCACTCAGCGACGAAGTCGGCGAGAGTCTGAGCCTTGATCGCAGTCCTTGGGCGGAATTTGATGTCGAACTCTCCCAGCTCGATAGCCCACTTGATCAACCTTCCTGACGTGTCGGGGTTCTGGAGGATCTGGCACAGAGGTTGATCGGTGAGGACGGTGATCGGGTGGGCCAAGAAGTATGGTCGCAACTTGCGAGCAGCCGTGATTAAGGCCAGCGCGAACTTCTCCGTCCTTGAGTATCGGAACTCCGGCCCCTGAAGTACCCGACTTACGTAGTAGACGGGCTTTATAATGTTGCCTTCCTCCCGTGCGAGCACTGCGCTCATAGTGCTCGGTGTCACTGACAGGTACAGGAGCAATTGTTCCCCCTTTTTTGGTTTGGAGAGTACGGGAGGGGTTGCCAGGTAACGCTTTAGCTCTCCGAACGCTTGCTCGCATTCCTGGTCCCACTCGATCTGGCCTTTCTTCTCCGGCGCTTTATTGGCTTGTTTGATGAGCCGGAAGAAGGGGAGGCATCTTTTAGCTGCTCTGGATAGGAACCGGGTTAAGGCTGTGATGTGGCCGGTGAGGCATTGTACATCCCTCACTCGTCTTGGCCGTTTCATCTCTAATACTGTTCGGATCTGGTCGGGGTTTGCCTCCATTCCTCTATGGGTGACTGTTGCACCTGAAATTTTACCCAAAATATTTCGAGAATTTCCATTCCGAAACAACCGACGAAAAAGATATGGCGTAGCACCGATGTCGTCGGACTGCGGAGTACCTCCGTGGTTTAGGGTCTATCGACCCGATCATATGATCACAAGTGGCGTCGCAGCAAGGAAAGTCAAGAGGAAGACATGCATGCGCATACCCGTCAAAATAGCCGAGCAAATGTATCACACGGCGTAGACGGACGCAAAGATTCCTCCCTCACGTGGCGACGTACGACCACACAACAAACAAGACGATCCCCCGCTCCTGTGCAAGTCTTCACCGACGAACGGCTGCCACGCGGCGAAGAACGGGCCTCCACGGGCTAGAAACGCTCCACCACGGCTTCTTCTCAACCCAGGTTGACAGAAACGGAGCAAAACGGCACCGAGAGGAGTCAAAAAGGGTGCTCAGAGGCCAAATGACCCCTCTAGGCCTGCAGCCAGGGAGGAGGGGCCCGCGGGGCTTGCGCGCCCGAGCGGGGTCAAATGACCCCGCTGGGTCGCGCCCACCCGCGGGGTCGGGTCATTTGACCCCTCCGGGTCCCCGTGTTCCAAAACAAAAAAAAAGGAAAAATGAGGGAGAGGGGTCAAAAACACTTTTTGCCACCCCACCTTGACAGAAAAAAGGGTTTTTGCACCCCACCCTGTCAGAACCGGGACAATTTTCCTCATTTGACTCCTCTGATAGTCAGAGGGGTCATTTGTGCCAAAACCAAAAAGGACAAAAGAGACAGAGGGGTCAAAGAAGCTTTTTGCCACCCCACCTTGACAGAAATATAAGTTTTTGCACCCCACCTTGACAGAACCGGAGCATTTCTCCACGGTTTTGTCAACGTGGGTCCTCCCGCCTTCTATAAATAGACCCCCAAGGGTCCAAGTGGAGACATAGACATCTAGATCGATCATCTGGATTTTGATCACTCTACGGCTACAACACCTGCGCAAGGAGACTTGTTTTGTTTGTCTTGACCTGTGAGGGGTAAGTCCCCGGGTCTTGTACTTATGCCCCTACGGGGTATGTCTGTAATTATGCCCCTCAGTGGGCCATGTTGATAATTATGCCCCTCAGCGGGTCATGTTCTCTAAGTCTTTACGTCCCGGGACGACTAAGTTATGTAGTTCTGTCCCTATAGTGATGGAATTACAAAAACGTTCTCCCCGGGACCGTAAGAGACAAAAGTCCTGTAATTTACAGTTATACCCTGCAACTTCTTGTAATTGGGGTTACGCCCCTATCTCCCGCGTTAGTGCGGACCTTTGTATAGTCGACAACTCGCCGACAATTCCTGTACTCATTTGGAATGTATAGATGCTCAGCGCACTTTATGTATCTCCTCGAGGGAAGATTACAAAAAAATCCCTCGACTTGTGGAAATCGTACATATACCCTTCCTTTGGCGAATTTGGCACACATGAGTCTTCTATGAAGCCATTGTCACCCTTTTTGCCCGGGAATGTCGTCAGCTCAGTCCGACACTCAGATGTCACCCCAAACCTAGGTCTATGTAGGGTATGGTAAAATTATCAAAATACCCCTATGACCCAGAAATGGCCTAGTAGCCCCTAAAATCCTCCAGAAAGAGCTTCAGCGCCTTGGGAAGTCAGGAACCCGATGCTACTTCCGTTCCAGCCCACTTTAACAATACCCCTGGCCTGGGAAAATTACCAAAATATCCTTGTGGTGGTAAAATTACTGAAATACCCTCGGGGTCCAGAAAAACTCCCTCTACTTCAAAAATACCTATGGCTTTTGCATCTTTGCATTCATACTCCTAAATCTTAGGATTTTGCTCAGACTTAGCCCTAACCCTATTAACATGTTGGTGGTAAACGAGTGGTAGTGGAGAGTCTCTTGAATGAGTCTACCCTCAACATCAGAACTCCTATAGAAGGTTTTGGAGTTTCTTTGACAGTCAAACAAAGGTGTTCGGACGTTAGGCCGATGTAAATCAACACTGACTACGGTCAGTGGGGAAAGGTCAGCACTCGAACCCAAATTGTCTAATACTATGCGCACCCACGGAATCACCCTCTATACATAGGGGGGATGTTTCTTTTCAAAAAAGAAAAAAATATATAGTTTATCTACGATAAAAAAAAGATTAGATTTTTCCGTGTCTCACAGACTGGCACGCCCGGTGGGACCTTTCCCGCCTTTCTTCTTTCTGTCAAAGAAAGTCTTTAAACCTTCTTCGAGGTTCTGATTTCCCTCCTCTTCCTTTTACAAGACGGGAAGAGGAGGGCACATCTTTCTCTTCATTTGAGAGCTCTTCGTGCATTCGCACGCCACTCCTTCCGTGCTACGCACCACCACTACCAACGACAACAACATCGATGGCCGCTACCACTTATGGCCCCGAAATCATCGCCAACCACGCCAGGTTTGGATACCTGGCGACCCCATTCGTCTTCGGCGACTTCGCAGCAGTCGTTGGATCGCCCTGCTTCTTGGGTGTCACGCCTGTGGCTGAAGCCAGTTCAGCCACGCCTGTAGCAACCGTAGGGGGCGTCAGGCCCTCGGCCTCATCAGCTGGCCGGGTTTACTTGGCCAAGAAGACAACTACTGAGGGCGTCAGGCCCTCTACTGCAGCAACTGGCCGGGTCCGCCCGGTCAACAAGACTACCACTGGGGGTGTCAGACCATCAACCTCAGCAGTCGGCCGGGTTCGCCCGGTCAACAGGACAACTGTCGGGGACGTCAGACCCTCGGCCCTATCAGCTGGTCGGGTTTACTCGGCCAAGAAAATAATTACTAAGGGTGTCAGACCCTCTGCTTCATTAATTGGCCGGATTCGTCCGGTCAATTCTCCAACTGTTAAGGGTGTCAAGCCCTTCATCCCTACAATCAGTCGAGCTTCCTCGACTGCCATGTCAACGGCCGAAGGTGTCAAGCCTTCTGCCCCAACTATTGGCCGAGTTTTCTCGGTCAATCAGGTCACCGCTGGCGTCGCTCTTGCTCAACGGGGGCAACGTAATCGCCGTAACGGCACCAAATCTACGGCGGCTGCGCTTAGAGGTACTGCCCCTGCTCAACAGGGACAGCGTCGTCGCCACAACGACGTCGCGCCTATGGCGGACGCCACTACGGCTGCTCCTGCTCAACGGGGGCAACGTCGCAGTCGCAAAGGTGCAAAGCCTACAGCGGCCGCCTCCCGCTCCGGCAAGACTGTGCTTGTCGGAGATTTTCGCTTCCGGCTCGATGGAGGCGAGCCGATCTTGCCACGGGACCATCATGTCCCAACCATCCCCACCTCCAATCGTTTCGAGCTCCTCCGGCAAGTTCGGGAGGACAGAGCGGAAAAGAAGAAGCCCGCCGTATCGACGGCTACTCAGGGTCCCTTGCAGCGACCCAAGCCTCGAGCTCCCCGGTCTAAAACAGGGGGCAACCTAATTGTGGAGCGGCAACTCCACTTGAAGAAAATATGGGTCACCAAGGAAGAGACCCGAATCATCAGACGCGCAAAGGCGGAGGAGCCCTTCCGCGCGTCGGATCTGCAACATATGCGGAGTCCGACAAGTACTGAAGCCTCGGCCTCTCTGAGGTCTACAAATCAGCCCCTACGAGGGCAAAGGCGCCGAAGAGTCGGCAAGAAGGTGCGGCCGACCTCTCCGTGGGCCAGTTCCACGCACACAGAAGAGGATCGCTCCCCCCAAGCTTCTACATCCCGAGTGTCCGTCTTTGACAGACTCGGGAGGCCGCCCAAGTCAGATCGACAACCACCTAGGAAGAAGCGGGTGGTTCAGGTGACCAATGACGTTGTCAAGGTGTTCACCTGTTATGCTACCTCCGCCGACAAGCAGCCGGAGGACACCTCGGGGGAGCTTAATCAGCCTCTTCAATATTTGAGGAGGTCAAGGCCGGTCTCCCGGATTCTAGCGCAGACACAGCAGGCGCCGGTTGCTGGGACATCTCAGCCCGAGCCGGCATGACAAGAAGACCGCCAGGAAGACGTCCATAGTGCCGACGGGGACAGCCACCCCCGACACGGGGAAGAGCTGGGGGAAGAAACATACACTCCCGCGTTAGAGGAGCTCCGACGCGAGAATCAAGAACTCAAGAATCTCTTACAAGCGCTATTGCGTGAAAAAGAGGTTCCTGCCCCACCTCAGGCGGCACCCACGGGGGTGGAACACCAGCCTTCCCCCATTCCAGTCGCAGCCAATCCTTCCGTCACTATGCCAAAATTGCCATTGGCAGTGGACCTCGAAGTCTCGCAGCATGAAGTCAACGCGCGGTCATCTGCTACTCCTGCTGCAGAGAGCCTCATGGCACAGAAGCAGATGATCGAGCGTATTGTGGAGGCGAAGTTCGCTCAAAATGGTGAGGGTGTGGCTACCGTTGATTTGTACAGTGTGCTATATCCCCTCCACTATCAATTCAAGAAGCTTCCGCCTGATTGCCCGAAGGCCCCGAAACTTCAGAAGTTCAACGGGCGGGGCTCTCCGCATGAACACCTGGCCTATTATATGACGGCCATGGGTGAGCTCGCACTGGAGGAAGCATATTTGCTGCGATACTTTGTCACGTCATTGACTGGCACCGCCTTCCAGTGGTACTCCAGACTTAAGCCCAATTATGTGACTGATTGGGCTGATATGCAAAAGAAGTTCGTCGACCGTTTCTAGATGGTCGAACGCAAAATCTCCCTGGCGGAGCTTTGTGCCCTTCGGCAGAAGAAGGGTGAGACTGCACTGGACTTCATCAAGCGATGGAGGGACGTCAGCATGCGTTGCGATAACCCTCCGACGCCTGAAGACGCGATCACTATCTGTCGTAGGGGTCTCTCGACAGAAGTCAATGAAAAGCTTATGGGCTCAAACATCAGAAGCTTTGACCAGCTCAACACGGTGGTGGCGGAGATTGAGATGTTCTTCGCTGATCACCCTGTCCAAGTTTCTGCAAAAGGAAAATCCTCCAAAGACCGTCTGGCTAGCGGCAAGGAGGTAAATGCTGTAGACTTTTCCCCGACGAATGGAGATAAAGGGGAAGGAAAGTCCAAAGGCAATGGCAAGAAGTCTGACGCCAAGGCGAGTGCGTCTCTCTTAGCGGAGCGCATGAAGATGTCGTATTCCTTCAGGAAAGAGCATATCAAAATGCTCTTCGATCTCTGCATGAAAGAGCAGCTCATCACCTTGTCGGACCCACGAAAGCTCGCAGAGGTAGATAAGACAGAGGACCCTACCTATTGTGTGTATGACCGAAGGTTGGGTCATACCATCGGGGATTGCTATTTTTTCAAAAATATAGCAGAAGAGCTCGTTCAAAAAGGCTTGGTAAATATACTGGGCCATGCAGTCGACCCACCCCAACCTCGTGCCTGGAGCCGATCGAACCGGTCGGCTAATGTGGTCCATATGGTGGCAATGGCTTCGAGCTCCAACGCCTTCGAGGCCGAGTCTTCAAATTAGCAGTCCAACACCGGACCTGGAGCCGCCCCTCCTTCACTCCCAGAATGTCTAGCACTGCGGAGGACCATTCGGAAAATCCGAGGAGAAATTTGGCAGTTGCAACTAGAACAGAGGCGTCTGCTGCAGTTCCTAGAGAGCATTGATCAGCAGTTGGCCACCTTCCCCTTCGGCCCGTTTGCCAGGGGGTTAGCTCCGGTCCACATACGGGAGGCGGGTGTATCACCCACTGGCCAGGCTCTGCTCAGGGGCTGGCTCTCTGAAGAATCCTCAGATTCGTTTGAAGATGAGGAGGACTCACTGGAAGGCGAGGAGGCTCCACTTCAAGTCGAACTCCCAGAAAAGCTATACTCCTTCTCTTGCAAGAAGACTCCAAATATCTTCTTTGCATGCCAACGGGTTGGACTGATTAGCCCATCACCCATGGAGCAGACACCAGGTGCTGCGTTTCATCAGGGCTATTGCCCATATCACGAGGTGATAGGTCACATCATCCACAACTCTGAACCATTCAAGGACCTCGTCGAGGACTTAATCAGACGAGGAAAGGTTAATATGGGCGAATTCTTGGTCGACCCACCGCAACCGCATGTACGGGAGAGTCTTCACTTCTCCGTCAACGTCATACATGCCTAAGCCACTTTCCAGCTCCCGGAGCCGCAGGAGGAGGGAGTCAGTTCTCAGGGTGCCAGTTCCCAGGCACCTAAATCCACACTGTGGTACCCAGGGTAGCGACCCTCTCATCAGTGTTCTTTTCCTAAGGAGGACACTGAGAAGATCTTTGACAAGCTCCTGGAAGATGGTCGGGTGTTGACACATGATCTGCCGTCGTACTACAATGAGACGGCCAAGAGTCATCCCCACTATTGCAAATATCATGCCAGGGTGTCTCACCCCACCCGGGAATGCCAGGAAGTTCAAGACTCCATTGAAGTCATCATCCAAAGAGGGGAAATCGATGCGCAGGGGAACTCTATGACGAGGCGGCGTCTTAGAGAAGCCGCTAAAAGGATTCTCCAGCAAGTCCAATAGGAGCAGATCAAGCTGCTTGGGATCAAACCCACCTCTCAACAAGTCCAACCGGACAAGTCTACGGGCAGTGGTGATCCTCAGCCAAACCCCAAAGGCAAGGCTAGGTGCGAGGGGCCCAAGGTCCGGAGCTCGAAAAGCCAAGTCGAGGGGGAAGGTTCCAAACCTCTGCCCAGGCCGGGTCAACCCAGCATCGTCATAAGGAGAAACCCTCCTCCAGACAACAAAGGCAAGGCGAAGGTGAGGGAGCCTCCGGTCAGAGCTCCTGTCAAGCCAGCAAGGCCGCCAATTGCAGAAGGGCCTCAACCTCTTGAGTTCGTGAAGCCGCCAGCCAAAGCAAAATAGGCGGAGTTACAACGCCTCCAAGGGCCCCACGGTGGACTGGCAAAGTTTCAGGAGATGCCGCCAGAAATAATTGCTCAGGCAATCGATGTCACCTTCTAGGTTCAGCCGGAGGAGGCCAACTGGACTAAAGTCACTCCCAGGAAGAACCGTGGCACTAAAGCTCCCTAAGGAGCCAGCCCGGAGCAAAAAGCAGAATTCTGGGTTCAAACAAGTCCCACCTCCAAAGCAAACTCCCCTTTCTTCTCAAGAGGCAGCACGCCAAAAGAAGCAAGAGAAGAATCTGAAAAGGAGGCTGAAAAAGCAAGTTGAGTAAGCAGCAGCTATGCAAGCTCCTAAGGAGCCAACTCCTCTGCAAAGACTACAAAAGCTCATAGATGAGCTAGAGGAGTACACTCCCCCTTGTCCCACCAGGATCGTCACTCTGGACGAATACATTCCTTGGGACAAGCTTGGGCGAAAAGCCCGTCTTCTGCAATGGCTCCGGGAAATGGCTCATCGTCTTGAAGAAGGTGAAGACTTCCCAATCCCGGAAGAGCTCTCCTTATTCTACAAAGATGAGGAGCTCACTGTCGAGATGCTCGAGGAAATGCTGCAATAGCTCTCCTGCAACATGGTGGCGATTCCGCCGCCCGACAACATTTATTCTCCCGCAGCTGATAGCACTGGAGGCAAGGCTCCTATGGCAACTTATCAGCGTTGCTCGGCAAGAAATAGCCGAGGTCGTGGCCGAGGACGTGGACGGGAAGCTCCCCTGACTCTCGTCCTGGTCATAATATTTAGAGGGGAGAAGCCGGGTCCTGTCCTAGAAACCCAAGTTCGGGGAATCCCTTTTATCCTTAGCCCCTCAGAGGGTTCAGGCCCCATCTCAGCGGCTAAATCGGGTGGCATCCTTTTTACAATCACCTCCTCCGATGAAGAAGAGGAGCCAGCCAAGTCGCCAGTGTGCGAGAAGGCGTCAAAGCAGGCCGGCCCTTCCAATAGGGTCGAACCCGCGAGCCCGGCCGGTCCTTCTAATGAAGACCAGTATGATGAGCCCGTGCCACCCCCGGAGGAGTTTTTGACTCTGCTATTCCAAGAAAGTGCGGAGGGTTAGAATGAGGAGCGCCCTTCTAAACGGGAAAAGTCTCGGTAGGCACCGAAGACTCTGGCGGAAATCATCCCGCCGTTTGACAAGACCCGTGCTCGGGCGGACCACAAGATCATTCATCATATGAAGCGGTTCCCAACCAATGTCACCATTTGGGAAGCCATCGCCTGGAGCAAGGATCTCAGGATGGCTCTTGTCAAGATACTCCTAGACCCAGAGGCCTATGAAGCCCATGTTGCAGATTACAGGCTCGGGCGTATGAGGCACTCACAGTCAACATCTCCTTCACGGACAAGGACATGTTGTTGTCCTCTCCGTGCCACAATCGCCCCTTATATATGAGGGGGACAATCAATGGGTATGACGTGAATCGCATCCTGGTTGACGTCGGAGCAGTCGTCAACATCATGCCTCTGAAGACTTTCAAGTCTCTATACTTGGCACCTTATTTACAAAAGGTGACCGCAGTCAAGATCTCGGGATTCAATCAAGGTTTCGAGGAGGCGCTTGGTCGGGTTGAAGTCAAGCTTGCTTTGGGCAATTTTGTCACCCAGGCGACATTCTATATTATCAACTCCGACACATCTTACAAAAAAAGTTGTTGCTTGGAAGGCCGTGGCTCCACGAAAATTGGGTTGTTCCTTCAACTCTGCACCAGTGCATTAAATATGCGAAGGAGAGCAACATACGGTCTTTGCAGATCAGACCCCGTTCCACCCTAATGAGTGTCATCTGGCCGATGCTTCACTATATTTTGGGAAGTCCACTTTAACAATCCCCGAGCCTTTAAAAGACAAGGGGAAGCAAAAAGTGGATCATGAAGTCGAGGAAGGGTAACTCTTTACTGTTAACCAAGACATGATAAAGTTGCACAGGCTAAGCCTCCATGCGGCCTCCAAGCCAACTCAGTCGGAGAGGCGAGGCGTTGACTTTGAAGCCAACCTCATCAGCTGGGTCATTGACGGGAGTATCCCCTTACCGCCCAAGTGCCTTCAACTCTCATCCCAACGGGACGAATATGAGGTGGAGCAGTTGAAAACCTTCACGGTCTCCTATCAACGGAGAAGGAGACGCAACAAGGGCAAGGGGGACAAGCCGATTATCTTTTACAAAGGTGATTTAGTCCCACCGTGCCCTCCTGAAGATGACTTCGGCTGGGATACTCCCGTCGATGTGGTGCCAGAGCCAGTCCAGGAGATGGATGATATGCCAAAATACATCAAGGAAATGTGTAAAAAGCAACACATCCCGCAGACTTTGGACCCCGCACGAGCGGCGTATTTCCACCGGCTATGGAATCCTCCGCAAGTTCGTGGACAACCTCCTTTCTCCCGCAAAGATATGCGGGGACTTGGCTATGACCAGGAGAGGGACTTTTGAGGTCCATTATGCAGTCAATGCCATAGGATTGCTACCTCCTCATCACGGGCAAGCTGAAGTTGAGCCCAAGATTGATGACTCTGTAAGGGAGTCCGGTGAGGCGTCAAAGACACCATCACCTTCATCGGAAGTCAACAATGGTAACCCCTCAGAGGGAAGAGCAGCCCGGCCTGCCGACCATCAGCAAGACGAAGCAAGCCCTTCAACTTCAAGCCACGAGCAAGAGTGCTTCGAAGAATTTGAAGTCTATGAAGCAAATACTGATGATGAGGGAGACTTTGTCGACCTCCAGCCAGCTCCACCGGAGCTTGAAGACGGTGGTCAAGCAACTGTGGACGAGTTGATTGAGCTTAATCTCGGAAGCAAAGATCACCATCGTCCCACCTTCATAAGTGCTCTTTTCAGCGAGAAAGAAAGGCAGTCGTATCGACAGTTCCTAGAAGAGTTCAGGGATTGTTTCGCCTGGACTTATAAAGAAATGTCCAGGCTCGACCTTTCTGTGGCTGAACATGAGCTGGCAATACTTTCAACAGTCAAGCCAGTCAAGCAAGCTCAAAGGTGTATGCGCCACGAGCTGGAGCTGAAGGTCAACGCTGAGGTTGACAAAATGCTCAATGTGGACTTCATAGAGTCTTGCATGTACCCTATATGGCTCGCCAATATAGTCCCTGTCAAGAAGAAGAATGGCCAATTTCGAGTCTGTATCGACTTCAGGGATTTGAACAAAGTATGCCCAAAGGACGACTTCCATGTCCCAACCACTGAGACAATGGTTGATATGACCACTGGTCATGAAGCCTTGTCTTTCATGGACGGATCGTCGGGCTATAATTAAATCCGCATGGCCGTCAAAGATAAAGACCATACGGCTTTCCGGTCTCCTAAGGGGATCTTCAACTATAAAAGGATGCCGTTTGGCCTAAAGAACACCGGTGCAACCTATCAAAGGGCGATGACCAAGATCTTCGACGAGATGCTACATGACCTTGTCGAATGCTACGTCGATGATCTGGTCGTCAAGACGAAGAAGCGGGAGGATCATTTGGCTGACTTGCGTCGCGTCTTTGAAATGTTTCGACAATATCAGCTCAAGATGAACCCAATGAAGTGCGCCTTCGGCGTCTCCAGCGGCAAATTCCTTGGCTTCATCGTCAGGTATCGAGGCATAGAAATCGACCCTGATAAAATCAAGGCCATAAGGGGACTGCCTCCGCCTAAGAACTTGACAGAGCTCAGATCTCTGCAAGGAAGACTCGCCTATATTAGGCGATTCATTTCTAATCTTTCTGGAAGATGTCTACCTTTCGGCAAGCTGATGAAGAAAGGGGCACCCTTCATATGGGACGAAGGTTGTCAAAAAGCCTTCGAGCAAATTAAGGAATACCTGCTGACTCCTCCAGTCTTAGGGGCACCCGTCAGGGCGAAGCCCCTCATCCTCTATATTGCTGCCATGGACGCCTCTTTGGGGGCTCTTTTAGCCCAGATCAATGACGAGGGCAAGGAGCAGCCGTTGTACTACCTCAGCCGGAAGTTGATCGGGCCTGAGCACCGATATGCACCTATGGAAAAGGTGTGTCTAGCTCTGGTATTCACCGTCAAGAAGGTAAGGCACTACCTTCTAGCTCACTGGGTGGAGCTCATCTCCAAGTGTGATCCACTCAAGTTTCTGCTCAATCAGTCCGTCCTCTCAGGTAGGCTCGGCAAATGGACAGTTATCCTCATGGAGTTCGATATCACCTTTGTCCCACGCAAGGCGATCAAGGGACAAGGAATGGCGGAGTTCTTAGCAGCACACCCTATGTCAGAAGATTCCCTACTCAATTTCGAGCTACCCGATGAAGAGGTGTTGGTACCTTCTCAAGAAACCGGGGAGCATTCTGAAAAAGGCCCACCACGGATGGAGCCGGGCGTCCTCACCCTTGACCTCCCACATTGGGAGTTGTATTTTGATGGTGCTTCCCGGACGATCAAAAGGGCCGGCGGCCTCACAAGCTATGTCTCGGGCGCGGGGGTAGTCTTTGTATCTCCACAAGGCGGCATCCTCCACAACTCTTGCGCTCTCATGAAGTCCTTGACTAATAATGAGGCAAAGTATGAAGCGCTGATTTTTGGGCTTCAATTGGCACTAGAGATGGACATTAAGTGCATCAAAGTCTACGGGGATTCTCAACTCGTCATTCAACAGGTCCTGGGCGTCTATGACGTCCGGAAGAAGGAGCTCATCCCCTACCATGCAGCCGTCATGAGGCTCAAGGAAAAATTCTACCTATTTGAAATAGGTCATGTCCCCAGACACAGCAACTCCCAAGCTGACGCTTTGGCAAAGTTGACAGCAGTCCTAAAGCTCCCGCCTGAGGGAGAATTGAATATCACTGTCAGACACCGAAGGCTCATGCCAAGTGTGCTTGACGAAGAATCCGGCCTCACTGTTTACGAGGTGACAACATTCAAGAGGAGAATGCTCCCAAAGAACAAGATTGGCGTGTGTCGATCATAAAGATAAAGAACGGCTGGCTTCCTCCTGATCGGGCTCAGAGGGTGCAACTGCTACGCAGGGCGACATCCTACCAGCTGATTGACGGTCTGCTCTTCAGGCTCGTCCATGAAAAGGACCGATCGGTCCTCCTACGCTGCCTTTCATCTAAGGAGGCCAAGACCGTGATGCACGAGGTCCACTCCGGATTGTGCGCAGCACATCAAGCAGGAGCCAAGATGAAAAATAGCATCAAGCTCAAAGGGTTCTATTGGCCCACCATGTACGAAGATTGCAACCAATATGCTCGTATATGTCATCAATGCCAAGCATTCGGCCCAGTCCCTCGACGACCACCTAACCCACTCCATCCAACAGCGCCTACTTGGCCATTTGCAGAGTGGGGCATGGACATTGTGGGACCATTCCCACCATCGTCTCAAGGGCACTGATTACTTCTCCAGATGGGCTGAAGCCGTTCCGCTACGGGAAGTCACAGGGGAGGTAGTTGCCCGGTTCGTGAGGCACTATATCATATACAGATTCGGCACCCCCAGCCGGATTGTATCTGACAGTGGCACGCCATTCAAAAACAAGACGGTTTATGCTTTGGCGGCCAAATTCCATATTGACTGGAGGACGTCATCAGTATACAACCCCCAAGTCAATGGGTTGGCCGAGGCCTTCAACAAAACTCTATGTAAGCTGCTGTCCAAGATAGTAGGTGGTCGCAAGCGAGATTGGGGCGAGAAGGTCCACGAAGTCCTATGGGCCTATCAGACTATTTACAAAACCCCTACGGGTTGCTCCCCATTCTCTCTGGTCTATGGAGCCGAGGCGGTGGTTCCTGTCGAGATCGAATTGGCATCCTATCGCGTTGCTGCGCATGTCGGATTGCCAGGCCAAGAGCAGTCCTAGATAGAAAGGAGGCTTGAAGAGTTATCCAACCTTGAAGGTGAAAGACTCAAAGCCTACAAGCACTTACAAGTGTACCAAGCCCGCATGACACGTGCGTATGATAAGCTGGTTAAGCAAAGGGCATTCAAGAAAGGTGACCTTGTCATGGTCAAAGAAAGGGAGGTCCTCGCGGGAAGATCCAGCGGCAAACTCCAACCCAATTGGCGAGGACCTTATGTCATTCAGAAGGTCTATGAAGGAGGGGCCTATACGGTCACCGACCACAAAGGAGATAATCCCTTCCCTCCTCTCAATGGCAAGCACATGAAGCTCTACCATGCGCCATCGCAAGAGTTTCTCCAGCCGTCCTCAAAGGACATTACCTCTCCCCAGTGAAGGTTCAAGCTCAAAAAAAAGGGGGGGGGGTTAAAAATATTGATACCCTGGCGGACTCAATCGACCTTCAAAGGTTGGCTGAGGGCAAAAAGGCCATAGACCACGGCGGTCCATCTCTGGGTTGGAGTGCAGTGGGCTTCACACTCTTGGTGAGGGCGAGCTGCGCGATCGTCGGGTCCTTGCGACGGAGACATGGGAGGCTTCCCGCACTTGGCAAGGATTCTCCACTATCCGGGCCCCCTCGTTCTGATGCCGTTCAGTTGGAACGCGCTGGGAGATCGCGGGCCGGTTCAAGAGCTCCTGACATAGTCCTGTCAGGGCCTGAATCTGTTGGCGTATCTCGGCAAGATCGCGTGGGGTGATTTCTTGGCGTGGATGGGCAGAAGAGGCTTCTTGCGATTCACGACGGGAGTTGGGCCCTTGGATAGAATCTCGCCCCCGGTTGCTGGCGTTGCGAAGACTCCCACGAAGTGCCATGGTTTTTCGCTCGAGTTCCCACAGACGGCGCCAAAAAGTGTAGTGACAGGAATCTGGTTCCTATGCCACGTACCACACCTTTCTATTTGTTTGTTGTGGAAGATCATCCGGCACCCGTGGAAGTCTGCAAACACCAGAAGGTAGAGCGTCAGAAGGAGCCCTGGGCGTTACCCCAGGAGACAATCCTTCGATGCTTAAGTCAGCAAAGGATTAATTAATTGACATGGAAGAGTAGGAGATAGGGAGAATGATGGAGGTCGTCGTAGGAGGCCTGAGAGAGCTCTAGGGCTCCTGGGTGAGTGCTCGTCGGACCAGTGACCACTCGAGGAGTGCTCGCTGGGCGGTGGGGTCGCTCAGGAAGGATCCTCTCTCAGGGAGTAGACAGTCGTGACCTCTCTTCACAGTAGCAAGACGGGTAACTCTATTCTCTGTGTGTAGCTCTTGGCAGAAAAATCCACCGTGGGTTGTCCTTAGTCAGGGTCCCTTTTATATGGAGTTCTCCCGGTGGAGGTGGCCGATCTCTTAAGAGGGAAAGGAGTAAGTCGTGGGATAACGCTCCCCGCGATCATGGCGGGGGTTTCCCGTTGAGGGGCGGTTACCCCGGAACCGGCCGATACCCTGGTGGGTCTTACGGCGTCCGTAGGGCGTGCTCGCCCTCGGTAGAGTCGAGACCAGAGTCGTGGAGGGGCAACGGTCGGTCGTCGGAGGCTTATCCGGCGGTTATTCCGCCTAGGTTAAGGCTCCTCTTGCTGTCGAATCCAAGGACTGTCGTCCTGGGCCGCGTGTAATGGGCCGTGTCAGTCGAGGCCCGCTTTCGCGGTAGATGGGCCCTTCATGGGCCGAGTCGATTTTACCCTCCTCAGCACTCATGCAATATATAGTGGCACTCTGATCTTGTGCAAAGTTTCCGGTATCTCCTGCAACTTTTGAGCATAGAAGTGTCCAGTGTGGTAGTTTCCCTTTTTGACTTGTTAAAGGGCATTGACAGGAAACGAGGGATTGGAAAGAATTTTTATTTGTTAAAATGCGCTGCGAGTTGTTTTGTTTTGGTGATCCTTTTTGTCATATACTAAGTGCTTTATGTGGTGCATGTGTGGGGACGAGGAGGAGGACTTGAACCATCTATTCACAAGATGCCCTTTCGCGAAGGATATTTGGACGAGGATTGTGCAGAGTTGCCAGCAGCCCCTTGGGCATTTTGATACGGTGCGGCAGCTATTCACCATTTGGCGTAGGAGTTAGACGATTAAGGGCGATAAGATCATTTGGTGGCTTATCCTCCACGTCACTCTCTGGGCCTTGTGGAATAAAAGAAACAATAGAATCTTCGAAAGGGCAGCAAGGCCGGAAGAGAGGGTTTTTGCCTTTGTTTGTGAGGTAGTGGCCTTTTGGGCTAAGCACTTTTGTAAATTGGAGGATCATAACTCCTCACTCTTTCTGTTTTTGGGGAGTTGATGGGGCACACCATCTTGGTGTCATGATTTTTTGTAAAGGGGCTGGGTTGTTAGTTCATTCATGTACATCCCTTTCTTTTTAATATATTCGTGGTACCATGTTTCAAAAAAAATATATACGAAGTGCTTTATGTGTACATTGTTTCAATTACTTTTATCCCAAGCAAGTTCAGCTGAAGATTCTTCATAACTTTATTTTCTTATAGTTGTTCTCTGTTGGTTTTGTGCTCAACAGTCCCAACTTCTAATCTCTTTTTTTGGTTTTTAGAATGTATTATCCTCGTACATGTTACTATATAATTGTACATGGTAGTAATGGAATGGTCGTGTCTTTATTTGATTGGTTTATCACATTTGTGCAGGTTTTTAGGTGCCATCAAGCAGTATCTTTGCCTATCACTTCTAAAGAACAGTTCTTCCACACTTATAATCGTTTTCCAGCTTTCTTGCTCCATTTTCATGAGTCTGGTCTCGAGGTTCAGGCCGGGACTGAAAGCAGAGATCGGAGTCTTCTTTCCTATGATTGTTCTTAGAGTTTTGGAAAATGTTTCTCAGCCTAATTTTCAGCAGAAGATGATTGTTCTTCGGTTTTTGGACAAGTTATGTACAGATTCTCAAATCTTGGTTGACATTTTCATCAACTATGATTGCGACGTCAACTCATCTAATATATTTGAGAGGTATTGTTCTTCATCTGTGTATTCAATTTCAAGATTTTGCAAAAGTTATATATTCGTCCCAGACACCTTTATATATGTGCACTTCTCTCTGACATATCATTTTGAATAAGAGTCTTCAGCGCTTCTGTATATATTTTCTCATTGAACCAGGATGGTCACGGGTCTGCTGAAAACTGCTCAAGGTGTACCTCCAGGAGCTGCCACCACACTGTTACCACCTCAGGAAGCAACCATGAAACTTGAAGCAATGAAGTGTTTGGTGGCCATTTTGAGATCAATGGGTGACTGGATGAATAAACAGTTACGAATTCCTGATTCACAATCACCTAAAAGATTAGAAACAGTGGATAACAATGCTGAAAGTGGAAATGATATTCCTGTTTCTAATGGCAATGGCGAGGAGTCAGCTGAGGCAGTTGAGTCTCACCATGAACCTGCAAATGGAAGCACAGAATCTGTTTCTTTTGAGCAACGCCGTGCTTATAAGCTTGAACTCCAGGTAAATAAGATTTCCTTCCCATGAGGGCAAATTGTATCTTGCTGAATCTGTATAATGCTTTCTTAGGTTGATAAGATCCCCTTCCCATGCTTTAACATGTTCACTTTGCTTGAATTTCTTTTGCAGGAAGGTATTTCTCTTTTTAATCGGAAACCTATGAAAGGCATTGAGTTTCTAATTAATGCAAAGAAGGTTGGTGAGTCACCAGAAGAAATAGCTGCTTTCCTTAAAGATGCATCTGGTTTGAACAAGACCATGATTGGTGATTACCTAGGAGAGAGGGAGGAGTTACCCTTAAAGGTTATGCATGCCTATGTGGATTCATTTGATTTCCAAGGGATGGAGTTTGATGAAGCGATCAGGGCTTTCTTACAAGGCTTTCGGTTGCCCGGGGAAGCACAGAAGATTGACCGTATTATGGAGAAATTTGCTGAACGTTATTGCAAGTGCAATCCAAAGGTTTTCAGTAGTGCAGATACAGCATATGTCCTTGCATACTCTGTCATTTTGCTCAACACCGATGCCCACAATGCCATGGTTAAGAACAAGGTTAGCTGCTTTTCCTTCATTTCCTTTAAAAATAACCAGATATTATGTATGAGTTTAATTGGTTGATGCAGATGTCACCTGATGATTTTATAAGGAACAATCGTGGAATTGATGATGGTAAAGATCTACCGGAAGAATATTTGAGATCCTTATTTGAACGGATATCAAGGAATGAAATCAAGATGAAAGAAGATGATTTGACAACTCTGCACAAACAAGCTACAAATTCTAACAAAATCTTGGGCTTGGATGGCATCTTAAACATTGTTATACGTAAGAGGGGGGAGGATAGATCGGAGACCAGTGATGATTACATCAGGCACATGCAAGAGCAATTTAAAGAAAAAGCTCGAAAATCTGAGTAAGCTTATCCAACTGTTTTGTCTTGTGTAAATTATTTCCTATACATGAGTGTGCTGGCACAAGAACAGATAGTGACAATGATCTGGGTCTTATTCTTTTCTACCTTCTTTTGAAATCTTTAGTTGCAAAGATAAAGTTTCCAACGGGCTGGACTGGTTTGCTGGGGGCCTCCTGCACTTGGCCCTCTGCGGGCTGGGCCTGTGGTGGAACCTGAAGCCTCTGGGCTATGTTTGGGCTGAAAACAATTTAAATCTAACTAATGGGCATGGCTATAGTTGTCGACCTCCTGGTCTAGACAGTCCTTAGAAATACTAATAAAACTGTTGTTAAACATTTGCCACCTTCTTGTAGGACAGATGTTCATCCCCTATCAAGCTAGTCTTTTGCCAAAATATGGAATAATAAATGTAGCTTTGTCCTGGTCAGGGTCCAAGGCTGACTTGTCCTACTTAAGCTCAGGCAGTTCACAGTCCTGCGTATTGCATGCCCAAGCTCTTCCAAATTGTTTTTGTTTTCAGTAAATTCTATTTTCGTTCATCATCAAACTGTTCTTTTATGATTTCTAGGTCAGCTTATTATGCTGCAACTGATGTGGTCATCTTGAGATGTATGATTGAAGTATGCTGGGCCCCTATGCTGGCAGCCTTCAGTGTTCCAGTGGAACAGAGTGACGATGAAGTAATAATATCCTATTGTCTAGAAGGCTTCCGATGTGCAATACATGTCACTGCTGTTATGTCCATGAAGACACATAGAGATGCTTTTGTCACTTCTCTAGCAAAATTCACATCCCTCCATTCAGCTGCAGACATCAAACAGAAAAATATTGATGCCATCAAGGTACCACAACTTTTCACTGGCGAAGTGGGAATGCATCCTCAGTGATCTTTGAGCTGTTAATGGGGTCCTTTATTTACCCGTTTCACCTTATCCTCTTGTCAGTAGTTCAATTTCTTTTCATTTTTGTGCCTTCATCTCCTTTATTCATATCATTTTCTCTGTTTCCTCAGCAACTTTGAAAATTCACAGTTTCCTGTGATTTACTGTGAAGTAATTATTGCTGAGGGCCTCTCTTATAAGATGTTGACCTGGTCATGTTAAAACATTGAGTTGTGCTTTTCTTTGCTGATTTGTTAGAAGCCAGTTCTTTTTATTCTAGGTTCTGCTTATTCTAGCAACTCAGGGATGTGATTTGCCTGAAATGGACGCATCCTTAAAGGTAGTCATCATGGGTTACTGGTTGAATCATGCAGGAATATGTGATTTCATCAGGAACAATGATGTGCTGAATTATTATGCGGCATATCTTAAAGGTCACTTACCTTCTTTTTTTAGTTCAAACTGGATTGACCACATCTTAGTGAAAAATTGTGTCATTCAAAATTATGTCCATTTAGTGTTGGCATGATTCCATATATTACCAAATACCAATAAACTTTGTGTAAACAATTGACATGGGATAAGGTGATCATTTTCTTCCACTTGTTTTCCAAAATTCTAATGTTGGATCTCATAGACTTGTATATTCAGTGCACTTGTCTCCAATATGGTTTCTGAACTTTAAAGGCTCTTATACCATATGAAGAACAGATATAGTGAACAACATAGGACTTATTTGCGTAGGCCATGGACTTTGGAAGGAGAAAAAACTTGGTAACTGCTGTTTTTTATTAGAAGGATTTTAGCAGTGAATGGTGGTCTTCCCCAGAAGACAAGTTTATTTTGCAGTTATATATGTCATGACTGGATTTAACCATTGTGGGATATTATCCATTTTGAACCAAGTCTGCATAGTTTTGTCTCCAAGACATGGTTGTGAGTTATGACAATATGTGGCGTCAAAGCAAGGCCTGCCCAATATGATGTGGGCTTGTTTGGGGAGGAACCATGCGGAAGCTGGTGGGCACTTGTAATGACTCAACCATGTATTGTGTTGGGGGAGAGGGCCATCTGTAGGAAGGGACTACTTGGTTGTGGGAGCGATGCTTATGTGGAGACACCACGGCATAGAGCTACTTCTATGTATGGGGGGCTGGGGTAGGGACGAACTGGATTAGTCCTATATTTGACAGAAAGAAAAAGGTTACTGGGCTATATCTGTAGGGATTAGATCCATAACTTGTGAGGCTCTTTTCGGGGACAAAAATGTACGGACTTAGTCCAAAGTGGACAATATCTTACAAGGGTTGGATTGGGTGGTGACATACATGCCCAATTAATAAGGAGAAAAACAATAAAAAAAGTGAGGGAGATTTGCAATCGATAGGGAAAAATTCACAGGAGTAATGAGAAGGGATTTGGATACTAGTGATGCAGGGAGAGGCTATTATACTTTGTTTCTTATGGAAAATAGAAGATCAGAGATATGGAGCTGGAGGAATAAATAGGAAAAGAGCAGCATTTATTCCAAGAACAGGGGAAAGGGGATACATTTTTATCCTCCTGAAGAATTGATGTGTCTCAAGATAGCTAATCTAGCATTTATCACATTATGCTCTCATTTGTTCATAAGTTGCCTTCTCTTTGTATGTTTTTGCTGTTGGAAGGATTTATTACCTTGTCTTTATTGTCAACAGGTTTGTGGTTATTTAAACTATTTTTTATGTGGTGGTTACATATATTTTTCACTCTTATAGAAAATGTGGGCTGAGATCTATTTCCAGGCTTGCAGGTTTGAAGGACTGTATGTTCTAACAGTGATGTTACCTTCTGCAGGAAAAAAGGCCCATACTTAGGTGGTCTACACCCCACTATTATTACGTAGCGTATGTGAGCTTTGAGCTTTTATACCTCCTAAAGCTGAAGCTCAATCTATTTTTGATCACATAGGAAGCTAACCAACCTCTGGTTAATGATTTCCCCTCAAAGTTGCCCAAGCAGTTGCATCCACAGCTAGCCACCATACTCACTTGTCTCCCATGGAATTCCATGTTCTCTTCCATCCTGTCAAGTGCCAACAAGCTTTCTTTTTGCTTATCACATAGGGTATCAAGTGGTTCTAATCTAATTCACAAATTGGGTCAGTCGGTCAGATGCCAGGAGCCTTGAATGTGCAACACTCCATGCGAAGATTTTGACCTTCAATGGGTTGCCTGGTCTCCACATGTTAGCTAGCATAGCCTCAGGGCCACTAAAGATGCTGAGAAAGACTGGGAACAATGCTGCCAAGGCTCTAGTACATCTGTCTCTCCAAGTTTAGATTTTTTGCCCATTCCAATGTGAGGGATATGCCTGAGATCACTGTGTCTCTTGCGGTAAGAGTGCCCTTCCACAGGCTTGAGTTATTGGTTGATATGTTGGGTGCAACGTTGTGCGGATCTTCTATAGTATTTCTGCATGATAACCTCCGGCCAAAGTTCATACTCCTGTCTTCAGCTTCTATAACCATTTGGTCATCATGGGTAGGTTAAAGTCTCATAGGGTTCCATCCCAGTCCGCCATTTTCTTTAGTCTTGTAGTCCATTCCTGAATTAATATCACGCCATGTTTGGAATCTTCCCCCATGTCTATGTCACAAGAACCTTCCCAGGTGGACCCTTTACTGTCCCAAACACAGTCCTTGGAACCTGAAACAGGAAAAGTAGATAGGTAAATTGGAAACTACAGCCTTAGGTAAGCCCATTTGATTGCCATAGCAGAGAGGCCTTCCTTTTCAGCCGGTCAACTTTCCACCCAGCTTACAAATTATCACCTCCCAATTTCCTTTATGACCGACTCCATTTGACAATGGACGCCCTGGATAGGTAACAGGAGAGTCTCCTGCCCTACATCCCAGACTCCTGGCTAGTCTATAAACCTAGATATGTTCCATGTTGACACCTAACATCATGCTTGTCAAAGTTCACCTCAAATTATTTACCTTTTCTAGTAGATCTAAAATTTGCAGATAGTTGTTCCTCTTACATGGAGAAGTGAGTCATAGGCATTTTGGGGATGTGTGAACTGCACTTCGACGCCTGGAGGTTCACATGGGAGCAGTAGTGGGATTGAGATGGGAATAGGGGATCTATTTTACCATTCAAATTTTCCACGTGAGAGCAGGAACAGGAAGCAAGTGGAAGCGTGCTTGGAAGCAGAAATGATGTCAAAAGGAGTGAATTCTGATTCTAAGGACCTCCAACTCTTGGGAATGTGTGGCATGAGGGTGGAAGCCTTCTATGAGCCCAAATCTTCCTACTATGTCCCATGCCTTGCACATAACCTGGGTGATCATCATGAAGAAAAGTGCTATCTCTGCTTTGACTTGGTTGGAATTCCTCCATTCTGCCATCCTCTCAGCAATACCATGTTTGTTTGAAACTTTGAACTGGTGGCTTTCAGAGGTGTGGTGCTTAAGAGCATTAGACACTTTAACTTAGCTCTCTTGAGCAAGTGCCTGTGGAAGCTGGGGGCAGGCTATGAGGGCTTGTGGGCGCAGGTGATCAGGTAGAGGTACTACGGCAGAGGGCGGGTCTGAGACCTAGCTCTTTCTTCTCAGCGTCGCGTTTCTCCTATCTGGCGAGATATCTTGCTTTGCAGGGGCATTATCTCGTGCAGTGTAGGGGTCCGACTGGGGAAAGGTAATAAGTGCCTATTCTGGAAGGATAGATGGTGTGGCGCCTATACTCTGGAGGCCTCTTTTTCGAGACTCTTTGTAGCTTCAGCAACCCCCCTGGGGTCGATCTCCCAGGCTTTTGACGCTCAGCTGTCAGGAGGTACTTGGGCACCAACCTTTAAGAGGAACCTTAGGCTTGAGGGGATGGAGCAACTTTAGCACCTCCTTCGCCTCCTCATGGACTTCGCTTCTCAACTCGATAGAGAGAATGAATGGACATGGAGGTGGGGGAGGGAGGGTACTTTCTCTGTCCACTCAGTATACTCCATCTCGGATGGAACGGTTCGTCACAGTCTCGCATCACAGATTTGGCAGCCTAGGAGCCCGCTGAAGGTGAAGATTATCATCTGGGGGATCTCCCATGGGAGGCTGCCCACTCGGGACACGGTGATTCCTTTCCTCTATGACATCTCTCTGACTTGCTGTCTGTGTGGAGCGGAGGATGAGACCTCAGATCACCTGTTCATAGGATACACTTATTCATAGTGTGTTTGGGAGGAGCTGGCTAGGAGGACTCAATGTACCAGTGGCAGCCACAGTGAGATGCTTCATCTTATTAGGACTTGGGCCAGAGGTTGGACCTTTAGAGGGGATTGAGTTGTCTGGTGGATGATTCTCCATGATACCTTGTGGTCTTTGTGGGGGGAGCGTAATAACAGGGACTTCAGAAGTGAAGCGAGGGCAGAGGAGTCTCTTGTTTCGTTTATGTACGAGAGGTTGAGGGAGTGGGCGCATCTCCTTTGTAATGTGAACTCCCATAATTCCTCCCTTTTTGTTTTGTTGGGGGGGGGGTATAGGGGGTAGCACTAGCTTGGTGGGATGTGTGTTTGTATAGGGATTTTTTGGGAGCTTTATGATTATACTCGTTCATCCCCTTTTTATTTATGGATTTTTTGTTTTAAGCCCCTAAGATCTTTCGAAATTAGAAAAAAAAGCTCTATTAATCCATCTATTTAGTCAAAAGTCTCCAAAATCTTCAAACACTTGGTAAAAAATTCATCGGGTTATCGATCATCCAAAAAATAGAATATTACAAAGAATATTCCTTTCTCTGTCTCATTGTTTTCTATATTTCCCGTTTTACTCTTCCATTCTCTCTCTGTGGGCACTCTCTTTTCCCCATGGGAGACATTGTCGGGGATGGGTGCTCTCTCTCTCTTCTACGTCTGGCTGTGGGGTGGGGGTGGAGGGGTTCCCCCTTCGGCGCCCTCTCTGCTTTCTCTCTCTCTCTGCATCTGGCTATGGGGTGGGGGGGTTGCCCGTTCCGGGAAGGAGGGGTTCCCCCTCCGATGCCCTCCCTCTCTACTCTCTCTCTCTCTACTTCTGGCTATGTGGGGGAAAGGGTTTGTTGGCACCGGGAGGGAGGGGTTTTCCCTCCGGTGCCTTGCCCTTCTGCTCTCTGCTCTCTCTCTCTCTCTCTCTCTCTCTCTCTCTACGTTTGTCTGTGGGGTGGGGGGGTTGCCGGCGTCGGGAGGGAGGGGTTCGCCCTCCAGCTTCCTCTCTCTTCCTCTCTCTCTCTCTGGGGCAGCATGGAAGACTCTGAGATTCTTTCCAATGTCGTTGCCATGGGCATCCTTGTGATCACCGTGGTCGTCAACATGGGCATCCGGTGGAAGGGTTGTTGATGCTGGGAGGGAGGGGCTCCCCCTTCGGTACTGCCCCCCTCTCTCTCTACGTCTATCTGTGAAGGGGGGTTGTCGGCGGTGCCCTCCCTGCTCTCTCTCTCTCTCTCTCTCTGTCTCTCTGTCTCTCTATGGGGTGGGGGGTATTATGCTCTTTTCTCTCCCGTAGTTAGGTTACACCATCGTTAGGTTAGCCTAACTAGTCCTTACCTCATGGTGAGAGACGGTGGGGACTTTTTCATATAACGAAAAATATTTTGGGGGCTTTTGACTAAATAGATGGATTAGGAGTTTTTTTTAATTTTGAAAGAATTTAAGGGCTTAAAACCAAATATATCTTTTATTTAACATATTAGTGATACCAACCACTTTCAAAAAAAAAAAGGAAATCTCACGGTACCTCTATATCAAGTTTGGAGGTCACCACTCTAGCATCAATTGTTACTATTGGAAAAATATCATTTTCCACAAATTAATTATTTTGAATTATGACAATAAATAATCATCTATCCCAGTCCTACTAAATAAGATTACAGCTTTAACCTAATTCATGCCTCCATAAACTTAAATCATAATTAACTAAATATATGTGATAAACTTAAATAAATTGAATGTCGTCTAAATGAACAAAAGATTGAGTAATAGATGATACATTGTCTAATCAAACTTAACATAGAAATCACAAGAAATAGAGTTAGGCGATTCATCGTTTAAGTCCCTAGGGTAGACAAAGGATTAGACTATACATTGTCTAAAGTCCCTAGGATAGACGAATGGTTAGACGATACATCATCTAAGTGAAAAAGAGTATTAGACAATACAACATCTAAGTCAGATAGGATAGACGATGCGAGAGCTGATAGATGAATCTCTGTCTAAAAGGAAAATGACAAAATTGAAAATAGACGATACATCATCTACTTGAAGAAGTACTAGACGATATTTAGCCTAACTCACGATAGACGATGAGTTAGACGATATTTCGTTTAATAAAAAAGGACAAAAAATCATGATAGACAATACTTTGCCTAACTCACGATATACGATGAATTAGACGATACTTCGTTTAAAAGAAAAACGACAAAAGTTTAGATTAGATGATGCATCGTCTAACTGAAATTGTGTTAGACGATACTTCGAAAAATGACAAAAAGTTCAGGATAGACGATACATCATTTAACTGAAGATGTGCTAGTCGTTATTTCGTCTAAATGGAAAAACGACAAAAAACTCGAATGATACATCGTCTAACTAAGGATAAGTTAGACAATATTTCACCAAAAAAGAAAACGACAAAAAAAACAGGCATAGACAATACTGGAAATGCGTTAGACGAAACTTCGTCTAACTCACGATAGACGATGAGTTAGACGATATTTCGTCTAAATGAAAAATAATAAAAGTTGAGATAGACAGAACTTCGTCTAATTTGTCAGATGGAAAGTATCAAATAGAACTACAGATAGACAAAACATTAGACAATATTTTGTCTAAATAGAAACCAACAAATCAGGATAGACGATGTTTCATCTAATATAAAAAGTAACATAGAATGATTAGATGAATAGGTATACGATATTTTGTCTACTTTTATTAAACGACAAAATTTGTCGCCTTAATTTTATCTTTCATTTAAATAAGATAGTTTATATATTACACTTTTGACTTGGTCAAAAGTATATCTCTGTTGATTGCGCTAAACGACAAATTATGCAGTAAAGTGTCTACATAACACATAAGTGCTACGATGCCATGCACCTAAACTATATATATAATCTTACTAACTCCTTTTTTTAACGTTGATGTCACCGCAACTACAACGTTGAATAGTCAACTCAACAATACGTCCACATTAAATGTGTAGTATCCGTTTGGATACTCTTTGATTTCCAAGATGTATAAAATGTATCTTATAATCTTCTTGTGCACCATCTAATATCTTAAGATATATTTTTATATGCAAAAATGACATTACTTATTGCACACTTTTCTCACTGGCATCTGCATTTTGAATTCGCCTACCTTTATCTTACGTCCCTACATGGGAGGAATATTTTTAGCATGGTTTTAGATATACAGACGGTAACAGTCAGGAGAGCAGATTGCAATAGATTGTACAAAAGGAGAAATTGGACAGTTGACAAATCTACGACAGCAGAAGGTCTGATTCGCCTACTATCTCGTAGGTAGAAGTGTAGAAGCTAATTTGATATGTCGAACGTTGTGGCTGGGATCCGACCCTTGAGAGGTTGATATATCTAACGGATACAATGAAGCCTAGAGTTATAAATAGCCTGGACTTGAAGAGGAACAAAAAATAAACATTGGAAAAAAAAACAAGTCGATCAAATGATAATCTTCAAACCCCTTCCTAGCATTCAAAGCGATCCCAGAGCTCCACTTCCTATGCACTCACGCCAAGTGAGGACTTCATTGTGCTGAAAGTTTCATCATCGAAGTCTTTGATCCTAAGAAGCATTAAAGAGGAGGGTATCGTTCTTCAACAATATTCCATTATCTTCTCTGTCTATCAGTGTTTTTATTTCTTTGTACTCTGTAGATCCACTATCTGCTCATCTAAGAGCATACCTATGGAACCTTGTATCTGTCAGTTCGACAGTAAGAAGAACATTTGTTGCTCTGGGGTAACCATCACTAAGTGTATTAGGTTGGTCTACTGATATCCTGCAAATCAACTGGGTGACTAACTCTTGGAAAGTTAGTAGGTGTGAGATCACTGAAAAAAAAAAAAAACCAAGTCACTGGGTGTGACTAGTTAGTTTGCTGAGATTTGATCAACATCAACTGGGCTTGTGGTTCTTGGAAAATCACTAGGATTGGATCCGCTGAGTCCTATAAAGATTAGTTGGGGAGTTGACCCTGGAAAACAACTGGTGTAACCTTTGGTAACAGGTTAGTGAAAATCTCAGGCAAGTTGCAGGGGACTGGACGTAGGGAAACCAATGAGGGCTGACCGAACCAATATAGAAACTTGGTGTTTTATGTGGTTTGCTTGCATTCTCGTGTTTATTTTTCGTTGCATTACTAAGGTTAATTTTAATACGTTGTTATTTTCATCGGCACATCTATTCACCCTCTCTAGGGTGCGTTTAGCTACTAAATAGTTACCTTTCTCCATGCCATTTTTCACTGAAAGTTTTCTGATTCGGATGGAAAGTTTCTTATTCCAAAGTTTCCTATGCCATGTTACTTTCTGTCCTCCCTTCATAAGAATCCTTTTTGTACCACGTATTATAAAAGATGAATCAAGTTGCCTCTGACCTCTGGGGATCGCTGAAAGTGTCGAGAACACCCTTGTCGGAAGAAAGAGCACAAGGGCTTCTTGGCAGGCCGAGATCGACTATCGGACACCTGCCTGGAGGGGCAACTTCTGCTTTGCGTTGCTTCTGCCTAATCCTCGACCAAGCCTTCCGATGTCAAGCCAAACAATGACTGTACCTACTCCTCGCAGGTCGCCGATGCAGGGGCCGTAGTCGACCCTCCACCGGCTGGGAGAGAGGGCCCGGGCCGGACTGGCAGGGTCAGCACCGGCGAAGAGGGGATGGGCAGCTTGCTAGTCGCCGCATTGACAGGAGCCCAGCGAGTGTCCGCCACCCTCTACTGACATTGATCGCCGGGGTTCGCTCGGGCCATACCCTCTGGAGGGGATAGGAATTCCCAGGAAATGCTAAACAGGGTTGTGATTCGACCTGCATCATGACCTGCCACAGGTGCCCATCGAGACATTAGGTGCCTGAGACGACACCACTAGCACCCGACCATTGCCGTAGTCAAAGCCACTTCCAGAGCCGAAGTCGGTCGGACAACCCTGCACGCTCGAAAAGCTTTGTTCAGAGGAGGGATGCCCTATCGAGAGGGGGGGGGACGGGTGTTTTTGGTTCCAGGAGAACCGATACGCAACGGTCAGCCGGATACGGGTAAGTGATCGGGTCCTACTACACTACCCATTCCGCTTCCACTAGGCTCTAACCCGGTAGCTTACATGAGATGGGCCGTGTCCGGCCCAGTTGGAAGAGCCAGGCCTGCCCAAACTGCGCTACACCCAACTTTGGTCCCATCACAATGGACCAACCCCATAGGGCCTCCTGAATCTAGGACTATCAATGGGTCGGGCTCGGGCCGGGCTTAGGTCGGCTCGGCTCGAGCCTGACTCGTTAATTTTAAAGCCTGGCCCTGACCCGAGCTATGTCGGGTTGCGCCTAACTTTTTCACGTGCCAAACTTCGGCATGGCCCGACCTGACTCGACAAATTAAATGAAAAAATAATATATATATATATATGTAAGAATATAAAACTTACAATCTCACTAAATTAATTAGAGTTTTATATGTTAATTTTTTTTAATTTTCTCATTAAACAAAATAAGATATTTTTAATTTTCTAATTAAACAAATTAAAATAAAAAATTGAAGGGAGAAAAAAAAGAAGAGGCTGGGCCCATTGACAGCCCTACCTGAATCACCTGGGCCGCCTGTGTCACCCGGCCCAAACTTTTGTGTCGGCCTGACACTCGGCCCGGCCCACCACGCGGGGCGATTTGAATTCGAGTCGCCCGCCCATTTGACTTCTTCCACCTCCAGATGCGCAGATGGTTGCCCTAGTTTATGTGGCTGCGCCCGCCGCTCCAGCTGCACCGGTCGGACGAAGACCCTTACAACAAACTCCATAACCCCTACTATGACGAGGATGACAGGAAGGATTCCTTGAGGGGGAGGCAACCTCAACCAAGGATGGCAAACTCGGTTTCGGACTCGGTTTCGGCCGGGTCCGAAATCGATACGACTCGGTATCGGTTTCGGTTTCGGCCGAAATCGGTCGAAACCCAGTTAAAAGGTTAAAAAAAATCAAATTAATTCTAAAAAATCTGAAAAAAAATCATAAAAAATATAAATAATCACTAAAAATCACAAAAAACATTACACATGTATTTGACTGTATAAGTTAGTGCAATAACCTTGAAGTAGACAACTACGCATTGAACTTCAAACATTGAACATGTGAAAGTTAAACTAATATTCTATTGTACATTAATACAAGCAGTACAATAAACCAAATTAGACAAAATAAATGTTACAAAAATTCATTGATTCTTACCTAATATGGATAATAATTACTTGAAGAACCTTCTCCCTCATCGTCTGGCCCTTGATGTTGATACCCATAACCAGGTTACATGTATGGTCTATATTCACTATAATCAAACAATGAGGTAGCCAAGTCCTGCATCCCTCTTTGGATCCCTCTTGGAGTGTTTGGTTGGCTTGATTGGAATCCAGTATCAGCATAAGAATCTTGAGGAAGAGAAGAGGAACTGGTCAGATATGGATGGAACTGGAATGATGGTTCATAATTCCACGACCCATAAATAGCTGCCTCATGTTGGCCACCTTCGTAACTTGGTGAATCATATCCTCGCTGACCTTGACTGTATCCAGTAGTACCACCTGCATCACCTGCATCACCTGTACCACCTGCAGCACCTCCGGGATGATCACCACCATTATCATCATCACAAGAAATCAGTCGCTTTTTAGCCTTCGGGGATGCTTTTTCTCTTTTGGTTCGGTTTCTTTAGCCACCCTTGACATGAATCCTCCTGCCCTTGGCGTGTGTCTCACATAAATCTACTTCAACTGCTCAATTGCCGGGTCCTCTCGAGCAGCAGCATTTGTCCTCTCAGTTTGCCCATGCACTGATGTACTTCTTCTTAAGGAGACCGGTGGCTTGACCATTCTAGGAGTGACTGGCATGCTATCTGTATCTGAGTGTCTAGCTAGCTCAAACTCGAACTGCTCCTCAGTGTTATCAACCACCCTAGACTGGTGCGCATGAGTATCTCTGGCCCTCTTTGATTTTCTTTCGAATTCGGGATCTCTTGGCTCATCTTCATCAAATATGCCCTCTGCCCATGTTCTATCATCAACATCAAAAACGGGCTCATCAACCTGCTCTCGTGTCTCCACCCAAGACTGCAAGGGATTATCATCATCAAATAAGGCATCCACATCAATTTTTGTTGTGGCATCCTCGGCGACGCGTTTGTCTCGCAGCTGTTGTCTCAACCTCATATTCTTTATTCTCAACCTCATACTGTAGTGGCAGTACACTAATTTCTCTAACCGATCAGCCTTTAGCCGATTGCGAACCTTTGAGTGTATAAGGCTGAACGTGCTTCAATTTCTTTCACATTGGCTTGCTGATGTGGTTTGACTCAACACCCTGATTGCAATGAAAGCCAATGCAGAACTGCCCAATTGTCTATTGTTCACCATGATCCACCGGTCAGCTGTTACACCAACCAACCATAAAAAAATAAATATAAGTTGTAAATAAAAATCAATTAAGGAAGATGTAATTGCAAATAAAGCACAAAGATGAAGTATACCTGGGCTCACTCTTCCCACTGCGTATAGCCATTGGGAGTCAGAATATGTCTCAGTTCTCATTCTATAGTTGTTCATCTACAAAAATTACATAATAGATTAGCATAACTACTTAAGTAAATTCTATACCTCTTATTTATAAAATCAAACAGGCCAACCTCTACTTCCGCCTGAAGCCTCTTATCTGGTGTCCTCGATAAACGACCAATGACTTTTTAAGTGCCTTGAAGCACCTCGGCATCAACATGTGCATTGCCATCGTACATGAATCGAGAGTTCAGGAAATAACCTGCATTTGTATATAGTTAACTAAATGTTATATATAAAATAACCTAAAGAATAATGTGTGAATACAAATAATCACTCACCAGCTGCATGCAAGTCGTGGTGTAATGTGGTGTCCCATCTATGGTCAATAATCTTCCACCACTTTACATATTCTTTGGGAAGGGACTCCTGCAACTCCAATTTCGCACGGTCCATGGCCTCATACAGATATCCCATATCATTCTTGTCATCGTCATCCACCAATCTTAGGACCTTCACGAGGGGGTTGACTACTTTCATGTATCGTGTTACTCTGCCCCAGAATTTGTTCTCGTCCACGATGTGACAGACATCCAAATAATCCATCTGAGCATCAACATTGCCCTTGTCGATGTATTCCCGCAGGGTATTGTGGTACATGAAAGCTTTCAACTCATTCTTATACTTGTGCAAAGAAATAAAATTTGAATAAAATACGGATCATAACTATAAGGATAAAAAAGTAATAATTGAGTTCAACCTTATATCTATGCAGAGACTCCAAAGAAATGAAATTTGAAGCAAATCTGGTTGGCCCTGCACGGATGATATCTCGCCTTTCACTTGCATGCTCCCTGAACATGTTCAATATCCTAGGATGGCCATAAATATACTGGGTAATCTTTTGTGCCCTTTCAACCGTCTTCTTCACATATTTGTCATTCCCTATGTCTTCAAGTATGAGATCTAGACAATGTGTTGCGCACGGGAGCCAATATAAATGTCTGCGCTTATGCATCAATTTCATCCCTGTAGCCTTATAACTGGCTTCATTATCAGTCACAACTTGTACAACATTTTCTTTACCAATTTCGTCTACCATGTTGTCCATCAAATGAAAAAAATAATTGGCAGTTTTTTCAAAATTTGATGCATCTACAGATTTTACAAATAATGTACCTTCGATGCAATAGACCAAAAAGTTAATCATGGATTTTTTCGTGGTACCAGTCCAACTATCACACATAATAGTGCATCCTTTCTCCATCCATATATGTTTGAAACTTTCAACCCAATCATGGAGCTCCTCAACCTCTGCCTCAAGCCCACGCCCGTATATGTCCCGACGTGACGGCGCCTTCAAGCCAAAGCCAGCATCTGCTATGGCATCTAACATAGGTTGAAAATATTCACTTTCAGCAGCTTGTGTAGGGACACCTGCATGAAAAAATAATTTACATATGTTTTTAAATGCATGCCCTGCAACTTCTGCAGATTTTTTGACCCCTCTCAATGCACTTTTGATCTTAGGTTGTGTAGCCTGGGGCCTTCTGTGGAGATAACTGTCCATGGGGTCTGTTCTCTGCGTCTGCGGGGGCGGGGCAACACCAACGTCAGGACGTTGTGCAGCTGTACTGGAGTAGGTCCCTCCTGAACCCATGGGTGCCTTTCCTTTCCTTCGAGCGGCTTCTTCACGCTCCCTTGCTTCAGTCAGCTCCGGATCAGAATCTTCAGTGCCTTCCTCATCATCATCCCTCCTAACCCTTCTGTCAGAAATCTCCTCAGCAATTTCCTCCTCATCCTCAGCCCTTTGTTGCATCCTCTCCTTTTTACCTAGAAGGCACTGGCGCATCTCCTCTCCCACCTCTCGTGGACAGTGGTCACATTGTCTCACCTCACCTCGTACCCCTGCCAAATATTACTTTCCTCTGGTAATTCCGCCATGCATCTCCCTACTACAATAATTACATTTAACATTTCTTCTCTTAGCATCAACTAAGGACATGTGAGCCCACCCCGGATCGTCCTGCCCTTGCTGCTCCTGTGTTTGTAAAAGCTGGGTTAAAAATCAGCGTATCATAATTTTTTAGGGAGAAATAGTCTTTAAAAAAAATGCTCCCAAACACCCCATAAACCTATAGAAGAAGGTGGAGGTTCCCGGCGTGACCGAGGAGAAAAGTCCAGGAAGCTCCCGGCGCCGACTTCCCGCTAGACCAAGGAAAAGGTGGCTCGGCTAGGGCGGAGTGCCACTAGACCAAGGAAGGGTAGCTCGATCTGTTGACGTCTAGGCATGATGTTGCATTAAGACAGTAAAAGACAATGTCTTGTAAGTACAATGAAAAAAAGATAATTTGTCATGAAAGAGGTTAAATTTAGTCAATGAATCTTAATTGAGCTTCAATTGAACTTTATTAAACCTAATTAGAGGAAAGTCCCAAATTTAAAAATATAATTAGGACTTAATTAACATTTTTATCCTTATCACCCTTCATAAGAATTAGTTACAAGCATGCTCCCGCTTAAATTTAGTCAATGAAGCTTAATTGAGCTTCAATTGAACTTTATTATGCCTAATTAGAGGAAAGCCCCAAATTTAAGAGTGTAATTAGGGCTTAATTAACACATTAGCCTAATCACCCTTCATAAGAATTGCATACCATCATGATAGAGCTTCAAATTTACTAGTGTAATTATGGCTTAACTAATATATTTAGTCTAATCACTTAATTAGAAAAAATTATTTAACAAAATAAGCATCCAAAAAATCTTACTTAGCCCTAATTATAGCTAATTAGGGTGGCGGGGCTGGCTGGCAGTGGCACTGGGGCTAGCTGGGCCGGCTGGCGGGCTGCGCACGCAGGGGCTGGCGGGGCTGCACTGCTCCGCGCGGGGCTGCAGCGGCTGCTGCAGCCTGCAGGCGAGTCGCGCGCCGGGCGGGCGGGGCTGCAGAGGGCCGCGGCGGGCTGCTGCGGCTGCAGGTGGCGAGGGCCCGGGCGGGGCTGGTTGCAGGCGGACAGGAGGCCGGCGCACGCAGAGCAGCAGCAAGGCTGGGGCGGGGAGGGTTTCGGTCGGCTGCAAGGGGGAAGGGTTCGGGATCGGGGGGTAGGGTAGTTCACGTGAACTCCTTTTGGAGTTCACGTGAGTTTCGCCCGAAACCGGACAGTTTCGGGACAGGGTTAGGGAAAGTTTCGCCCGAAACCGATACTCTATACCCGAAACCGGACCGCTACAGTGAACACGTCCGAAATCGTATCGGGGCCGGCCGAAACCGATACGTTTCGGTCGAAACGTATCGGTTTCGGCCGATACTGCCATCCATCAACAAGGGCCTCAACACAGTTGACACGCCCCTCCGGAACCAGTTTAAAGGACCCGACCTGCACCCCTCGCAACAGCCTGCACCAGGAACCCCAATGCTAACTCGTCATGGAGGAGGATGGGGGATGTTCCACGCTCCAAAGTCCAGGCTTGGATCCGGAGGATCAAACCGCCGCATATCAAGGCCCCAGCCTCCGTCGCTGCCTTCACTCCTTCTGCACAGGTGCCAACAGTAAGCAGACCATCCCTGTGCATCTGTCGGACTTCCCTTGGCCCGCCTCTTGCCCATCTATCATTCAACATACCTCGCATGGCCTCTGCATCCAATCCCCCTTGAACAGGCCCATCTATCATTCAACATACCTCGCATGGCCTCTGCATCCAATCCCCCTTGAACAGGCGAGACCCAAAGACATTGAGCCATTCTGCCTGATGAGGATCCAGAGGGAACTCGCCGGGTGCAGGAGTTCCCCTCCGGCCACCTGAGGTTTCGAGGCTGGCCTCCCTTGCTTCACCTTTCACCACCTCTGCGTACGAGGCTCTCCTCTGCCCTCCTGAAACCTCCTCCGTCCTCTGACTTCTCTCCGGCCCCTTACAGACACGCTGGAGGTGTCTTCTCCTCCCACACCGGTAACAGACTGGGCCTAGAGAGCCCCAGCGCTCTGCCGGGGGCATCTCTACCCCCACTCCTGTGTTCCTCATTGCTGATGTTACATAAAAAAACCACCCAGTTCCCATCTCCATCTTGGTTCTCTCTTATTTTGTAACAGTGGATATATTATCTAACTTAGGAGAGAGAAAGACATTTGATACTTCTGCATCATTCAGGTGTCAGTCAATCCTCAGATTCCATGGGCTGCACAATCTGAGGGCAACCATATATCACTCATATTTTTTTTTGAGAAGTGGATGGTACCACAATTGTATTTAATTGAAAAGAAAAGGGATGCACATGTATAATCAGTCAGCTCCCAAAAATCTCTATACAAAAGCCACCATACCAAGGAGGTATGACCCTCACTACCATATCACCCATGTTGTGACAGGCAGAGTATGCAGTGCTATGGCAATGAAGGAATGATTCCTTGAATGACCTTTTACCCACCCCTGGATGTTCCCAAAACTTTGTTAACCGACGGTTACTTGAATTTCCGTTGGACATTTTCAGAGGATTCTGTTGCACAAGATCGTCTTCCAAATGCTCAACTCAACATATGACTGGTCTGTGCTCAGGCAGTCTCAGAAAAGCAGCACCCATCTCCCTGTATGTATTTCTGCCTAACAATTCTTCTCCAAGGAGTCTTCTCCCCAATGTCTATCCTTCACAACCATTTCATCAATGGCATCTTGTTAATTCGTGTTGATGGGTGTCAGTTCAGCATCTTCAGCTCTATCCTTCTCTAATCTGCAGACGTACCTTTCTCCTACAGGGTGCATTCTTCTCGCTTCTGGCCCGGGCCATCTGTAGAAGAAAGCAGTCCTCATAACCTTCAAATTATGACAAACACCCTGAGAATTTTAAATAATAACTAATAATATGTAGCTATGCTTGTCCGCACCACGCCTGATAGAGTCCACCTGCCACCTGCTTAGAGGAAGTCTACCTTTCCAGTTGGCAATTTTATTCTCAGACCTTTCGATAATGAAATTCCAATTAACATTTTAATTCCTTCATCAGACAGGTGTAATCCCAAATACTTAATAGAACAGAATACCCACTGAGCACCCAAAATCTGAGTAATCAACTTTTTATTGTCTGGGATGTTCATGCTCACAGTATCACTCTTTGAAAAATTGCTTCTTAGACCAGTTATCATCTCTACCAACTTGAAAACAATTCTCAAGTTAATTAGTTTCTTTTTGTTGGTTGACGAGAATAAGATTGGATCATTGGCAATTTTGCAGCTGTGAGCTTCTTCTTAACATCTTCCGATCTTTTTGTCTTTCAATCAGCTCTCTTGATCTTGCTTTTTCTCACATCTTGCTGAGAACTTGACCAATAATCACAAATAACAAAGGAGATGATGGGTCTCTTTGTTGCAGTCCTCTGGACCCCCCAAAAGAGACCCCAGATTAAAACTTCAGTCTGAATGCAATTATCATCCAAGAAATCAGTTCCATCTTGAACCCCATCAGCTGTAACACTTTGTACAAGCATGCCCAATTTATTATATCGTGAACACTCATCATCATCATCATCATTAGAGCCTTATCCCAATTATTTGGGGTCGGCTACATGAATCATGTTCCGTCAAAGATTTTTATCAAGTGCTATATTCATATTTAAACCCAAGAAACTAATGTCCTTCCAAATAACATCGCACCATCTCATTTTAGGTCTTCCTCGAGCTCTTTTACTAGCATCCACTAAGATTCGGTCACATCTTTTAACCGACGCTGAACTAGGGCGACGAAGCACATGACCAAACCACCTGAGTCTATTCTCTCATTTTACTATCAATTGGGGCTATCCCTAAGTCCTTATGGATGCGCTCATTCCTAATTTTGTCTTTCTTAGTCTTGCCACACATCTATCTCAACACCATTATCTCTGCTACACACATTTTGTGAATGTGTTCCTTTCGTACTGCTCAACACTCGGTACCATATAACAAAGTAGGTCTCACAGCCATTTTATAAAATCTCCCTTTGAGTTTCACAGGCATACGACGATCACATAGGACTCCTGATACGCTTCTCCATTTTAACCAGCCTGCCTTAATCCTATGTGTAACGTCGTCATAAATCTCCCCATTCTCTTGTATGATAGACCCTAAGTATCAAAAATTACTACTCTTCGGAATGTTATGCCCATCAATTAGAACCTTGTCTTCCTGTACCACTCTCCCATTACTAAAATTACAATGCATAAACTCTGACTTACTCCTACTAATTTTAAAACCTTTAGACTCCAAGGCACGTCTCCAACGCTCTAACTTAACATTTAAAGCATCAATACTCTCATCAATTAAGACAATATCATCTGCAAATAACATACACCAAGGGATATCCTCATGCAATTGTTTTGTTACTTCATCCATAACTAAGGCAAAGAGATACGGACTTAGTGCAGAACCTTGATGCAAATCTATAGAAACTGAAAATCCACCAGTCTCTCCAGCAATAGTTCGAACACTAGTAATAGCACCGCCGTACATATCCTTAATCAAATCAATATATCCTTGAGAGATTCCTTTCTTTCTTAATGTCCACCAAATCAAATCTCTCGGTACTCGATCATACGCCTTCTCTAAATCAAGATATATCATATACAAATCTTTTCTCATCTCTCTATACTTCTCCATTAGTTGCCGTAGTACGAAAATAGTTTATGTAGTAGATCTATTTGGCATAAAACCTAGGGCTGTCAATGGGCCGGGCCGGGCCGACATTATGTAAAAAATTTAAAGCCCGACTAAGGCCCGACCCGACTACTTAAATAAAATAATAAAAATTAATAGATTTAATACTATAAAACTTATAATCTCACTAAATAAATTAAAATTTTGATATTAATTACATTATTTGTGTGAAAAGAGAATTTTAAAAGTTCTAATTAAGTAAAATAACATAAGTTTGACTAAATAATTTTTAAAATTTGAAGTGAGAATAAAAAAAAGGATCGGGCCGGCCCGCGGACCGGGCCGGCCCGCGGGCCGAACTCAAAGCCCGAGCCCGGCCCACGAGTCTAGTCGGGCCGGGCTTTTAGGCCCGACTAAAAACCCGCGGGCCAAAAAAGACCTTACGGCCCGGCCCGAAATCGGGCCAAGCCCGCGGGGCTGTCGGGCCGGCCAGGCCCATTGACAGCCCAAATTGATTTTCCGATACAGTAGTCATATATCGGAGGCATTTTTCGATTACTCTTTCCCAAAGTTTCATAGTATGACTCATAAGCTTAATTCCACGATAATTATTGTAGTTTTGAATATCTCCTTTGTTTTTATAGAAAGGAACTACAACACTTTTCCTCCAAACTTCTGGTATTCTCCGTTCCTTTAAAATTTTATTAAAAAGTTTAGTTAGCCACTGAATACCAATGCCTCCTAGGCTTTTCCATACTTCAATAGGTATGCCATCTGGTCCTAAGGCCTTGCCCACTTTCATTTTCCTTAAAGTATCCTCCACTTCTGATATCTTAATACGCCTGAAATATTGATATTTATCAAATATTGTGGACTCTTGGGTACCTTTTAAAGAAAAATCATAGACGCAATATCCATTAACTTCTGAAAATAACTATGTCACCTCTCTTTAATCTCAAGATCCTTAGTTAAAACTATTTGATCTTCACCTTTAATGCAACGAACATGATCTAAATCTCTAGTTTACCTTTCTCTTAATTTAGCAAGTTTATATATGTCATTTTCACCCTCTCGGGTTCCTAATTTATTATATAAATCTTCAAATGCCTTTGATTTAGCTTCGCTAACTATTTTCTTAGCCCTCTTTTTAGCAATTTTATAAGTTTCTAGGGTTTGATTATTTTTGTTAGTTTGTCAAACTTTAAAGCACTCTTTTTTTACTCTAATGGTATTTTAGATTTCTCCACTCTACCATCAAGTCTCTTTTTCTAAATTTTTTTTACCTTTAGATTCGTCTAAGAGTTGTTTTGCTACACTCGTTATACAATTTGTAACATTATTTTACATTACATTGGTTTCTTGTTCTAAATTTCAAATATTTTCCTTTAATAGATGATTTTTAAATGTTTCTAAATTTTTACTTTTTAAATTCCACCATTTAATCTTAGAACAATTATTTATAATGATCTTTCTTTTGAATTTAGGGATAAAGACATCCATTACTAACAACCTATGTTGAGGGGCTAGACTCTCACCAGGAATAACTTTGTAATCTTTACATAAAACTCTATCGATCTTCCTAATAAGAAAATAGTCAATTTGACTTATATGTGTTCCACTCTTGTAAGTTATTAAGTGTTCATCCCTCTTCTTAAAGAATGTATTAGTAATTGCTAGATCATAGGCCATAGCAAAATCAAGAATAGTATAACCCATATCATTTCTATTGCCAAAACCAAGCCCTCCATGAATCCTCTCATAACCTCTATTATCTTTACCTACATGACCATTAAGATCCCCTCCAATAAAGATTCTCTCTTCGCTAGGGATATTTTGGATCAAACTATCAATAGCCTCCCAAAATTACTTTTTAATGCTCTCTTCTAATCCTACTTGAGGTGCATATGCACTAAGTATATTCAGAATATCCTCACCTAAGATAAGTTTAATTAACATCAATGTATCCCCCAATCTATTAACTTCTACAACTCTATCTTTTAAGTTTTTATCTATTATTATAGTAACACCATCTCTAGAGTTATTATTACCCGTATACCAAATTTTATATCCATCAATATCTTTAGTTTTATGTCCTTTCCACCTAGTTTCTTGTAGGCAAGCTATGTTATTCCTCATGTCCTTCATTATCTTAACCAATTCTAAACTCTTACCCGTTAAAGTTCATATATTCCAAGTAGCTAGACGGATCCTATGTTTTTGGACTAGCTTCTTTACCCGTGAACGTCCAACTCCACACGGGAATCCTTGCCTATTTGACACCGCAATCGGGCGCCACTGCGGCGCGTCGCTTACGGGGAACGCCCTAGCTAGCCCTTGCTCACTTATCATTCCATCCAGGTTCCGATGTAACGCGTCGCTTCCGGAGGACGCCCTAGCATTAGCACAAAATGTATTTAGATCAGAATTCATGTGGGAGATGTGACAAATTTTTACTGCTGGCTGTCAACCTAACGCAAACCCTCCTCCTTTCTCATCCGGGCTTGGGACCGGCCATGGCAGAGTTATCTTAAAAATGTGGAAGTTAATTTTCTGATCATGAATGCATTCATAGCCTGCCATGTGGTTATTCAATGTTAATCTTCTTTGAATAAAGATCAACTGATTGCAATCAATCTAATGATCCTTCATTCTGCTTGCAAGTGCCTTGGTTATGATCTTATAACTGCCATTTAGTACCCCAATTGGCATGAACCATTCATGAACTTTTTTCCCTTCTTCAGTCTACTTGCAAATTCCTTGGTTATGATCTTCCCCCCCCCCCCCTTGTTTCTTTTCCACTTCTCTATTCCATTCCTCCTCTCACCTCATCAGGTCTCTACGTCCTGTTTGTTGGACTTCCTGGCTAATTCTCTGTTTCATGTGTTTTCCGTTTACCCAGCAGTAACAATTCTCTTTAGTTTCATCTCTTCTTTTAGGTGCTCTTGTAGTGTTTGCCTTTTCCAATGTTTCACCTTTCTTTCTCTCCCATGCTTCCAGTATTAGCAAAACTCTAGCACACGGTTGATCTTTCAACTTTCCTTTCATTGCTACCTCCTAAATGCTTTTCCTTCTTCCCGCTGTTTTCTCCTCCATAGGGTTTGTCCTCATGGTCTTTGTTTCTATTTGTGGCAGACTCTATCCCTTACCATCATATGTTTGAATATTTTTCACGCTCCTGTGTTACACAATATGGGCCATAATTCTGCAGTTTCTTCAGGATGCAACCTTGAAGTCTAGTCCATTTTTAGGATAAGTATCGATTGTGCAACTTCTAGATAATATTGTAGCACTGTTCCATGTCTTTGCCGTTAAAATAGTGTTCCATTTCTTCCCATTGAAATGGTCCTAACTGCAGTGTTGAATTGTAGTATGGTATAGTATTCACAAATGTGCAATAGATCACAAATGTTCAGATGTTCATGAACTGCAAAGCAGGATTATGATATTTATTATATACTTTTATATACTATGATACTATTTTAGTGAGTAGAAGCGTATGTCTACATAGATTTATAAATACAAAATACTATATGTGAGCGTTGTATTGTGCTGTGTATAACCTAAGAATGGGTATGGGACTGCATTCACTGTGGAGTACAATAATCCTTCAAATTGGAAAATTTGAGCTAAGGCCAATGATCAAAGAAGAGTATCTTACTCAGACCAGCATGGATCTAATATGGACACTCCAGGAGTAGACAATCTGAGTAACAAAGTGCTAATTCGCATCATCTCCTTCACCCTAAGATCATCTTAACAGCCTATAGAGCTGTTGCAATTTACTATGCTTAACGTTCTCAATGTGTTCAGGGGGTAGAAATAGACAATGAGAGAGGATGGGCTGACATCTTTTTCTGACAACTTATCAGTCAAAGCTCCATCAATCATGCAATGAGTCATTTATGGATAGTACTGAAATATTGAACAATATCTTTGTGCATTTCCCATGCGAGGGAAAATTCACTTTTCATTTGACCCACTTCCCTTTAGTAAATGAATTTGTTCTCATCTTGGTTGAACTTTTGTCCTGCTGTTTTTGCACCTTTCACTTAAAGGGATGAGAAAAAGTGCAATCCTCTTGACAACCTCAGATGTTCTGAAGTTGCTTTCTGTTTAAGGTGATGAAGTTGCTTTATGATTAAGTTGATGTTGCAGTAAAAAAGGTGAGAAAAAATACTTTTGCTGTCAAAAAGTGGCCTGTTGTCCACTTCAGGTGTTGTGATATTGTGCCTCTTGTCCACCTCAGGTGTTGTGATATTGCTTTCTGTTTACGTTAACAAAGTTGCTTCCTGTTTAAGTTGATGTTGCAACAAAAAAGACAAAAGAAAAAAAATTCTTCTGCTGTCAAAAAGAAGCACAAACTGTTGGGAAAGAAAATGAGAAAGACCAACTTTCCATTATTTTCCCTCACCATAAGCCCACCAAACTGAAGAGCGAACTGTGTACAAGTGTAAGACTACAATGAAGACTTTTAAGAATACCACATCACATAACATCGTAGAGCTGTTCTCCAAAAAAAAAAACACTCTAGAGCTATTCATTTTATCATGAAATCTTCCCAATGCGTTCAAACTCTCCATTCCTGCTCCTGCCCCAATGTAAGTATCAACAGTAATGCAAACCAGAGTATATCTATTACTTCCCTGTTCCCTCGTCAATTCCACTTATCATTCACATTTGTATTTCATGCTTCTGAACAATGTAGAGGAGAAGTTCCCTATGCTTTCTCTCTCTACACTTCTCTAGACAGACTCTGGGAATGGCTTGGGTCGCCGCGGGGTCGAACCGTGTTCCTCTGGGGAGGATTGGGCCGTCGATTTCCTGGTGGAAGTCTCCAGGGCCCAAGGGCACGTAGCGACGGTCTTGTCTGCTTCAAGTATGGATGCAGGGGACACCTACAACGTACCTGTAGGCCTCCAGTGGCTGGACGACAGCATGAGGCCGGGGCCTACAGTGGCAGACTTGGCCCTCTCTAGAGGTCTTTTGCCGATGTAGTCTTGGTCCTCTGAGTAGCAACGCCACCGGGGAGGCAAGCTGGAGGTGGTTGGAAGCAGTCCCCGTACTGGAGGACCTTATCCTAACGAGGCTCCATGGGCTGTGGAGATGTGTATGGGTGGAGTTGGTGGAAGGTGGAGCAGATGTGCCAAGGATCTGTGAGTTGCTGAGCAAGGGCAACGAAGCGGGATGGGAGGTGATACAAGTGGGTGAACGGCGGTTCCTAGCAGTGGGCAGAACAGAGGAGGTGGAAGAAGTTGTCAGGGATGGCTAGACAGTGGCAGGGGGACTGTTCCTCAAGATGTCCAGATGGGCCTTATAGGACTGCACTTACCTTGACCCCAGAAGACATTGAGTCGACCTGCGTTTGATCGGCATTCCCACGTCCTCTGCGACAAGCTGGGAGTGTCTTTGCTTCTCTGGAGCTGCACAGTGCGTCTGGTGGAAGGAGGGGCCTTCTCGTGATGGAAATGGCGGCCACCATGGCGTCTCTGAAGGACGACTCGGCTGTCTTCATTGCAGATGTTGTGGGGGTGAGGTTCCCTGTCAAAGTGGAGGTCAGGCAGGAGATGCAGTGTTCGCCGTCGCCGGAGAAGATAGGTGGACCTATGTACTGACAAAATTCAAATTGAATTGTCTGCTTGTCGGTTCGGATTTGGACCCAAAGACGACCCACTCCACACGTGACAACGGCCAAGACCGGCTTATTATCCATCCATGGCCCTAGGACAATCCAATTACCCGTGACTTACCAGATATCCAGGGTCAGGGGTAAATTGGTATTGTGGGCACGTACCGGGTCGGTCTAGGACCTGGTACTGTTTCTCTTCCTAACTCGGTTTCCCCTCCTTCCCAATGGATGGCTGCTCCGGCAGAAACAAGGATCCCTCTCTGGCATGGTGGCTGCTCAGGCACAGTAGTGGACGACGAAGCAGTGACCTCCGGCCGTCGATAGTCATTGGTGGGAGTGTCCGGAGAGCTCTGCCAGGCCGGGAGGGGGGCGGATTGTCTAGGCCTGTTTTTCCAGGACAGTAGGGCGACTCTAACAACGGCTCTGTCGGCACATGTTGGAGCCTTCAGACATCCTCAGTTGGATTGCGACCGACAATCTCAATTGGATTGGCCGATTATCCTGATGTTGTGGCCGTTGGAGACAGTGCTAATGGAGTAGTAGTTGGGGGCTCTGAAGGGAACTTCGGACAGGTTCATGGACGTGGCGAAGCAAGGGGATTTCAAAAGATCCCTTCCTACGGGTTAACCCTCTCCTTGGGGGAGGTTTTGTTACCAAAGAAGAAGACATGATCCCAGAGTCTCCGAGAAAGGTCGAGGAATTTGAAGAAGGGGAATTAGACGAGGAGGGGGTGGAAGACAAGAACAGGTTGGAAAGAGAGGAGTTTAGGGAGCTGGTGGGGGCGGTCAAGAGACTAATAGAGGCAAAAGTTAGGGAATTGGTGGAAAAGATGGGGATATCATTTGGGGGGTTGGAAAGGGATCTAAGAAGGGTGTTCATTAAGGTGCATAAGAGATGGTTGATTAGTACGGCGAGGGAGGCCACGGGAGGGAAGTCGCAAATAAAGAGGGAGAGGGTTTGTGAGGGGGGAGAGAATGGTGGTGTGTGTGTGGAGGAGGGGGGAGACTTGCATTTTTTGTGTCTCTACGAGGATTATCTCGTGGAATGTGAGAGGGGTCTGCGGGGAATAGAAGAGGAGAGTGTCGAGGGAGTTGATGATGAGATGCAAAATAAGCATCTTTTGTCTACAAGAGTCCAAGTGTGAGGGAGACGGAGAACTAATTATGATAGAGAGCGGAGGAGCTAGGTTCTCAAAGGGGGTGGCCTATTCGACAGAGAGAAGGTCATGAAGTATTATGGTTCTATGGAACCGATTTGAGGTTGAGGAGGTGGAGGAGGATAGATAGATTGAAAGTGGGGCTATCTCCTTTCACTTCTCTAATATCAGAGATAGCTTTTCATGGGACTTCTCGAGTGTTTATAGCCCACAAAGTAGGGAAGGAAAGAGGCTCTTATGGGAGGAATTACTTTACTATCATCACCTTTTAGGCCGGCCATGGTGCGTGGGAGGTGACTTCAACGTAGTGGCCGTAGCCTAGGAGAGGACAGGTGACACCTCTCATACGGGGGAAATGGAGGACTTCTTTAGTTCATTGTATATGCTCCTCTGATGGACATCAGGATGTCTAATGCTCATTTCACTTGGTCCAATATGAGAGTGAAATTTTCATGCTCCTGACTGGATAGATTCCTTATGTCGGTGTAATGGGAGGATCACTTCCCTGATGTGCACTCCTCTTGTCTGACGAGACTGGAGTCTAACCACAAACCCATCTTGCTGAACACATCTTGTAGGTTTCAGGGGAAGCCCTCATTCAAAATGAAAAGATATTAGTTTAGAGAGGTGGACTTCATGGACACAGTTAGAGAGGCATGGAATGTCCCCAAGGCAACAAAGGTTTGCAAGGCTACTTTGGTGGGCAAGTTAAAGCATGTGGCACTGTGGTTGAAATAATGGGGGGGAACCAAAGCACTTCCTGAAAAGGTTGCTAAGGACTAGATTATGGATCAGCCGGAGGGTCTTGACTGCTTGGAGGCGGGCATGATGGATGAACAAGACAGACTCTGCAGAGTTTGATGAAATTCTAGTAAGGGAAGAGGTATACTGGAAGCAGAGATCCAGAGAGAAATGGCCCAAGGAAGGTGACACGAATACTACATATTTCCTGTGAGTAGCATTGACACAGAGAAAGGTCAACATTATCCAATGTATCAAGATGGGTGACCAACTTTTTTCCAGGGACGAGGATATCAGAAGGAAGACAAGGGAATTCTTCTCACACCTCTTCTAGGGAGAGGATATTACTAGGCCTACTATTGTCGATGACCTCCTACCTTGTCTCTGCCATGAAGAAAGAGCAGTTTTGTCTCACCCCTTCTCGGAAGAGGAGGTTCGCAAAGCTGTCTTCTCTTTGGGGGGTGACAAAGCTTCTAGACTTGATGGCTTCCCATTGGATTTCTTTAGAATTGTTGGGATATCATTAAGGTTGGTCTTCTATTTTGACAGTGCAGGAAGTCCAAGAGGGTAGGGTACATCTATGGGGTATTAATAAAATCTTCTTAGCCCTCATCCTTAAGAAGCAAGGTGCATAAAGTCTGGGTGACTTCAGACCAATCAATCTTCTAAATGGAATATACATTATCATTTCCAAGTTACTGGCTATGAGACTTGATAGAGTGATTAATAGATTGATTAGTGACTACCATGGAGCTTTTATCAGAGGATGCCACATACAGGAGAATTTCTTGGTAGCTCATGAATGCTTGCATTTTATTAAGAATCAAAGGAAGAGAGGAGGGGTGTTAAAGTTGGATTTTGAGAAGGCCTATGATAGAGTAAACTGGACTCGCTTGTTTAATGTGCTACAAAAAATGAGCTTTGATGAGAGGTGGATTGGATGGGTACAAGACTGTGTCACTTCAGCCATCTTTGTTCTTATTAATCGGCAGCCCTCCTACTTTCGTAGTGGGAGGGGCCTCTGATAGGGTGACCCGATGTCCCCCCTTCTCTTTGTGCTGATAGCACACATATTGAGCATGATGTGGTTGAGAGTTGAGGCTTCTGGGCGAATCACAAGATTCCGAGTTAGAGCAGAGAGTATAGAGATCTCACACATACACTATGCTGATGACACCATTCTGTTCTTTGCATAGGATGAGAGGCAATTTCTCACTATTAGGCTCATGCTCTGAGTTGAGGCTTCTGGGCGAATCACAAGATTCCGAGTTAGAGCAGAGAGTATAGAGATCTCACACCTACACTATGCTGATGACACCATTCTGTTCTTTGCATAGGATGAGATGCAATTTCTCACTATTAGGCTCATGCTGGAGCTCCTTGAGAAATTTAGTGGGCTGAAGGTGAACTTTGGCAAGAGTCAGCTAGTGGCGATCAATTTGGGGGATGGAGCCCTTACAAGAGCAGGCTTCATACTAGGGTGCCAAATAGGAGAGTTTCCCATCTATTATTTGGGGTTTACCGTTGTCTCCTGTAGCTATTCATTGTAGGGACTGGTAGAGGGTGGTACAAAGGTATGAGTCCAGATTGGTAGGATGGAAGGTGAGGCTCCCCTCTTTTGGGGGGAGGATGGTGCTTTGCAAATCGGTGCTGAATAGTATTTTGATATATTATCTCTCTATCTTCCAGATTCCGAGGACCATTACAAAGAAGCTGGATTCTATTCAAGTTAGATTCTTCTGGCATGATAGTGGAGGCAGGAGCAAGGGGTGACATGATATAGCATGGGGCAGACTTTGTATGCCCAAGGAGATGGGAGGACTAGGCATTAGATATATCGGAGATTTCAATCAGACTTTATTTTGTAAGTGGTTGTGGAAGTTGGGCTTAGAAGATAGTGGCCTATGTTGGAAGTCATCCACCAGAAATATTATGGGAAGGTAAGGGAATGGGACTTGACCTCAGCCACTCAGCATAATATCTCACCCATTTGGAGAGGTATCTCGTGGTGTAGGGATGTCATCATGGCTAGTGTGCCGGTCTGGCCGGGGAGTGGAGAAAATGCATGTTTTGGAAGGATAGGTGGTGGCCACTTTCCTTCAGCTCTTTGGCATTTCAGTTACACAAGAGGCAATAGTTTCACAGGTTTTTGAGCCACATTTTTCTGGAGGCATTTGGGCACCGTCTTTCTGGAGAAACCTTAGTGAGGAAGAGATGGAGCCGCTGGAGATGCTCCTTTCATTTCTCCTAGCTTTTGCTCCGGAGACTTGTAGCATCAATAGATGGTGGTGGAGATGGGATATAGAAGGTATAATTTCAATCTCCTCGGCTGATAAGGTTATTTCAGATGGAGGTTTGAGGCATAAATTGGCATCTCAGATTTGGAAGCCCAGGAGACCCCTTAAAGTTAAGTTGCTAGTTTGGAGGATCTCTCATGGGCGTCTACCAACTTGTGATAGGTTGGCTCATTTCATGCTAGGGATCCCGACCCTTTGTGCCCTTTATGGTGAGGAGGAGGAGATTATAGATCACCTCTTTACAGTTTGTTCCTTCTCTAAAGAAGTATGGGCACATGCATTAAGCAGAGTACCAGGAGCCACATTCTTCTACGACAATGTGCAACAGATATTGCATCAATGGCATAGGCGATGGAGTCTGAAGGGTGATAGGTTAACCTGGTGGCTTATCCTTCATGTGACACTGTGGGCATTATGGGGAGAAAGTAATGGAAGGATCTTCAGGAGGGAAGCAAGGGTGGCTGATAGAGTTGCCTCTTTCATTGTGGGCAAAGTGAAAGAGTGGGCAACAATTTTATGTAATGTGGATCCACATAATTCTTCTTGTTTGGCCTTATTGCTTGGGGGGTTAGTGGGATCTTGATGTGCAGTCTTTTGTAAAGAGATTTTTTTGAAAGCCTTGACTATACTTGCACATCCCTCTTTTATTTTAATATAATTTTGTGGTACCAACCACTTAAAAAAGCAATGTAGAGGAGTTTTTTTGTTTTTAGGACCAGGAGTAAACCCACTCACTCAAGATCAAGCCTGAATCACCAGTAGGCCGAGCTGCAGGCTGGCCAAACATTTCTTGGACATTGGGCCCCCCTGGCCCGGTAAAGTCATTGAGGTTGGAACTTACATGAACCCAAGGGTCGTACCTGCCCTGCATTTATGTCCACCAATGGGATTTAATACTGCGACCTTTGTTGCCCTCGAAGTGTTTATCCAACTCTCCCGTCCCCGAGAGAACAATGTACAGGAGTTGCGCTTCCATAGGTGCAGGAACTTCACCTGCCCTCCTCCATCTCACTGACATGACCAACAGCTTTGGCCCTTTGGCCACTCACATGTAATATTTCCTCAAGTGACGGGTCTCTATGCACATGCCTGCTCCTACCATGTCAGCCCAAATGTTAGCATGAAGAACAATCTATCATACTTCCCTGGCCCTTGGTAGATGCTGCTCCCATGTAGACTCTGAATCTTAATTAATCTCTTCCTAAAAGGGATAATGAACATGTTAAATACCCGTTGGTTTGTCTTATAGGGTTGTATTTATGAATTATGGGACTAGGTTAACATATAAAATTATTTCTGACAAACTATAGAATCAAGTTTTCAATTGATTAAGCATGATTCTAAGCCTTGGGACAAGACTGTGCATCTAGACTTCCACTGGTGGGCAGGGATCTGCATGGGGGAGCATGTTTGCCAGTCTGAGCTATTCCTGGAGAAGTAAATGCTGTTTGGTGCTCCTTTTTTGTATTCTTTGCTGTGAACTTGGTGCCACAACTTGTAGTTTTATGATGTGAATTTGTGTATTAGGTATTGATGTTGTGATACTTTATGCCAAACAAATTCTCATGTCGAAAGTTCATATATTGTGTTCCACAGGCAATTGTTACCATTGCAGATGAAGATGGTAATTATTTGCAAGAAGCCTGGGAACATATTTTGATGTGTGTTTCACGGTTCGAGCATTTACATCTGTTAGGAGAGGGTGCTCCTCCAGATGCTACTTTCTTTGCACTACCTCAGACTGAACTGGACAAAGCTAGACAGGGCAAATCATCAGTACTTCCAGTTCTGAAAAATAAGGGACCTGGACGGATCCAATATGCTGCTGCAGGTGTCCGAAGGGGTTCATATGATAGTGCTGGTGTTGGTGGCCATGCTTCTGGCGTTGTGACAACTGAGCAGATAAGCAACTTGGTTACTAATTTAAACATGTTGGAACAGGTTGGACCTTCTGAAATGAATCGCATTTTCACAAGAAGTCAGAAACTGAATAGTGAGGCTGTAGTTGATTTCGTAAAGCCCTGTGTAAGGTTTCCATGGAAGAATTGCGTTCCACATCCGACCCACGTGTTTTCAGTCTCACAAAAATTGTTGAAATTGCGTAAGTATTTAGTATTGGCCCTAATAAAGCCTTTTAGCATGTATTCTCTTTAATTAACTTGCCATTGTTTCTCCTTGTGCAGGCACTACAATATGAACCGTATTAGGCTGGTCTGGTCAAGGATCTGGCATGTGCTCTCTGATTTCTTTGTCACCATTGGCTGTTCTGAGAACCTCTCTATTGCAATTTTTGCAATGGATTCCTTGCGCCAGCTCTCAATGAAGTTCTTGGAGCGTGAAGAATTGGCTAATTATAATTTTCAGAATGAATTTATGAAGCCTTTTGTAATTGTTATGCGTAAGAGCAGAGCAGTTGAAATAAGAGAGTTAATCATAAGATGTGTCTCTCAGATGGTTTTAGCACGGGTCAATAATGTGAAGTCTGGATGGAAGAGCATGTTCATGGTATTTAATTTCTTCCTATTTTGTTCTTAGCCAGCTGCCTGTATCTATTATTTCTCTCGCCCAGATATTTAATTGTTGGCCAGTGATTCTCGTTGTTTTGTTTCTTTATTCATTAAATCAGATAATCATATTCATTGTTTGCCGAATTTTCCAGGTTTTTTCAACTGCAGCTTTTGATGAACACAAAAACATAGTGCTTTTGGCCTTTGAAATCATTGAGAAGATTGTACGGGAATATTTCCCGTATATCACTGAGACCGAGACAACTACCTTTACGGATTTTGTGAATTGCCTGATTGCATTCACCAACAGCAGATTCAATAAAGATATCAGCCTAAATGCTATTGGTTTTCTTCGTTTCTGTGCTACAAAGCTTGCAGAAGGGGAAGTTGGGATAGCATCAAGGAACGAGGATGGTTCTGGGAAGATAGTGCCATCATCTCCTGAGGGAAGAAATGGAAAACAAGATAGTCTACAGTTCTTAGATAAAGACGATCATCAATATTTTTGGTTTCCATTGTTAGTGGGTATGCCACATACATTTCTGGCCTATTAACAATAGTAACATGCTTATTAATTTTCCAAGAAGCTAATCAATAGTACTGTTTTTGTTTTTCCTTTTCCCCTTTCTATAAATGATTTGTGAAATTATTGACAATTTGCTCTTAATTGTCCACTCTTGTACAGGGTTGTCAGAGCTTACATTTGACCTAAGATCAGAAATTAGGAAGAGTGCATTACAAGTGCTTTTTGACACCCTACGGAACCATGGTCACCTTTTCTCATTGTCATTGTGGGAAAGAGTGTTTGATTCTGTCCTTTTCCCAATATTTGACTATGTTCGGCATGCTATTGATCCTTCTGGGGGAACTTTGCAAGGGCAGGGACTTGAAGATGATGCAGATGAGCTAGATCAGGATGCATGGATGTATGAAACATGCACACTGGCTCTTCAGCTAGTTGTAGATCTTTTTGTTAATTTTTACGATACAGTAAATCCTCTGTTGAAGAAGGTGTTGACGTTGCTGACAAGTTTCATTAAGCGTCCACACCAGAGTCTTGCTGGTATTGGTATTGCAGCATTTGTTCGTTTAATGAGCAATGCTGGGTCTCTCTTCTCTGAGGACAAGTGGTTAGAAGTGGTTTTGTCACTGAAAGATGCAGCAACGTCCACACTTCCTGATTTTTCACCAATAGCATCTGGAGTGTATGAGATGGAATTTAGGAACAAGGAAGATTTACCTGCCACCCCAAGTAATGAAGACTCTAATCTGTCGGATGTAACCGATGATGTTTTGGAGAGTGGGAGACTAAGAAGCATACATTTTACAATCACCGATGTCAAGTGCCGTGCTGCAATTCAACTTCTCTTGATTCAGGTATGAAATTTCTCTTCTGGTGCCTTGCTTTTGAAATCGTGTATGGTAGTGAGATCATATATGCCTTTTTTGTCAGCTCCATCTTCAACAGAGTTCTCTGTCTATCCACTTATTAAGTTCCATCCTTGTTATTTCTACTCATGATTATGCACACTGAAGGTAAACATATATCTAGAATTGTTTGGATTTGAATAAATATTGTTGAAATTTTCTAGGTGTCCAAGGTAATTAATTAATACCCATACCTCATAACATCTGCCTTATTGTTAGGTGAAACTGAAAGTCCTTTTTTGGGGGGGTATTCCTGTGCTAGCCAAAAGGAACATCCTACCTCTTGATTAACTGATTCATGCTAATTGAAACAGTGCATAAGATGGCAGTTGCATATGCTACTAGGGAAGCGCAACATAGCCAGCAGCCATGGAGTGACTAGACAAGAAAGTCCAACATGTAAGGCTAGGGATATGTGAGAGAGGGATGAGCAGTTGGGACGCAGTGATGGAAGTGCTCAACAAGAAACTCCATCATTTGTGGATTCTTAACTGCTTGTTCAAGCTGAACATCTATCTTATCTTGCATTTCCTCATCTCAGTCGCCTCATGCCTCTAATTACATAGGTGCAACCTGATCATTTATCTTATCTTGAATCTCTAATCTGGCACCATGCTTTCAAGACAAGTAAAAAATGCACTCTCAAACCTCCCAATTGAAGGAACATTCACCTTAGAGTTGAAGTAGAACTTGGGATTTAGAAGAAAAAAAATCTTGCCACATGCAAAGGATGATGCATTTGATCCTCCCACCTCTTTTTGACAATCTTCAAGATTGATTAAAGTTTTGCCTCTTTGGAGCCAAAACATTGATGAATATGTTCTTTTGCATACTCTATAGTATCATATATGTAGCACATTGCATGTTTCTCATCTCCATCAACAAACCTTAGGAGTTGCAAGATAGGCTACAAAGATCTCGAAATGTCTTCGCTCGTATGCCAAGCTTTTGAGTAAACAACCATGAAGAGTCCTCTTTATCAAATCATCATTCAACCTTTTTAAGTGTATAAAATGCAGTGATGAATATAGTAAAACCATGTCACTAATTCTCTACCCTTGATTTCTTTTCTCATGTGCTCAAGAAGGTGGGGATGGGTAAATATGTAAACTGCCAATTTCTTATAGCTTTTGAAATTACACCAAGTCTTTGACTTTCCAATATCCTCTATGTAGCATGAGGAGTTCAAGATAATTTTCTTCTTTTCTCCATTGACAATCGCCCCGCTACAACATTGTATGATGCATTATCACTTACAATTTGCACCTCTTTGTTTTCTCCAAAATTTTAAATCATTTTATTTTAAGGTCTCCTTCAAAATTGCATCCTCAGTTGTTGCATGAATGGACTCTACAAGTCCTGACTGTTCACTAGAAAGATGATTAAGTTTCTGTCTTTTATTGGTCCATCCATCGCACGATTGTCAAACCATATATCTTCCTATACTTCTGATATTTTGCATGCATAGCTTGTGCTTTCTCCACCACCTTATTTAAAACAGGTACTCTCAACGTATGGTAGTCTGGGGGCTTGTATCCTGATCAAAAGCTTCTCACATGTTCCATCATTAATTCAAAGCTCCTTAAATGAACTGCGATTGATGAAACACAACCTTATTGAACCAGATGGCTACATGCTCATCAAGCTTCGTTTTTTCCATCTTTCGATGTGTTTTAATTTCTTTCCACTTCTGGCATCATTAAAATCCTCGTGCTAATTTTTGCATAGGTATCCATGCCCTTGATTTGACTATTTGAGGATGAAGCTTAGCCTTAAGTTGCTGTCCTTGAGCTCCTTGGTACCACTGATGAAGAACCCTTCCTTAGCCTTTTCATATGCTTCTCCTCTTGTGCAAATTCATCGTCAACATGTGATTCCCCGATTGATTTGACCTTCACCCTTGTTGAAATATACTGACTTTGATTATTGTATGCCATTGTTGTATGCTTGTATTTGTTTTTCCTTGCAACTGTTCGTGGTGTGCTTCATCGGTAGGGTGGTTTAAGTGTACCATGACTGTTTTTTCTTTGAAAATTTCAGGCTGTGATGGAGATCTACAACATGTATAGAGCTGAACTTACACCGAGGAATACCATAATACTCTTTGATGGATTGCACTCCGTGGCATCACATGCTCACAAAATAAACAATGATAATAATCTGAGGTCAAAGCTACAAGAACTAGGATCAATGACCCAGATGCAGGATCCACCATTGCTACGCCTTGAAAATGAGGCATACCAGATTTGCCTCACATTAATACAGAATCTTCTATCAGACCAAGCTTCACGCCCTGGGGATGACGCCACTGTTGAGACGTACCTTGTTGACCTGTGCAGGGAGGTTCTGCAGTTTTACCTTGATACTGCAAAACCTGGGCAACTAACCAGCACCATTGATGGTGCACATTCAGGACCTCGTTGGGTTATACCACTTGGGTCTGCAAAGCGGAGAGAACTGGCAGCGAGGTCACCCCTTGTCGTGGCAACACTGCAGGCCATATGTGGGTTGGCTGATTCCTGTTTTGAGAAGAACCTAGCTCAGTTCTTCCCTCTGCTTGCAGCTCTGATAAGCTGTGAGCACGGTTCAAGTGAAGTTCAGGTCGCTCTCAGTGATATGCTTGGCTCGTGGGTGGGCCCCGTTCTGCTGAAGTCCTGCTGACCTACTAAAAATCTGGTCAGTTTCTTGAGATGTATGTTAATTCTCTGCCCTAGCTTTCTTTTTGATCTTTGCCTTAAAATTTTACATTCCTTTGATCCTTATTTAGGATGTGTAGATTAAAAGTGTTTTATGCGGTAGATGTATGCTGGTTGTTGCATGGGCCAGCGCCTTTGAATTTGAGGTGGAGAGCATATGGAAAGAAACACCAATGTTGTATCCTAGTTATTTTCATTATTCTTTTCAAACGCTTCCTTGTCTGGCTTCTGGTGCCCAGTTCGGTTTTGTTCGTTGTTGAAAAAAGATGGCGTGCTGATTCGGGCCATGTTTCCACCGTTAGTCCGGTTTGGACACGAGAGGGTTAAAATTGAGTTGCCACGGGCGGTTTAGAAACTATGAAGGTGATATTTGGATTTGATGTGAAGCACCGACATCCTTTGATCTTGAAGTCACTGGTTTCAAAACCAGTGATCTTGCTCAAAATCCCTGTTTTTGTCGGTGGGTGTTTCTGATGAATTAAAACAGAGTTTTGTCTTGGTGCACACCCGAGGTAATTGCACACCTAGTTTTCTTTCCTTTTTTTTTTCTGTGAACCACACCTATCCTTCTGTACTGCTCATCCCCTCATACGACGGACTCAAGAAAATATAAAAAAAGAACGGTCTGGACCGTTCTTTTTTTGTTTGATTTTTTGGGCCTTGTGATAGGGCGATGGGCCGTATGGACGGATGGGTGATGTGGGCCCATCTCATCATAGTTTCAAAAAAAAAATTCGGTGCACATCCGAACTGTGCAATTACCTTGGTTGTCCACCAAGACTAACTCATTAAAACAAGGGACTCCTTTGTAAGCTGGTGGGTCATCTAAACGACCCTCAAGTTCTTGCTTTTGTTTGTCCGCTAATTGTCGTTCTCCTTTCCTAGCCGTTCTCTTCCCTGCCATTATAATAATTCAGTTACTCCCAGTCTCCCACACCCCCCTGTGCCTTGCGATCTTCGTCAGTTCTCGATAAACGGCAGCAACGGCAACTCTGCACCTGGGCTGGGTTGAGTCAGTGGCATGCACAGGCCACCGGATAAAACCTACCGAGGCTGGTGACAAGCTCTTGGCTACCAATGTGAAGTTTCACCGACGACTCGTGATCGTAAACAGCGTCGTCTCCATCGCCCTGTCGGCAGCCGATGCCATTTGGCTCAGACGTTGCGGCATCTCCCCACTACCTAATTGATTGTGGTTCAAAGGAAGGGAAAACCTCTAATGAATGGGTAACGGAAGTATCTTTAGAATCCCAAGTCCCAACCCCACACCAAACGAGACATCAAGAGTATGCTTTTAACATATTGCTACGTCCAACGTATACTGCTTTTTATCGACCAGAGTTAGATCAAGTGGCGAATTTCTGCTTCATTTATTCAATTTCCTTTGTTTGTGCGGATGAAAGCAGAGAGGTAAAAAGAGTGGAATTTAGATTTTGAAAAGACGACAGGATCCAAGACGTTCCTCTTCGTTTCACGGCTCAAAGTTCTCATGACCACCCCGCAATTACCGGATGGTGAGATAATCCATCCGAAGCGTACGCACTCTTTCACAAAGATTGACAACACCGGAGTTTTTAACCGGAAAAGAAATAGATTCTACCGCACGGTCCGCACCTAGAAGCTTAGATAGTTTATTCCACAAGCAATAACGGCAAACACATTCATCAAATTCGCAAATAAGAAACCCAAAATGACATCCAACTATCATGATCGTTTTTTAAATCGGAAATCCTATTCTACCATGAAGTTCATTTAAGCTCTTTTTTTTGGGGGGGGGGGGGGGCAAGAAATTTAGAAATAACCTTAAATTAAGTTCAGACAAATCTCCGTAACACAGAATTGCCTTGTGTCCCCCCCACTATGTACAAACAAGGGATATAGTAAAGTAGGAAAATAAGAAGCGAAGTGCGCTCTCTCTCAGGAGCATACATTGGATTAGAAGTTCGCCTTTTCAAATCACATTAATGGGTTCGACGAGCCAAGATGTCAGACAGCAAAGATACCAGGAACCACTGAGGGCATCACCTTTTCTTAAAACCATATTTCTTACGTTCATAAAAGAGATCTGTCTTTGCACTGCCCAAGTTGACAATCTTGGGGCAACCATCCCTATCCTTCTCCTGCTGTGTGCATTCCTTACAGTAGTATGCATCGGAAATTCCTACGCCTCCGCAGATGACGCACCTACCTTGAAATGATCCATAATTGCATTCATCGCAGACACGGACAAGCGTGCAGGGCCGCACATAAGAGTCACAGATCACACACTTCCCATCGCACTTCTCACACAGCCGGCCAATTGCAATTCCAGGCTGCTTCCGGCACATGATTAGATCGGGATGGTGCTTGGCCATGTTACTGTTGCAATTGGATCCTCAGAAACCTGCGCGTGAGACACTTCTTCGTATTAGAAAACTGAAGTAACATGTAGCAAAAATTCACACGATGGCTATGTGAGCGCTGTAGTTAAGGCAAGAGAAAAGCGTCTGGATACAAATCTGAATTGCTTGATGGCTTTTATATAATTTTGAAACATGCAGCAATATGTTGTGCCATGCGACACCACCTTGCTTGCCAGGGTCCAATACAACAAGCACGTGACAGGAACCAAAATTTAGGGGATACAGTAGAGAGCATGGACAACATTATCAGCATGTAACCAAAGTAATCAAACACCTAGATCATCATGGTGTGTATTAGCAGCAGATGGCCTCTATAATGTTTTGCTTCTTCTGTTCAGTCCTAGAATCCTACATTAGAGTCGTAGATAGAAAATCTTGCTGATATGCTAAGACATGAATATTCACAGAGCTTAGGTTCTTTTGGGATTCCACTTTTCACAAAGCATAATAAACTCTCGAATGCATTTTATTCTACATGCTGAATGTGGAACAATGATGTCTTCTCAAGACTCTTACAAAGAATCGTGTTAGTTAGAAACAGAATTGTGCATCAACTTGATAATGTTGATGAAGTGGATATAACTCTCATCTGCTCTGCAGTTACCTCTATGTTATTTCTTTTGATTTCATAGTTATTGTCAGCCACTATTTACAAATAGACAACTTGGGAAGTCATCTATGTCCTGGATTGATTAAAATTATTATTATCCATGTTTGTTAGAATCCGACGACTTTTTAGCACATGTTTATTATAGTACTTTGAGAACTAGGACTCAATTTGACAACTAATTATGCATCTCAACATCTTCCACAATTTGCCCTTGCCTATAAACACACTCTGTTCGTGCAATTAACAATGCACTCTCTTTTCCAAATTGTGTTATTAAAATCGTGCCTAGGCATTCGCCTAGGCGATGAGGCGGGGCGAGGCGGCGGCAACGCGCCTTGTTGTGTCCGTTCTCGTCCAGGCGAACGTGTCAAGCCTGCCTCGTCCGTTTCTGCCGCCTCGACGCACCCAGGGCGCCTCACCCGCCTCGCTCGCGCGAGTTCCCGTCAACTCACTGAAGGCGGATCCGCATATCGGGCCCGCGGACCCGTTATCACCCGACGAAGCGAATCTGGTTTTAACCCTCGCCAGAGTTTGGATCCCTCCCACCCGCCACTTCTCCCTCCCTCCCTTTCGACAACCCTAATCTCTAGCGGCGTCCGGCGAGTGAGCGACAAGAGTGGCGTCTAGGAGTGACCGACGACAACGGCGTCTGGTAGTCGTCTCCCTCTCTCGCCGTCTCCTTCTTCCTCTCTCTGTCTCCCTCACTCCCTCTCCCTCTCTCTCAGTGTCTCTCTATCTCCGTCTCTTAGTTTTTCTCTCTTACACACGCACATATAGAGAGGAGCTCAGCCCCTTCCCCACTCTGTCACTCTCTCTCACTTTGTCACTCTCTCTCCCCCTCTCTATCTCCCTCATAGTGAGAGGGAGAGGTTGAGCCCCTCTCTGTCTCCCTCTCTCTCTCTCTCACACACGCACACACAGAGAGGGGGTCGGCCCCTCTCCCACTCTGTCACTCTCTTTGTTCTCTCACTCTCTGTCTCCCTCCCTCATAGTGAGAGGGAGAGGTTGAGCCCCTCTCTGTCTCCCTCTCTCTCTCTCACACACGCACACACAGAGAGGGGGTCGGCCCCTCTCCCACTCTGTCACTCTCTTTGTTCTCTCACTCTCTCTCTCCCTCTCTCTCCCTCTATCACAAGCACAAACACACGCACACACTCTGTCTCACTCTCTCTCCCCATTGTCACAAGCACAGACACACATGCAAACACTCGTCTCTCTTTTTTGTTATGGAATTATGTAATTGACTTGTTTGGTTGTTTATTTACTTATTTTAGTATTGTTATAATATTGCACTTGTTATTAGGGCTGTCAATGGGCCGGGCCGGGCCCGACAGGCCCGCGAGCTTAGCCCGATTTCGGGTCGGACCGCAAGACCTTTTTCGGCCCGTGGGCCCTTAGCCGGACCTAAAAGTTTAGCCCGACTAGGCCCACGGGCCGGGCTCGGGCTTTAAGTTCGGCCCGCGGGCCGGCCCGACCCACTCTCTTTTTTTTTATTTCTTTTAAAATTTAAAAATTACTTGTTCACATTATATTATTTTACTTAATTATAAGATTTAAAACTTCTATTTTCATACAAATCATATAATTAATATCAAAACTTTAGTTAACTTAGTGAGATTATAAGTTTTATATTATTAAATATATTAATTCTCATTATTTTTATTTTTTATTTAAGTTGTCGGGCCGGGCCGGGCCTTAATCGGGCTTTACGAATTTTTAATAGTATCGGGCCTGGCCCGACATAACTCGGGCCCGAGCCGGACCCGGCCCGACATAACTCGGGCCCGGGCCGGGCTCGGGCCTCAATATTGATAAGTCGGGCCCGGGCTCGGGTCGTGCTTATATGACAATATGAGTGCTAATTCTTAGTTAGGAATGAACGAATTTAGGAAACTTAATGACTTTATATATGAATTTAAAAATTTTAGAAAATTTATTGACATATAATTTAATTTATGAATTACATATATTTATTTAATAAAATCTCGTCTCAAACGTCTCGGTCGTCGCCCAGGCATGAGGCGACCCCCTGGTCGTCTCACACTTCGAACTAGATAGTTTCCAAAGCTTGTGGCTGATATATTGGTTTCCATGCATGGTCATCTTGAAGTTTTTTAATTAAAGATGAGCAGCTTGGATCCAACAAGAGCAGAACTTGACTTGCTGATACTGTATCTGAACAAAGCTGAAGCAAAAGACAAGATCTGCAATGCTATCCAATATGGATCAAAGCTCGTAAGTAATGGACAGCCTGGTACAGGAAAAAATGTTGATCAATCAACTAGCTTGGCAAGGAAAGTCTTTCGTCTATTGAAGGTTTGGATTCTATATGTTCTTCACTAGTGATATTTAAAAATTTTATGATATCTATTCGGATTCTTTAAAATTTTGGGTTTTTTGCATATACTCTGTATGTAAATGTCAATTTTTCATGTATACCTTTGATTTGCGTGAATTGTCGAGCATACCCTTGAATACATCCAAATAGTTGCATTCATACACTTCCCATCCTTATGCAGTTAACTTTGAAGGAATTTTCCTATATAAATACCAAAAACTCTTAATAGATGTAAAAACCCAAAAATACGCTTAAGACCATGTGATCGCATCAAATCCCTATAAAACTTAAGTTGAGGGTAGATCCATCATTTTAACATTTTAACTGCACTCAGGTTACAATGAAGGTATAACTGCAATTATTTTAATTACTCGAGTATTTTTGACAATTCATGCAAATTAGGGATATATATGCAAAAACTATAGTGGTATACATGTAAAAAACCCTAGAAGCTTTTATTTGATTCATTCATTTTATTTGTCATATTGCAATTTGTCAATGATCTGCATGCCCTCGTTAGCCCTCCACTAGAAGGAACTCTTCCACTCATTCTCATTCAGCTTAAAAAGGTATGCAAAGCACATCATCCTCATCATGTGGCATTGTTATCAATAATTACATATAATCACATCTGATGTTAGAATTGTGGTCATGTTAGTCCAAGAATGTGTTGCTATCAACTTTTGTTCTCTTGGATCAAGTCGTTTGAGATGGAAGAACAAGAATATATAAAGTAGGGTTTGCTCTTATTCCTTTCTTCTAGTATATTTTGGTCATGTGATGTATCGTCATATGAAAAGGGTCTTAACTGATTTGATCGTTTGTTACAGAATAAAGAACATGTTGAGATGATAGAGAGCATCTCTCTTTTGTTAGACCTGTTCTTCAACTTGTACCACTCTAATTGAGGTTAGAATGTCAAATTCCCAACTTCATGAAAATTCTTGGCACGTTGTCCATTTTGGTCCAGATTGCACAAAGACAGTATATAGGGCTTGAATAAGAAGTATTTTAATCAGTGTTGGGAATTTGACATTCAAACCTCAATCAAAGTGGTACAAGCTGATGAACACATCTAACGAAATAGAGAAATCTTGTAAATCAGTTCAACACGTTCTTTATTTTGTATCAAACGACCAAATCATTTAAGAGCCTTTCACATGGCGATACATCACATAACCGAAATATAATAGAGAAAAGGAATAAATGCAAACCCTATCTTACACATTCCCATTCTTCCAGCCTAGATGACTTGATCCAAGAGAAGAAAAGTTGATAGCAACACATTCTTAGACTAACATGACCACAGCTCTAACATCAAATGTAATTATATGTAATTATAGATAACAGTGCCACAGGATGAGGACAATGTGCTTTGCATACCTTTTCAAGCAAAATGAGAATGAGTGGAAGCGGAGTTCCTTCTGGTGGAGGGCTAATGAGGGCATGTAGATCATCTACAAACTGCAATATGCTAAATAAAATTGGATAGTTTTTTTAGGATTTTTACATGTATACCCCTGTAAACTTTGGTTTTGCATGTATACCCCTAATTTGCATGAATTGTCAAAAAACTCTCAATAATTCAAATAATTGCTGTTATACCCTCACTGTAACTTGAGTGCAGTTTAAATGTTGAAATCATGAATCTACCCTCATTAAGTTTTATAGGGATTTGATGCGATCACATGGTCCAAGTGTATTTTTGGTTTTTTGCATCTATTAAGAGTTTTTGGTATTCCAAGGACATTTTTGACTATTCCTGCAAATCAAGGGTATACATGGAAAAATTGACGTTTACAGAGTATATATACATAAAACGTTTACATCCGAATAGATATCGCAGATTCCCTAAACATCACCAGTAAAGAACATATAGAATCCAAACCTTCAATAGACGAATAGACAAAGGACTTTCCTTGTCAAACTTGTTGATTTGTCAATATTTTCGATTGTACCAGGCTGTCCATTACTCAAGAACATTGATCCATATTAGATAGTGATACAGATCTTGTCCCTGGCTTCTACTTTGTTCAGATACAGTATCAACAGGGCAAGCTCTGCTCTTGTTGGATCCAAACTGCTCATCTTTGATTAAAAAACTTCAAGATGAACATCCATGGAAAACCAACATATCAGCCACAAGCTAAGGAAAAGAGAGTGCATCGTTAATTGCTTGAAAAAGCTGTTACAAAGTGTGGCTCTAGACAAGGACAAACTGTGGAAGATGTTTAGATGCATAATTAGTTTTGTCAAATTGAGTGCCAATTCTCAAAGTACTAAAACAAACATGTGCTTTGGTCATCGGATTCTAGCAAACATGGATAATACTTTTAATCAATCTAGGACACAGATGACTTCCCAAATTGTCTACCAATAAATAGTAAACAATAACTATGAAATCAAAAGAAATAACATACAGGTAATTGCTGAACACATGAGAGTTATATCCACTTCATCAATATTATTAAGTTGATGCACAGTTCTGTTTCTTATTAACATGATTCTTTGTAAAAGTCCTGAGAAGACAACAATCTTTCACATTCAACATGTAGAATAAAATGCATTCGAGAGTTTATGCTAGGTGAAAAGGGGAATCCCAAAAGAACCTAAGCTCTGTGAATATTCATGTCTTAGCATATGAGCAAGATTTCTATCTATGATTAGACAAAAACCTCAACACACTAGCGAACTGGAACTAGCTAGAAGGAAAGAGGTGTCACTACTGTTGAAAGGCCTCTTGTTCTTGCTATGTTTAAAAGTTTAAGAATGAATTGTCAGTCAAGACTTTTGCACCACCTTTAGAGTCCGATTGCTTATAACAATTCCACTTCCACTGTGTGGGCAGTACAATATGTATTAATAAAGACAATAGGGCACAGAATCTCACTCTTCAACCTCATGACTATGTTTAGCATTGCCTTTTTCCATCAGATCTAACGATTTATCTCAGATCCCAACTGTCAACTTTGGATTCTCACAAAGCGTTAAAGAAAGCCCCGTTCTCATCATTAGCTCCCTATTTCTCTACCTCAACATTTCATTGGACTTCTATTCAAAATTAGATTCACAGATCTCCTTTCATACATTCTCCTTTGTCACAGGGTGATTCCAAAGGTGCCAACCTTCTTCGGCCTCTTAGGAGAGCTCCTTTGTCACTGTTTCCTTCAAGGAAACACTCGCTCGCCTGACAGTTTGACAATTAGTTAGCATATGAAAGGGGAAGGTGGACGGCAAGGTAGATGAATAGAAAAACATAACTAACAGCTAAACATAATTCCATGAAAGAGCTCTGATTGAGTTTGAACTTTAATGAATTCTAGTTCAACCTGAATTGACTCGATGCAGGTACCTGATGGTATATTCATACAACTTTCCCTCAATCACTGTTGGCCATGCGGCTACCTGATAGTACATTCATACAGCTTTCCCTCGATCACTGTTGGCCCAGAAACAAGAAACCTTCTAATCCTTTTCAAGTGCTCCAGCTCCCTTTTGCATTGCATCGGTGTGGAGTGATAATCATATATATACATGACAGCACAAGTCTTTTTGAAGTCCACATGACAGCAAAAGCCTTTATAGTAACTATGTTAGTAGTAAGCTGGGCTCCACAAGCTTTTCAATATTTTGCATGCTACTGATGCTCTTAGTATAGTTCTGTAATTTTCCATCAAAGATTGTAGGACTTGTCAACAGCTCCCCAAAACCCCATCAAAAACAAATTCAGATTTTCTCAGATCTGCAAATAACCTTATCTCAGCCAAATTTGCTTGATCAATAAGTCTGGAAAAAAGGAAAATAGAACCAAAAAAAGTTAACCAATCGTTGTGCTAGATCATATCCAAACTTCCCTCTTTGCACCATAACATGCCCAAAGTAAATTTGGCTCCTCCAATGCTTCTACCTTCTGGCACAAATCAACTAACGAGATTTGAATCTAAATTTTTCTTAATAAATTGATGTTCCCACTTGTTACTCACTGACATTGAGGGCGATCATGAAGGTCGCATCATCCTCTAAAAAATGATGAGCACACGAGGAGCATTTTTTCTTTTTTTCTTTTGTGAGGTCATAATTTCCACCTTTGTTGCTTTCCCTATGCTGCCTGTCAGTATATCATAGCCCTCAGATTCTACTTACCCCTTTCATGACCCTCTTTGATTCTAGATTGCCACAAGTTCATTTAAATCTAACTTAGTAAATATAATTTCTGATTCTAGATCGCCACTAACATTTTTCTTTAGTTTCAAATTCTCTCTTTTTTTCTGTGTTTCTTCGAATACCAAGAGTAAACCCACCCGCCCAAGCGCAAGCCCGATTCACCAGTAGGTCGGAACCCATGTGAACCTTGGGCTGGTATCCTCCCTGCAATTTTGTCCAATCGTGGGAGTTGATACTGCAACCTTCCAGTTTCAAACTCTTTCTTATGATAAGCTAATCATCTTTTATCAATAAGCATAAGAACTGCTGCTGCTGATCACAATATCACCAAGGGGTTGAATCACAACATGCCAGCATAGTCTACCCCATATTAAGATTAAAATGTCTTTAACCAGTCCATCCAGCCTAACGATGCAGTTCTGCAAATAACCATGCTGATGTCTAGGCATCTTGACCATCCAAGATGGAATAAATAGAGGACAAAGGAAGCCACAGATAATGGTAGCAGTAACTCTCTGAATCACTGAGCCAAGAAAGCAGAGAGAGGATTTCATCCTAAAGGGAAGAACCACCGGGTTTGCAAGGTCTTCCAAAGGACATGAACCATGCGGCCAACCAGGAAAACTCCTGCAACTAGATGACCACATTATCCACTTGGCAGGACGAGGAGGAAATAGTAGCAAGGAGGGGGCTTTACAGCAACGTCTGGGATAGTTACTTATGGGGTGTTGGACCCACTCTTTTTGCAGTAAACAAAGGAAAGAGAAAAGAAGAAAAAAAGACGGAGATGAAAGAAAGGAAGAAGGAAAAAGTACCTTCTTTTAGAACAAAAAAATCTTAGGCCAAACTCTAGACCCCCACCGGGATAGAACTTGAGGGAGGGGAGAAGAGAAAAGGAGGCCGCTTCCTCCCCCCTTTGCTGGTTAGGGCATGGTGGCAGAAAAAGAAAAGGAAAGAAAAGAAAGGGTAGAAAATGCCTTGCTTTCACCCCCAAGAAACCCTCTGACCGAATAGGTTTTAGGGGTAAAATGGGAAAGATGGAAAAAAGAGTAAGAGAAAACCCCCCTACCACTTTAATTCCAAGGGTAAAATGGAGATAAAATACCCCCTACAGAATAGTTTCTAGGAACTTGGCACCAACTAATCTCCTTTCAAGATGGTGGAAGCTGAAGCAGGCAAGGGGAGTCATGGAAGACAGCAGTGTTGAAGAGGTCCATAGGAGGTATATTAGTAGCAAACAGGATAGGAAGAACATTGGTTAAGAGAAGAAGCAACTGGTTAGCAGGGATAATGTTATCAGGTGCTTAGGGAAAAGACACTGGTCTAGGGGGTGTAAGAATCCAGTGAAATGTCGATCAGGAAAAAGTGCAGGGCATAGAAAGCTGCCCTGCCTAGCTTGTAGTCTTGACATGTGAAGATGGTCAATCTAGGAGGTCCGGGGGAGAGCAGGAGTTCAAGTGGATGATTTCCAAGCAGAATAAGGTGTGGGAGGACTGGTCCCTCACCAGTGGCGGAGTGGACACCCCTCCCCCTTTGCAAGGGGGAAGTCTTGGGTTCAATGCCCGGTTCCCCCTCTCCGTTAAAAAAATATATATACCTACTGAAAAAAAAAGGTGTGGGACGACAGGGGTCCAGAGTGCTTAGCCATCTCAGTCTCCAGAAATGAAGGAAACTGAAAGAAGTACTAAAGGGCTGCATGATAACTCATTTTCATGAAGTAGGGAGGAGGATGAGGAGGATGCTTAAGAAGTATCTTAAAGTGAGATGAACAGAGGTGGAATGGTGGATTGAGGGCAGAATAGGCCATTTAATCTTGTCTAGTTCTGCAGCAGTTATTGCAGGCAGAAGAAGTTACAAAACTCAGAAGGGGCCTGTCACAGATTTGAACCCCAGACAAACCCATCCAGCAACCGAAAAGGTGAACGGAGGAAAGATGAAATCTGGGGCATTCTACTTGTTCACTTTAGAATGAAATTACAAATCAACATGTAGCTGAAAGTTTGACTTCATTAGAATGGTGGACAGGACTGTAGAGGGAGAGTTGCTGCAGTCCACAATAGTCAAATGTCAGCAGCATTTTCCAGACAAGATGATAATAAGATCAGGAAAAGCTTCTGGATGAAGCTAATGGCGAAACATAATGACAGAGTTGGTGGGGATGGGGGAAAAAGCTAGAACAAAACAGACATAAGCAGAGACAGTATAGACATAAAGAAGTTATAGACCTAGTTGGGATACCAGCCTATGTTATCAAAAGCACACCTAGGCACTCGCCTAGGCGGTTTTTGAGGCGAGGCAGCCCCAAACCGCCTCGCTTTTGCCTCAAACGTCTCACTCACAAGAGGGTTGGTCCCAGGAGATCTTGATTGACTTACCCTATATATTTTCACCTCAAATAATCTTAATTGTATGTATGTATTTTCGCCTCAAATCTTGATTGTTGTTAATTTTATTGAAAATCTTGATTATATGTATGCATTTTTTGTGATGTTTAGACAAAAATTTATATTTTTTGAATTGTATATATATATTTTAATAAAATGCGTCAAATGTCTCAAACGCCTAGGCCATCGCCTAGGCATTTGAGGCATGAGGCGACCCCTTGGTTGCCTCGGTCGCATCACGCCTCTTACTACATAGATACCAACCAGAACAGTGGGTTGGAGGGGTCAAGGGAGAATTTGTTTGACATTTGCCAGCTAAATCAGCCTGTCAGGTCAGAATTTGACAATATCAGAGATGAGTCAGAGGGCCTTACAAGGTGCAAATTACATCTTTAAATCCAAAAAATAGGCGAAGGCACAACAATCAGAGAGAGCAATGTTTGCTTGACAATTGACGACTTGGTCTATAGGAAGGAAATTCTCTTCAAAGATTTTTTTTTAAGCTGGATGGTACCACATTGTTTATAAAAGTGAAGAATATACAAGTAAGGAGGGAGTACTCCCAAAAACCAAGGTTTGTTGTGCCGTTTGTACTGACCGTGCTGGTCTCAGCCAGGTATGGTCTGGTGCGGTACGATACACCAGCATGCAGAGAAGAAAATTTTTTTTAAGTCTCAAATGAAATAAACTCATGTTTTAGGAGTTTATTTATAAAATAACCCCACACCCAATCACCCATCGCTCCTTCCCCCCATCTCCCCGATCCCTCTCTTTGGGAACCCTAGCCGCCTCCCTCTCCCCATCGCCCCCCCTCTCCCTCTCCCCCTCCCCCAACCCGACTTCCCCCAGCCGCGCCACCATCCCCACCACTGCCTCCGCCGTTCCCATCTCGAACCGCCGCCACCATCCCCTGCTTGAGCTGCCGCCACCGTCCCCTACTCAAGCCGGCATTTGATGGCCTCTTCTTCTTCCCCTGCTCGAGGAGTCATCGTCCCTGGCTCCCCCCAGCCGCCACCGTCCCTACCACCGCCTCCGCCAAGCCATCAGTGACCAGGTGTGGCATACCGCGTGCGTGCCGTGTGCCGATCGTATCAGCCCTAGCCAGATACGATCCGGTGCAGAGCAGCACCGCAAACCTTGCCAAAAACTCCCTTATACAAACACAGCCGAAGCCTTCCTACCCTTAAAGTAAGGGTAAAATAAAATATTTACATTTGTCCACTCTACAAAAAGTCTCCCCAACTTTTCACAAAAAAACAATAATAATAATAAGCCCCAAACATTTAGCCAGATCCTCAGCTTCCCTTCCAAAGATTCTACTATTCCTCTCCCTTTGAGTAATCCAAAAGGCTGCATGCAGGATGAGCCACCACAGCTGGCAGTCAATCTTAGCACCCCACCGCACATGCCAATTTTTTATGAATGTTTCCACTGGGCCTACATTCATCAGAATAACCAAGCATCTTCAGGGGAAAATTACCAAACATCAAGGCACAACTCAGTATTACAACTACTTTTAAAAGGAATAACCAAAGAACAGAAGTGGAGGGAAATTGAAAGACGAGCGGTCTTGAACCTTGAGGCCCTTCCAAAATTGCAATCAACAAGTTGGGACTTTTGGTGAAAAAATGTTCTCTCTCTCCTCTCTCTCTCCCTCCCTCCCTCCCCCCCTCTCTCTCTCTCTAGAATGCACAATCAGCCAACACACACACTCTCTCTCTCTGGAATGCAGAATTGGCCAATTTGGATCTGCATCGGCAGGGGCCGACTCGATTCTGCCCTCAAAGAAGATCCCAATTAGAGAAGTTTTTTAAAATATAAAATAACATTTAAGATTAGTATGACTCAGTCTGAACCGTCCCAAATCGGACCAAACTTGGCCATATTACATGTAGATTGGAATCGGCTGGGGCCAATCGGATCGGGCATACCCGATCCACGTGCCCAATCCGATCCTGCCATCCATGCTCTCCGCCTGCTTGGCACAATGCACTAGTCAAAAGGACTAAGGACTCCTTTGCATAGGGTAATTTCATCTAAACAATAAATTTATGGATAGGAAAGGAATATTCACCACATACTGAACAGAGATTATCGAAGAGGTATTTTTGACCCTCAGTTAAAGGAGGTGATTTAAAACATTACAAAAATAAGAGTGGCAATTTCGCAAATGAACTCCTAGCGGGAGTATATTTGCAAAAATCCCTAATTAATAATTCAATTCTTTATCTCTTAAGTTTCTTCATATGCGCGGGTCACAAGCGTTTCTCCATTGACCAAAGGTGGTGCATGCTTCAGTTGCATCGGGAGGTCAGATGATGACTATTATGAACCGATGACTGCAAGAGGTAGGCGCTCATGGTCCTTGATGTTGTCGATGGCAGAGAAGTTTATTGGACTATCAATGAAGTTAGTGAACAAGGAAATAGAAAAGTATGTCGTGACAAATATCCTAGCTATCTCACTTAGCAGGTGGAGGGAATCCAAGCTTTTGGAAAGAACATAGGATAAAGGTAATCAACAAAGCACAATCTTTTCATCTAACTCTTCTATTCTCTCCAAATAGAGAGCATCGAAAGCAATAGATATGGGGCCTTACAAAGAAAGGAGATGGGCAAGTAGTCACTCCCATAAGCAGCATAGCAGCAGTTTAAAGGATAGTAGTAGTGAAGAGTCTAATACCAGCCTATGGGTTGAAGGGAAGTTGTTACCTTGTCATTGCAAACAAGAAGACTGATAGAGCTTGAGAAGTTTAAAGTTACATGCAATATGGAAATCCTAGCAGTGATAGGGTAGATGAAAAAAAGGAGTGACTGAATACAAGGGAACTGGGTCGGGTAATGGGTATACCTGATCCCTATCCAGATCAGACTGGCTCATCCAAGGGAACTGAGTCGATCCACCAAAAAAAGTCAATAAAGTATTTACATAATCAAAAAAATATTTAAATAAATAAAAGGTATATTTATAAATTTAAAAGGTATTTACACAAATATAAATGATGTACAAAAAATTTCTCTTTTAATAAACCCTTAATAAGCCAAGATTGGCCAATTCATAAAAGAATCGGCCGATCCTAGCTGATGGCCCGACTTAGACCAAGTCAGTCAAGTATCAGTTGTTTTTTTCAATTTTTTAATACTTCAATTTGGGATCAGCCTTAGGGGTCAGAATTGGATCGGCCCCTGATGATGCTGAGCTGAATCGGCTGATCTGGATAAGGATTGGCCGATTCTGTGTTCCATGACTGAATAAGGAAATCACTAAGTTTGAGAGGATAGCAAGAGTTTCCTGCATGAAGAATAGGAGTGTCAATGGGTCAAGCCTTGAAAGGCTAGGGGAAAGGCCCACTTTTGCAATTTTGGCCTGCAGGCCTGTCTTGAGATTTTGCTATTAGGCCCACTTAGGTTGGCCTAGATCAGTTTCTGGTGTGGAGTACTACCATCACCGCACCACATTGCTGCTGCCTCCAACCTCAAGCCAGCTCCTTCGCCCTTCAATAGCACCAGTAGCCTACCAGACTTCCACAACCACCTTCTGCAATCCAGCTGAGAAAGGTTTTGTGATTTCTTGGATTACTCTATTTTTTCTTCCACGCATTGTTATCCTTCTACATCGCGTTCCCATGCTTATGATGCGGTTGTGACAGCATGCATAGAGCGGAAGAAGTAGGAATGGAAGTACATGCATTGTGGGATCCAGCAGTGCTTGTAAGGGAAGTGGAGGATGGAGGGGATGCTATGAAAGGCACGTGCATCTGCTCAGCAACTTCAACATCAATGAGCAAGTCGCTGTATCGACCTATGTGGTTAAAGACGAGAGGGAAGAGAAGGCAGGCTAGAGGCCCACCTCTGCCTCAGACACTTGGCCCCAAGTACCTAGGCATTTAGGTAATGTGTTTTCTCTTATAAATCACCATGGAAATGGAAATAGGAGGTAAATAAAGAAAACATCCAAGATAATGATATGCAGGGCTCTAGGAAACATTTATCATGTCCAATATATAGAAACCAATTTCTATATGAGATTGAAATAAGTGCTGGATGGTCTTAAAAATCAAGAATATGAAAAAAGTGGCAAAATATAATAGAAAAAGGGCCTCAACATAAAGAGGACTAGTCACTTTGGAACAATTAAGAATAAGAAAAAGTAATAATACATGATTAGAAAATATAAGTACTTGACATAGATAATGCAGGTGAATGCCTGCGTGGGTAAGGCAAACATAAGGCAAGGTAACATGAGGCACTTTTTGGCTTGCCTCACCTCAACGCCTAGGCAAATGTGATCACCTTTAATGACATAAATATCTATGATTATGATGTGCACTAAAACCAAGGAAAGGAAGTGAAGGTTAGCTTCCCCAACAAGGAGGAAAGGTTCCAACAATCTTCGGCTAATCAGAGGTGGCCAAGGTTATTGCAATCTCTAGCACAAGGATAGGAGCTAGTGATGATAATAAGCCTTCCTATAGTTACAGCAATAAGGCTTTCTCCAATTATGGTGATGATGCTCCCTCTGATAGCAACAATTGCTTCTTCCCATTAGTAGAGGCAAAGGAGCTCAAGCTAAAGGAAAGCCTCTACACAAGAATGGAAAGAAACAGCCAACTAGGGTTTGTCAGGCTGGACATGCTGAGGCCTGGCCCTTCATCTTTTTGGGTTAGATCACATTAAGTGATTATGCCATTTTTCACAGCACAAGCTGTGTAAGCCTGGCCTCCGGGCCATCTTGCCCTTGTTGACACCCATAAGGTGGAAGGAAAAGGCAGGGAAAAACAAAAAAAGAAAAAATCAAGAAGGATCTAACTCTTCTTTATACACAAAAGACTGGGAAAAGGAGAATATAACAAAAGGTAAATGTAACCACGTGTACAGTAATAGACAATTGGATTGTCTCAGACCTTAAAAGATTTCATAGCAAAATTGGAAAATGTCTCGCCCAATTGTTTTGCCATTAAATGTGATCCCATGGGGTACTATTTGAACAAAAAAAGTGGGGGAGACCAAAACCTTAGTTAGTATTTGTGTCCAACCAACAGATAAAGTAAAAAATTTAACACCAACCACACAAACAACAAGAAGAATTGAAGGGGCAGAGCAAGAGACAGGAAAGGCGCCCATGTTCAAGAGGCAAGAAGGCCCTCTCCATCTAATACATTGTGCACACCACACTGCATCAAAAACATCCTGATGATAGTCCCTAAAATAGAAAAACAGAGCAGCAGAGGCAATGCACATAAAAAGCCTCTAAACGAATCCTTTGCTTTTCATAGAAAATCTATTGCCAAATCTTGCTTTCCGGAGTTGTGTCTGAAAAGAAATTCTTATTCCTGTGAACAGGATTCTTACAGCTTGATTTGCTGTTTCACAATCACTTTCTTCCCGCACTGTGCCAAATGCATCCATAGGCAATACACACGGACTCTACCATAGTTCACCTCGAGATAAAAAGAATTTTATTCATGTTAAATCAGCAACATCAAGCACCCAATCTCAAGCCTACAACAAGAACTGTGTGACAGACGAACCTACTGCAGAGGGGCTCCGAGCTCCAAGGCCGCCATTGAATGGGTTGCAGGCAAGAACAGGGAATCATCGGCAGAAAACAGAGTATCGTTCTAACTGTTTTGCTGGACTAAAGAAGAAGAGAGGATGAGATCTGAGCAGGGAAGAACTCCAGGAGGGGTCACCCCAGGCTCTGGATTGAGCAAACTAGAATTAAACTAGCTAAGAACGGGAAGAACTGGTTCCAAGAACACTAAAAAATGGAAGAACTAAGAACTGCAGAGGATACAGATCTACAGAACTCCACAATTGGGTTAAGTCAGATTATGATCCCACTTGATCACACCATCCCTTTATAATGCTCATAGCCAAGGTCTGTTACAAACTATTGGTGGGAATTGAGCCATGTTTCCTCCGTCAATTTCCCACAAAACTGTTTAACAATATAACAAACTGTAAAACTAACACTAACAGATCAGCTATCCCCCAAATAACTAATCGGCTATCACACCTGTCGATCAGCTATCATCCAGGTACCTGACCGACTATCACACCTGTCGATCAGCTATCCCTCAACTAACCAATTGACTATCACATCTGTTATCAGCTATCTCAACTAACTATCGACTATAACTCCAGCTATCTCAACTACTATCGACTATAACTCCAGCTATCTCAGCTACTATCGACTATCACTCTTGTTGACCGCCGGTTCAACCAGTTCGGCTACGCTACAAATTCCTCCCCCCGTTCGAAAAGACCTTGTCCTCAAGGTCGAACAAAATGAAAGAAAACAAATATAACACTTAAGGCTTCCAATCACTTACCAGGAGGTGGTGGCTCGGGTGGTGGGCGACATCGGAAACAATTTCAGAACTCAATAGATATTCAACTTCAGCTTGCCGAAATGTGCCAATCTATGCTGCTTGATATTCAACACCATACTCCTTCAGATGTCGCTTGATAGCCACTTTTGTCCCTGTGATGCAAATGTTTCCCAAGAATAGTGTGTCATTATCCTCATTAGGTGCAATGCCATACTTCTTGCCACGTATCATCAGATTATGTAGTTCCAATATTGCTCTACTGCTGTGCTTCTTGTCAACAAACTCCACAAATGCAAAGCCTTTGATCTTATTAATGGGGAGGTCCTTGTGAAGCCGAGCAACCAAAATAGATTCCACTCCTAATGACAATGAATGAAAGCCTAACTTTATCTTCCTCCTGATAGTAAAGACAATGCCAACTTCCAGGTGGAACCTCTTTTAGAGAGGGATCAATGCAAGACAGATGGTAATTTCCTTTGCAGCCTTTGCTGTCATAACATCTTTGAGAGCTAGTTGATTTCTCTATGCCCTTGGCTTCGAACCTTTCAGCAGAATCAACTCTTCCTGAGCTGGCCATCAACTCATCTTTGAAACTTTCAGGGACAGTTTGTGGTACACAACCACCCTTTGAAGAGGAAATGATGTTGCCGTCACATGAACAAAAATCCGAAGCCTCTAAATCATCATTTGCTCTCTTCAGCCTACAACACATTGTACACAAATATGTGAATCGATCCTTATTCCCAAAAGGAGAAGATGCCATAGTGTCTGCAGTGACCATTAGTGCAACAACAGAATGATGATCCAGGTTGATCATCATACTTTGTAAAGAACCAATTGCATCATGATTTCCAACGTCAATTGGCTTTCTCTCAGAAATGGGCTCGGTCAGGTCTGGGTGAAATGTTTGTGTCCCCTCCAAGTAAACTGAGTCTCCTTCCATATGATCGTCCCATGTTCCATTATCAAGTTCTCTTGAATTTGGGCTAGATGCTTCCCTAGGTACTTTAACAAATTCACTAGGATCATCTTTCTGCCCCATGTAACAACCTTCGAGTCGACAAGCAGATGGGGAAGAATCTTCTGATCTGCAATCTTCAATGGATGTCTCGCCTCAAAATTAACAGCCATGTGAGAAGACATTTGGACAGGGTCAAAATTTAGTACAACAGCATTGTCCTGAATCCCCACAGATCTTTTATCGGTAAACTCACCATCATAATCTGTTCATCCAGGCTCCCAAACTGAGGTTGACTGTAGTCCTTTTCAGCTGCATCTTGAAATGGTCATCATCATCATCATCAGAGCCTTATCCCAATTAATTGGGGTCGGCTACATGAATCATGTCCCGCCAAAGATTTCTATCAAGTGCAATATTCATATTTAAACTCAAGGAACTAATGTCCTTCCTAATAACATCGCACCATCTCATTTTAGGCCTTCCTCGAGCTCTTTTACTAGCATCCACTAAGATTTGGTCACATCTTTTAACCGGCGCTGAGTTAGGACGACGAAACACATGTCCAAACCACCTGAGTCTATTTTCTCTCATTTTACTATCAATTGGAGCTATCCCTAAGTCCTTACGGATGCGCTCATTCCTAATCTTGTCTTTCTTAGTCTTGCCACACATCCATCTCAACATCCTCATCTCTGCTACACACATTTTGTGGATGTGTTCCTTTCGTACTGCCCAACACTCGGTACCATATAACAAAGTAGGTCTCACAGCCGTTCTATAAAACCTCCCTTTGAGTTTCACAGACATACGACGATCACAAAGGACACCTGATGCACTTCTCCATCTTAACCAGCCTGCCTTAATCCTATGTGTAACGTCATCATAAATCTCCCCATTCTCTTGTATGATAGACCCTAAGTATCGAAAGCTACTACTCTTCGGAATATTATGTCCATCAATTAGAACCATGTCTTCCTGAACCACTCTCTCATTCCTAAAATTACAGTGCATAAACTCTGACTTACTCCTACTAATTTTAAAATCTTTAGACTCCAAGACAAGTCTCCAACGCTCTAACTTAGCATTTAGAGCATCAATACTCTCATCAATTAAAACAATATCGTCTGCAAATAGCATACACCAAGGGATATCCTCATGCAATTATTTAGTTACTTCATCCATAACTAAGGCAAAGAGATATGGACTTAGTGCAGAACCTTGATGCAAACCTATAGAAACGGGAAATTCACCATTCTCCCCAGCAATAGTTCGAACACTAGTAATAGCACCGCCGTACATATCCTTAATCAAATCAACATATTCTTGAGAGATTCATTTCTTTCTTAATGTCCACCAAATCAATTCTCTCGGTACTCGATCGTACGCCTTCTCTAAATCAAGAAAAACTATATACAAATCTTTTCTCATCTCTCTATACTTCTCCATTAGCTGCCGTAGTAAGAAAATAACTTCTGTAGTAGATCTATTTGGCATAAAACCAAACTGATTTTCCGATACAGTAGACATACAACGGAGGCGTTTTTCAATTACTCTTTCCCAAAATTTCATAGTATGACTCATAAGCTTAATTCCACGATAATTATTACAACTTTGAATATCTCCTTTATTTTTATATAAAGGAACTACAACACTTTTTCTCCAAACTTCTGACATTCTCCGTTCCTTTAAAATTTTATTAAAAAATTTAGTTAGCCACTGAATACCAATATCTCCTAGCCTTTCCATACTTCAATAGGTAAGCCATCTAGTCCTAAGGTCTTGCCCACTTTCATTTTCCTTAAAGCATCTTCCACTTCTGACATCTTAATACGCCTGAAATATTGATATTTATCAAATATTGTGGACTCTTGGATACCTTCTAAAGATAAATCCTTGACGGAATCTCCATTAAGTAACTTCTGAAAATAGCTATGCCACCTCCCTTTAATCTCAAGATCCTTAGTTAAAACCCTTTGATCTTCACCTTTAATGCACCGAACATGATCTAAATCTCTAGTTTTCCTTTCTCTTAAATTAACAAGTTTAAATATGTCCTTTTCACCCTCTCAGGTTCCTAATTTATTATATAAATCTTCAAATGCCTTTGATTTTGTACTCTTATGCATCTTGAAATGGTGAAGAACCAAAATCATGCACAGATTGTTGCTACTCTGATGTAGTTGGTGATTCCCAGTAATGAGCAAGTCTAGGTAGTACATACTTTAATTCTCTTGCATATTGCTGACCAGACATCACTGCCCCACGATCAGTTTGAGCAACTGAGCGCCCCACATTATGATACACATCCTGACTCACAGAAACACTATTTTGTACAGACTGGTTTGTAACAATTGGAGTAGAGCATGATGGGGAAGCTGGAGTGGCTGGGGACACTTTCTGAGATGCATTACCACGCTGTACAGGCCCAAGACTTGGAATGTTGTGATGAGTAATGGTAGATCTAAAGCGGGAATTGAATTCATTAACTAAGTTTAACCAAGAGATTGAAGGTCTTTGTAATGTCCCGGATTTTTTCGGATCTGGATCCGTGGGTTTCGGATCGTCTTTCCGCGGGTTACGGATTGTGTCCGATTGAACTTCGGGCTATTTTTACCGGATTGTCGGACACATTGATGGTATGCTCGTGAATTTCCTTGGGTCTGTGGTGTTGTGAGGAGTACGCCGGTATTTTTCTGGATTTTTCGGAGCGCCTGCGTGGGTCCCGAGTTGCGTTGTGGGTTTTACGCATGTTTTCGTCTGTCGGACCTTCGGAACCCCGTACATCGTTGCGTTCTCCGACTCCGGGACGTTACCACTGCGTTGTGCGTCTTCCAAGGATCAAGAAGGTGATTTTTCCTTATTTTCCGTATTTTTGGTAATTTGCAGATTTTTCGAGGAATTGCAACGGTGGTGCATCGAGGGATGTTGTGATTGTGGTCCGACGTGACACTCCCCGAGTGTGTCAGAGGCGCTGACCTGACGTGGTGATGGTTTTCTTGGTGTTGTTCCCAACATGCGCGAGGTTTGAGGTCAGGTCGAGCGTGGAGGCCTTCCGTTTGGTCGGAAGTGTGATTGGTTCCTCCCTTGATTGGAGAGATTGTGTTTGGTTAAGTTCGTCGTCTTGCAGTGTGTTCCCGGATTAGTTGGCCTTCGTGTGCCATGAAGTCCGTGCGAGACGTGATCCGTGTTTTGGCAAGGTGGTTGCCTGCGAGAGTTGTGCCCTTTTCCCCTGGTGTGTAAGGGTGTTGGCGCTGTTCTGGAAGGACGAGTGCTAGTTGGGAGGCGTTCGCATTCTTGGCTGTGCGCGCATGGATCTGAGTGCGCAGCGGAAGCGTGGTGGGCCCATAACCCACTAGTTCAGGATCGTAGCATTGGTTGCTACGGGCGAGTTTCCTGAGGTTGCGTTGAACATCGGAGGATTGGTTCCTCGGTGTGAGACGTGTTGTTGCTGTGCCGTTGCTCGAGGTATTATGGTTCTTGGCACTGGCAGGATAGAGTATTGGGAAATGTGCTGGCAAGTGTGCCACATGAGTACCATGTTCCTGTGATGGAAGCCGTGTCAGGCGTCGGTGTGAGCCCGGATGGGGTTGTTGAGGATGTCGCCTGACGGAGGTCGAGGACGTGTTGGTCAGAGTAGGTGGTTTGGTGCCCGACTTGTGTGGCAAGTTGTGTTCTCGGATGAGATCGTGTTCTAGAGGAAGTGATCTCTGAGAGATTTTGGGTTCCGGTTGGTAGCTGCGAGCGGCTAGTGAGCCTAACAGCGCGATCAACCACAGCTGTGTCTGTTGGTTATATGGTCGTGTCGGATTGTGACGGCAGGGACCCGCGTGCATTGATCGTGGTGTTGGCGACCAGGTTGCTGTAAGATTGGATGGCACTTTCCTCCCCTAGAGACGTGTGCCATGAATTGTTCCAGTGGTGTCCCGTGGCTCTGTGGTGAGGGCGGAATCGGGATTGGCAGGTGTCCACTTGGATTAATTGAGACGAAGGTTTTGATGAGACTAGACGGAAGAGTGACGCCTGTGGTTGGAGGCCTTTAGTGGTCGTTTCTGTGATGTGCCTTTCCGGATGGGATATGGGCTCTGTCGAAGTTTGTCTTCTGGGCTCTGGCAGAGTTGGCACAGTAGTATGTCTGGCTTTCGACTTGCCAGGTGTGAGGTGATCCTTGGCGCTGAGTTGATGGTCTGGTTACGGTCTGTTGAGATGGCTGCATGAGCTGGTGGAGGCTCTGTTTTGGTTGTTCCCTTGAGAAGGGTGTGCGACCTGTCAGCTAATTGTGAAGTTGATGTGTGTTGTCCGCCGACCATTGGATGGATCGGTAGCTGTTTCTCGTAACGAGGGTTGTGTCTCCTCGGTGAGCGAGATGGTGGCAGTGGTGCCATGAGTAATTTTCGCGTTGTTATTGAGGTGATGTCGGACTGTGTCCTTTGGTGTATGCCTGCTCTGATGGCCAGTGTGCACGGCATGCGGAGCGAGGTGTCGTTCGTGGTTGTGGTCTGGCTGTGTCCCTCAGGATCGGTGTTTTCGTGAGAATCGAGGTTTTCCGTGCTGGGGCTCTGACAGCGTTGTCAGTTGGTTAAGGTGTTCTTCCCCTGTGTCTTGGTGCTAATCCTGAATTTCGAGGACGAAATTCTTTTAATGGGGGAGGGTTGTAATGCCCCGGGTTTTTTCGGATCTGGATCAGTGGGTTTCGGATCGTCTTTCCGCGGGTTGCGGATTGTGTCCGATTGAGCTTCGAGCTATTTTTACCGGATTGTCGGACCCATTGGTGATGTGCTCGTGAATTTTCTTAGGTCAATGGTGTTGTGTGGAGCACGCCGGTATTTTTCTAGATTTTTCGGAGCGCCTGCGTGGGTCCCGGGTTGCGTTGTGGGTTTTACGCGTGTTTTCGTCTGTCGAACCTTCGAAACCCCGTACAGAGTGGACCGTTGCGTTCTCCGACTTCGAGACGCTACCATTGCGTTGTGCGTCTTCCGAGGATCAGGAAGGTGATTTTTCCTTATTTTTCATATTTTTGGTAATTTTTGGATTTTCTATATATATAACCTCATTTTTCTCTCTCTCCCCATCTCTCATTTCTCTCTTCCCTCCCTCTCTCTTCTCTCACGTTCTCTCCTCTCCCCCTCTCACTCCGGGCAGCCAACGGAGGCGACGAGGGCGGGGCGACGTGGCTCGTGGGGCGTGTAGCGACGGGCATAGGACGAGGATCGCGATGGTGGAGGCGGTTCGTGGGATCGCGAGCCGGCGAGGATTTAGCGACGTTTTCTTCGTGGATCGGCGTCCACGGCGCGTGAAATCTTCGGTAGAGGTAGGGAGATAGACCCACAGCTCGTGCTCTTCCTTTCCCGCAAGTTTCGTAGGCCGTGGCGAGCCGAGCGGGCTAATCGGGGCGTTCTGGAAAAAACTCCATGTTTTAGGGTTGAGCGTCGATCCGCCGTTTCGTGAGGTTCCGGACCGATCCGGGGCTATAGATGCATGCTAGGAGCGCTAGGGGAGCTTCCCCCTTGTTTTCCCCCTCATCCATGAATGTTTGGGGGCGTGGTTTGGAATTTTGGGTTCTTCCCGCCGTCCCGTTCTCGAGACGATTTGGCGGTTCTTCCAGAGACCGCCAGAGTCTCTAGCGGCCCAGGTTTGGTGCGCCAGACGCTGTGGCGGCCCAAGGCGGGTGCGCCACAAGTTATTATTTTGTCAGCAGGGCGTCCGTCGGCCTGGCGGCCGCACGATAAACCGCTAGACGGTGTGGCGGCCTAGGGTTAGACCGCTACCTCGTTTTGACCGTCGCTTCTAGAGTCGCGTGCTTTCTGACCGTTGGGAGTCACGTGCCTCTAGCGGCCGTAGGTACGGGCGCCAGAGGGCTTCTAGCGTGCCAAGGCTTGACCGCTAGAGCGCTGTGGCGGCCTGGGATGGGTGCGCCAGAGCCAGCGTGGCTTCTTCGTCTAGCGCTCCTGTGTTGGACCGCTAGAGTCCTGTGGCGGACCAGTGTTGGACCGCCAGAGCCTGTGACGGCCCAAGGTTGGACCGCCAGACTCTGGACTGCACCGAGTGGTTTGCAGTCCCGTTTCTCTTCGACCGTGGTTTTCGTGAGTTGCGGTCGGCCTCGTGAGTGTCCCGGACACCCCGTGAGTGCCGTGTCCATATTTTTGGGGTGTCGGGAGGTACCGTGTTACCTCGATTAGCGTGCACGTGGGTGTGTGTTCCAGACTTTGTGTTACGCTTGATCAAGTCACCGTGTATCGGTGTGAGTGCGGTGGGGTTCCCCCGCATGTCGTAGGTTTCTGCGGAAGATGATTCCCGAGTGGGCCATGTGCTTGGCCTTGGACTGCGAGTCCTGTCATCCAGCCTGAAGCTGGAGGTTTTCCGATTTTTCCTGGGATGGGGAATTGGCGTGGCGACGTGCGAGTTGCCTTGGGAATCGTGCTTCTGTGTTTTCCGCGTGGGTCATGTGTGTGGCCTTAGAATGTGAGTCCTATCATCTAACCTGAGGCTGGAGGTCCCTCGAGTTCCCTTTTTAGGGAAAGGTCTCGGCGGCTCGTGAGCTGCCTCGATATTCGTGCTACCGTGGTTTTAGACCTAGGTATTAGCCTAGATTGACGGCCTTGTGCTGTTGCGGACAGTCTTGACCCCGAGTCTTGTGACTCAAGGACCGTTGGATTTAGTAAGTCTAGAGCATGGTTGGCGGTTTCGGCCATAACCGATCCGAAAAGCACCTTAAACACTGTAGCAATCCGAAACTAAAGGGGGGTATCGGTTTCGGCCCGAAACCGGTCGGTTTCGGCCGAAACACGTGAACTTATGGGTTGTGTTGGCCCCCGAAACCCCACTACCCACAGGTTTCGGCCGAAACCCTCCCCCCCCTGCTATCTGTCGCGGGTGCTGTCTGCTGCTCCCGACGCTGTGCTGCTGCCGCTGCTGTGCTGCTGGCGAGCTGCTGCTACTGGCGAGCTGCTGCTGCTGGCGAGCTGCTGCTGCTGTGCTGCGGCTGCTGCTGCTGTGCCTGCGGCTGCTCCTGCTGGCAGCGACTCCGACCAAGGGTGAAAGCAAGGTTGGCAGAGGTGGACAGGCCCGACCGCCCGAGTCCGACAGGGAGAGGTCGAGAGGGAGCCAACACAACTTCAAGGGTTTGATTGTTTTGTTTGAGGTTAATTTCATTGGGTTTTGTTTGATTATTTTGTTGTGTTCTTTTGGTTGGGTTAAAAATTTGGGGTAAGCAAGCCTTGCTTATTAAGTTTCTTCCAAGGGTGATTAAGGGCTTAAGGGTTAATTGCTAATTAAACCCTAATCAGTTTATAAAAATTGGGGCTTTTGTCTATTTTGATTTGCTTAGGCTCAATTGAAGTTAAATTAAGGTTCATCGAGGATTTTGGGATGGGATCATGCGGGTAATTAATTTTTCCCAAGGGTGATTAAGAGTTAATTGCTAATTAAACCCTAATTAGGTCATAAAAATTGGGACTTTTGTCTAAATTGGTTTGCTTAGGCTCAATTGAAGTTAAATTAAGATTCATTGAGGAATTTGGGGTTGGATCATGCGGGTAATAAGTTTTTCCCAAGGGTGATTAAGAATTAATTGCTAATTAAGCCCTAATTAGGTCATAGAAATTGGGGCTTTTGTCTAATTCGAGTTTCTTAGCCACAATTGAAGGTTAATTAAGTTTCATTGATGAATGTGGGGTGGGATCATGCTGGGATTATATTTTTATGAAGGGTAATTAGGGCTTAATTAGTAATTAAGACTTAATTAGTTCATAAAAATCGGGCATTTTGTCTAATTCGAGTTTCTTAGCCACAATTGAAGGTTAATTAAGTTTCATTGACGAATGTGGGGTAGGATCATGCTTGGATTATATTTTTATGAAGGGTGATTAAGGGTTTCGTACTTACAATTGTTTGTCTTTGACTGTGTAACTTCTTAATGCAGCATCATGCCTAGACGTCAGCAAATACAGGAGCAGCAAGGGCAGGAGGATCCGGGGTGGGCCCACATGTCCTTAGTTGATGCTAAGAGAAGGAAGGTTAAATGTAATTATTGTGCTAGGGAGATGTATGGCGGAATTACCAGAGACAAGCAACATTTGGCAGGGGTACGAGGAGAGGTGAGACAATACGACCACTGTCCACGAGAGGTGCGAGAGGAGATGCGCCAGTGCCTTTTGGGGAAAAAGGAGAGGGTGCAACAAAGGCTGAGGATGAGGAGGAAATTGCTGAGGAGATTTCTGGCAGAAGGGTTAGGAGGGATGATGATGAGGAAGGCACTGAAGATTCTGATCCGGAGCTGACTGAAGCAAGGGAGCGTGAAGAAGCCGCTCGAAGGAAAGGAAAGGCACCCATGGATTCAGGAGGGACCTACACCAGTACAGCTGCACGACGTCCTGATGTTGCTGCCCCGCCCCCGCAGACGCAGAGAGCAGGCCCCATGGACAGTTATCTCCACAGAAGGCCCCAGGCTACACAACCTAAGATCAAAAGTGCATTAAGAGGGGTCAAAAAATCTGCAGAAGTTACAGGGCATGCATTTAAAAGCATCTGTAAATGATTTTTTCATGCAGGTGTCCCTGCACATGCTGCTGAAAGTGAATATTTTCAACCTATGTTGGATGCCATAGCAGATGCTGGCCCTGGCTTGAAGGCGCCGTCACGTCAGGACATATACGGGCGTGACCTTGAGGGAGAGATTTTTTTTCTATTTTTGATAATTGAGGAAAAGATTCCATCATTTAAATCATAAATCATATAAATCAATTCATAAAAATGAATATTTCTCTGAGATTTCAAGTGTTTTATCATTATCACTAGTATTACTAATAGTATTGGTAATTTCGTCCTTATCAGTATAAATTACAACACGTTTGGCTTTTAAAGCTTCAAGCATATATGGATGGAGAGATGATGCACTATTATGTGTGATGGTTGGACTGGTACCACGAAAAAGTCCATGATTAACTTTTTGGTGTATTACATCGAAGGTACAGTATTTGTAATATCTGTAGATGCATCAAATTTTAAAAAAAATGTCAATTATTTGTTTCATTTGATGGACAACATGGTAGACGAAATTGGTGAAGAAAATGTTGTACAAGTTGTGACTGATAATGAAGCCAGTTATAAGGCTACAGGGAGGAAATTGATGCATAAGCGCAGGCATTTATATTGGATCCCATGCGCAACACATTGTCTTGATCTCATACTTGAAGACATAGGGAAGGACAAACATGTGAAGAAGACGGTTGAAAGGGCACAAAAGATTACCCAATATATTTATGGCCATCCTAGGATATTGAACATGTTCAGGGAGCATGCAAGTGGGGGGCGAGATATTATCCGTGCAGGGCCAACTAGATTTGCTTCAAATTTCATTTCTTTGGAGTCTCTGCATAGGTATACCATTGAACTCAATTATTACTTCTTTATCCTTGTAGTTATGATCCGTATTTGATTCAAATTTTATTTCTTTGCACAGGTATAAGAATGAGTTGAAAGCTTTCATGTACCACAATGCCCTGCGGGAATACATCGAGAAGGGCAATGTTGATGCTCAGATGGATTATTTGGATGTCTGTCAAATCGTGGACAACAACAAATTCTGGGGCAGAGTAACACGATACATGAAAGTAGTCACCCCCCTCGTGAAGGTCCTAAGATTGGTGGATGGCGATGACAAGAATGATATGGGATATCTGTATGAGGCCATAGACCGTGCGAAATTAGAGTTGCAGGAGTCCCTTCCCAAAGAACATGCAAAGTGGTGGAAGATTATTGACCATAGATGGGACACCACATTACACCACGACTTGCATGCAGCTGGTGAGTGATTATTTGTATTCATATATTATTGACCATACATTAACTATATACAAATGCAGGTTATTTTCTGAACCCTCGATTAATGTACAATGCCAATGCACATGTTGATGCCGAGGTGCTTCAAGGCATTTTAAAAGTCATTGGTCGTTTATCGAGGACACAAGATAAGAGGCTTCAGGCGGAAGTAGAGGTTGGCCTGTTTGATTTCATGAATAAGAGGTATAGAATTTACTTACGTAGTAATGCTAATCTATTATGTAATTTTTGTAGATGACCTCCTATAGAATGAGAAGTGGGACGTATTCTGACTTCCAATTGCAATACGCAGTGGGAAGAGTGAGCCCAGGTATACTTCATCTTTGTGCTTTCTTTGCAATTACATCTTCCTTAATTAATTTTTATTTACATCTTATATTTATTTGTTTATGGTTGGTTGGTGTAACAGCTGACTGGTGGATCATGGTGAACAATAGAGAATTGGGCAGTTCTGCATTGGCTTTCATTGCAATCAGGGTGTTGAGTCAAACCACATCAGCAAGCCAATGTGAAAGGAATTGGAGCACATTCAGCCTTATACACTCAAAGGTTCGCAATCGGCTAAAGGCTGATCGGTTAGAGAAATTAGTGTACTGCCACTACAATATGAGGTTGAGAATAAAGAATATGAGGTTGAGACAACAGCTGCAAGACAAACGCGTCGCCGAGGATGCCGCCGCAGAGATTGATGTGGATGCCTTATTTGATGATGATAATCCCTTGCAGTCTTGGGTGGAGACACGAGAGCAGGTTGATGAGCCCGTTTTTGATGTTGATGATAGAAGATGGGCAGAGGGCATACTTGATGAAGATGAGGCAAGAGATTCCGAATTAAGAAGCAAATCAAAGAGGGCCAGAGATACTCATGCGCACCAGTCTAGGGTGGTTGATGACACTGAGGAGCAGTTCGAGTTTGAGCCTGCTAGACACTCAGATACAGATAGCAGGCCAGTCACTCCTAGAATGTCCTCCTTAAGAAGAAGTACATCAGTGCATGGGCAAACTGAGAGGGCAAATGCTACTGCTCGAGAGGACCCAGCAATTGAGGAGTTGAAGCAGATTTATGTGAGGCACACGCCAAGGGGAAAAGGACTCGTGTCAAAGTTGATTGAAAAAAGCACTCCAAAAGAGAAAAAAGCATCCTCAAAGGTTAAAAGGCGACTGGTTTCTTATGATTCTGATGATGATGATGATCATCCCGGAGGTGCTGCAGGTGGTACTAGTGCTGCAGGTGGTACAGGTGATGCAGGTGCTGCAGGTGGTACTACTGGATATAGTCAAGGTCAACACGGATATGGTTCACCAGGTTACGAAGGTGGCCAACAGGAAGCAACTATTTATGGGGCCCAGAATTATGAACCATCATTTCAGTTCCATCCATATCCGACCAGTGACTCTTCTCTTCCTCAAGATTCCTATGTTGATACTAGATTCGAATCAAGCCAACCAAACACTCCAAGAGGGATCCAAAGAGGGATGCAGGACTTGACTACCTCATTGTTTGGTTATAGTGAATATAGACCATACATGCAACCTGGTTATGGGTATCGACATCAAGGGCCAGACGATGAGGGAGAAGGTTCTTCTAGTAATTATTATCCATATTAGGTAAGAATCAATGAATTTTTGTAACATTTATTTTGTCTAAATTGGTTTATTGTACTGCTTCTATTAATATACAATGGAATATGACTTTAACTTTCACATGTTCAATGTTTGAAGTTGAATTTTTGTAGTTGTCTACTTCAAGGTTATTGCATTAACTTATACAGTCAAATACAAGTGTAATGATTTTTGTGATTTTAAGTGATTATTTATATTTTTTATGATTTTTTTTCAGATTTTTTAGAATTAAATTTAATTTTTTTAACCTGTTATATGGGTTTCGACAGGTTTCGGCCGAAACCGAAACCGAAACCGAGTCGACTCGGTTTCGGACCCGGGCGAAACCGAGTCCGAAACCGAGTTTGCCATCCTTGGTCTAGAGGACTGTCCAGAGTCTAGTGGCTCGTCGCCACTTGATTCTTCTCGACTTTCACACAGGGTGCGTACGTGTTTCTCGGAGTTTCTCCTTGGAGAGTGGTCACACCAGTGACTCCCCACTAGTCCTAGCCTTCCGACACGAGAGTGGTCCCACCAGGGAGTGGTGGCGAGGCTATCCCGAGAGACGGTTTTTAGACTGGTTTCCGTTGGGCCCCACGTCTTGTAGCCAGAGTCCGGCTAAGGGGAAAACCAGTCAGAGGGCCAGACCAGGGACGCGCGGTCTGTGTGTGCACACGTGGTTGGGGGTGGTTGGACCCACGCTGACGAGCGCGACCCCAACTAGTCACTTGTTTTGTGGTTACTAGTACGGTGTCCCCGTTCCACCAGGGGTCGAGGGGGACACCTGAGGCGCGGTCTAAGACGTCAGTGGACGCATCCGGCCTTGCTTCTGGTGGGCAGGTACTCCTGTCACGTGAGACGTGACTCTTATTTCCGGGTTCCATTTCCCGTCTGCGACACGAGATTTTCTGGACCGGCCGGTGTTTCCGAGTTAGTGGCCAGGGTGCTAGTAACTTTACCGAGGGTGTGTCTTGTGGGTGCCGTTCTCGCGACCAGGTGGTCGGGGTTGCGCCTTGGACAGCGTGTCCAGGTTGACCTTGTCCTGGGAGACAGGCCGCTACGGCAGGGTTGCCGTGAGTTTTGCCTCGGTGAGTGGTGTTGGTATAGTTCAGTTCCCGACTGTGAGATCGGGATTTCTCTTTCGATTTGACCGGTACAGTAGGAGTAGTTGTAGTGCCAAGTTTTGATCAGTCACCGAGTTACTGTTCCTGCTGCTACTGTTGTTCTTATAGTTACTGCTTTCCGTGCCGCCGTTATTCTCAGTTGGGGTTCCGCAGGATCCCTACTGGGCCAGTGACAGGAGGCTCACCCCTGCGTTTCAGGTGAGGCGGTTCTTCCTCGAGGTTCGAGGGTGTAGTGCTGAGGTTCTTAGTTGCCAACTCGCCGGGCCGAGTGTTCACTTGGCATGCGGTACGTTTTACTGTTTTAGACTGTACTTTCTGTTGGACTAGACTCTGTTGTAGTTAATTGTTTATTTATTTCTGTTAATTGTTGGATTGTCCTACTTTATTTCCTATTTCTTTGTACCTCCACACTCCTTTTAGCCCTTCCGAGCCCTCCCGGCTCGTGAGCGGCGGGTCAAGATTCGAATAGTATCGGGCCTTCCCGGTATCCGGATCTTGGGTCGTCACAGTCTTGAAGCAAGAAGGCTCCAAAACCAGTCTAAAGCCTTACCCGTGAGGTGGAAGGATGATGTATCGACCCTGAGAGCTAATGGGGTGTGGTGGAAGGAGAAATAATCATTTGCTTTCTTCGTCCTTAGAGAGGGATCATAACTACCATCATAGATTGGGAAATTAAATGAAGCTGAAGAACAAGAATGGATTGTGGGCGAACCAAAAGGAGAATAAAAACAAGAATTGTTCTTAGTAGAGCCCAGGACATCAAGAACATGGGAACCTCATGATGGAGTTTTGCGATGCTCAATGCACCAGTCGAGGCTAGCAGTCAGATTGGAGAGATTCCCAAGGAGAGAAGCACAACTAGTATTGAGGTCTGCGAGAAAGATCTTGACAACGGTGAAATCCTCAAATGCCACCAAGGACGAAGACGAGGCAGTACTCTAAGTGGGCTCGGACACCATTTGTGACGGACGACCTACTGCAGAGGGGCTCCGAGCTCCATGGCCGCCATCGAATGGGTTGCAGGCAAGAACAGGGAATTGTCGGCAGAAAACAGAGTATCGTTCTAACTGTTTTGCTGGACTAAAGAAGAAGAGAGGATGAGATCTGAGCAGGGAAGAACTCCGGGAGGGGTCACCCCGGGCTCTGGATTGAGCAAACTAGAATTAAACTACCTAAGAACAGGAAGAACTAGTTCCAAGAACGCTAAGAAATGGAAGAACTAAAAACTACAGAGGCTACAGATCTACAGAACTCCACAACTGGGTTAAGTCGGATGATGATCCCGCTTGATCACACCATCCCTTTTATAATGCTCATAGCCAAGGTTTGTTACAAACTATTGGTGGGAATTGAGCCACGTTGCCTCTGCCAATTTCCCACAAAACTGTTCAACAATTATAACAAACTGTAAAACTAACCCTAACAGATCAGCTATCCCCCAAATAATTAATCGGCTATCACACCTGTCGATCAGCTATCCTCCAGCTAACTGATCGACTATCACACCTGTCGATCGGCTATCCCTCAGCTAACCAATCGACTGTCACACATGTCATCAGCTATCTCAGCTACTTTCGACTATAACTCCAGCTATCTCAGCTACTATCGACTATCACTCCAGTTGACCGCCGGTTCAGCCAGTTCGGCTACGCTACAAACCGTCGCGTCGAGAATCTCTTGGATGGCCACTCCGTAGCTGATAGTAACTTCAAGCACCGCCCCTGTCTGCCAATCCTCCTTTTTAGGATCATTCCCTACAGGGGCAACGAGTAACATTCACTGCTACCTGAGGCATAAAACTGCTCAACCACGTTCAAATCAATGTCCCCGAAAAAAAACAAAAGAAGAAGAAGAAATCACCGCCATCTCCACAAATTAGTTCTTTCCCAACTCCTTTCCTCTTATGTAACCCCAAAACAGAATCAACATCCCCAAGCCGCAAGCAAACCAAGGTCCCCGGAAAGTGCCACGCCTACAGCAAGCGAGTTCGATTCGTTTTAAGAACGATATGCGCCAACAAAGCAAAGGAGGCAATCAACTGCATTTGCGAGAACAGCGACAGCTCCTTCGACACAAATCAATGGTTTGGAAAAACGAGAACAAAAAAAAAACAAATCAAGAACAGAACTCTGGTTATACTTTCCCTACCAAAGAAAAGTTATCGATTGACACATGAAGAGACTGGTGAAGAGGATTCACATACCCCGGAGCTCAACGCTTATTTCGAGCGCACGAACGATTACGAACGAGAGGAAGCCCGATGCCCTAGACAGAGGAGGATGGTACGGCGCACACGGGAGAGGGGAGGGGGTTAGGAGGGTTCTAAAAAGTGGCGCGGCAAGCGTGCGTACCACGGAAGACCGAAGACGGGTCGTAGTTTTCTGTTTGCCACTAGACCCCACAATTATTCGTGTAAATTTCGAGTCTAATTTTAATTCATATTAGTTAGATTAGATAATTATTTAAATATAATATTTAAAAATAATTTAACTAAATATCATATGATCTAATTATTTAATTAATACGAATTCAAATATTAAAATTATTCATGTTGAATATTATCTGACCTAATATTAATTATAAAATTTCATTTTATGATATTTTTAAAATTTTTATTTACATATATCTTTCTTTTCATTGTCAGTGTACGTTGATTGTTATTTGTTAATTAATTGTCATATTTTATATTTTTAATATTTTAAAATTATTTATATATAATTACAATTAAAAATATGAATATATAATAAGTTTTTATATTGAATCGGATAATTGTATGTATTCGAATGTAGATAATATCTGTCAAATTTAAATTCAAATAATTACAAAATTGCACCCTAATAAGAAGTGCTAAATTTAAGTATTTGACCGATTATAATCAGAGTGGATTTTGATATCTACTCTGTATTCGCTCTGTTTACGTGACTATTTGCCATAAATTTTTTGATAATTCTTTTTACATAAAAATATTTTTGAAAAATAATACCATAAATATTCTCCTTACAAAAAAATGCCATAATGGTCATTTTTCTCCGATGACATATTCATACGGTTACTGCGTTGTGCCGTAGCAATGTAGCATAGCTCCCATTTGTAAGGTCATGTCACGATTCACGAAGATCTCAGGCGCAGTAATATGAATGCAACTTTAGATACACACCCTTGGATGACATCCCTCATAAGATAATATGCAAAATATTATATTTAAAAATATTTTTGATATAACGTTAAGATGTAAAAATGTTTTTTTACTTTACACTGATGAGATTGTTTCGGTGACATCACTGAAATGCCAATAAATATTCTTATTAAGCAAATATGAGATATTGCAAAATTATACATAACATAATCACGTTACATGTATAATTACAAAAAAAACATTTATAAATATGTCAATTAAAATATCATACTGCATAAATATAAGCGTAAAATAGCTATGTAGTCAATTGTCCTCTTGATCGCACATAATGGAGTTGTTGTATAATTATGTTTATGCAACAGGATTATTTTTGCACTCGTAAGTCAAGCCATTAGCAGCATTTCACTGCTTAACTTTTTTAATTTGAGTCAGTTACATTTATTTGACCGTAGATTAAGGTGCCTACTAAGAGGGATATTTTTATACATATGTTTACATACTATGTTTATAGTATTGTGACTATATATATAACATATTTGCAAACTCAAAATAAAATTTTAACACCTAACCGTTGCAATTTTTGACATTCGTGGTGTTCTAGTGTTGATCCAGATATTAAGTTACATGGAGAATCTATTTATCGCCAAAATTTAACATTGGGATATTGCATAAGTGTTGGACTAGAAATTTTCCTTAAAAGAAAGAAAAGAAAAGGGGATATCCTTGTTTGACCCGACAGACTCAAGGGTTCCTTGATGTCTGGAGGGAGTATCATGGGTCTTTGATGCCCGGAGGGATCCCAAAGAGGGGAGGTCCCGACCTTGTGTGATGTCCAGGTAGGTTGGGGTTTGGGCTCCAATGCTCGAAGGGACTTTAAAGAGTCAACCCTTTTCTCTCCAATGCTCGGGAGGATTGCAACATTCACCCAATGCCCATGGGGATTTTAGCCTTCACCCAATGTTACAGACGGATTTCAACATTCATCCAATGTTCGGGGAGATTTCAATCTTCACCCAATGCTCATGGGAGATTTCAATCATATCTTCACCCAATGTCTGGGAGGATTTCAACCTCCACACGATGTCGGGGGGAGATTTCAACCTCCACCCAATACCAGGGGGATTCAACCTTCATCTCACCCAATGTCCGGGAGGATTTCAACCTTCACCCAATGCGGGAGGGGGGTACTTCAATTTTTCCTCCCTTTTTCTCTTATGCCCCTCCTTTCAAGCCCGGAGGGCCTAAAATATGGCGCCCCCTTCCCGGGTCACTCGGTGCCTTCTCAGGACGTCGTCACCTCAAACTAATTACGTGTTGTGAGTTTGGTTGCCCTGTGGGCATTTACGGCCATACTATTATAAAATTTCATACACAATAATTAAAGGCATAAACATGCATAACCAACAACACACAGCCTTCATTAAAATTCAGGACTCCAAAAGTTTAATTACATTTTAGATGCATAGATTCAGCCCGTTACACCACTCACCAAAAGAAAAGAAAAACTCCCAAGATCTACAATTAGATCTAAGTTTGATTAACATTATTTATATACACACCTTACAAAAGCCCTCATGAACATAATGAAAATTACACCTTAATAACTTCTATACAACTGCAACAAGTCTCCTCGGACCCTCTTCCTCACGCTTCTACTCACGGGATGAAAAGCCAGCCGCCTAATCTCCTAAAATTTGATAAGCCACAGGCGTGAGTCCTAAGACTCAGTAGGCAAGAAATGAAACCAGACAGATGCATACCATATAGTAGATTCTCACATAGAACCGAAGGCTTTCAATCATTATATATATATATATATATATATATATATATATATATATATATTTATATATATATATATAACCGCACCCATTTTTCTACCGCAAGTGCAAGTTCTAACATAAAAGTATAAAGCAAGAAGGTAAACAAGGAAACACTTCTTTTTTCTGGGGTTCAGATTTTTAGAGGCCTGCAGGTCGGGTTTCATTAAATCACTTGACTATAAATAGTCATCCGTTTACACCGACCTCATATAATCCAATTATTCAATTTGCACAATTTAAAACCCCACCTATATGAAATCTTTTAAATCATCTAACTAGGTACATTACTGGACATGCATCTAATTCATGACACAAGGAGTTAAAAACTCACTACAGTCCAGAGACTCGGGCTAGCCTGCAGATGGCCCAACGCATGGACCTACAGTCTTGACCAACTGTACGATCGGTTGCCCTACCCCACCTTCAACCAGATCTTCATCTGGTCTGGCTTTCAGATTTAACCGTTCGTCCATCCTTGGACGAGGGTCACCCCAAGTAGACGCTTACCCAGTGCCCTGCCCTCCTTACGGTGGCACTGTTTATGTGCTACATTTTATTGTATCATCTTCACTTTTCTTTCCTTAGAACCACTTTAAATGCATGATGTAGAATTATGAGTATCTCAATTAAAGTTTACAACCAATCAGAGAAGAAGCAAATATAATATACATGTCATAATATATTGTTAGGTGCAGTTTACAAGCTCTATCATGCATGCTCACTACTCCCTTTACAAGCACATTCAGTTTGCATACCAAAATTAATTTAAAGTAAAAATACTAACAAATGATATATGTTAGATTTTGAACCAATGCCTACCTATGGCAAAAGATTCCATCTTTGTGATTTCTAGCTCCCCTACTCAGTCGCCTCCTAGAAAGGTTTGTAGATGCCTTCTTCATGCGCTCAGATGAGCCGTCTGCCCTCTCAGTACTTCCCTCGCCTAGCAGCTCTTCTTCCTCCTACTATTGCTACACTGCTCTTCCTCCTTTATTTTTGTTTGGGACGTTCTGGGCAGATAAAAAGTGTAACAGGAGGGACAGCCAGCGAGGTGTCCAGGCCTTATATAGGCAGCTCTCTAACCTACCCAGAAGAAAATTATCAAATTTTATTTTATTCTGTTTCCTAGAAAGTATGTTACCTGTCTCAACTACCAATACTCTGGCAGACACCTCTGCCATGCCCTAATTGACTTTTGGTAGACAGAACTGTCATTTCCTATTGACTTCTGGTAGAAAATATCTGAGTAACTAAGAAAATGTCTAAGTATAATATAGGGTCTACGACTCAAGGCTAATTCACTTAATCGCAACAACTATAGTCACAACATATGGGCGCACTCTATTGAGTGATAAAATCATAATTTATATAAGTTTTTAAGCTCATTCTAGTAATTAATTATCGTTTAAGTATAACATAAGCGTAAGAAAACAGAACTAAACTTCACTTAATCGCTAAAATCTGTGACAATGTTCACATAGGCGCACTATATATCACCTATCTCAACTTCGCCTATCCTACTCAACTTTATCTATCTCAACTTCACCTATCTCACTAGTGTCTATCTCAACTTAGGCCCTACTTCACTTATCTCAACTTTGCCTATCTTACTAGTGCCTATCTCAACATATGCTCTACTTCGCCTATCTTTAAACTAACTCATCGTCCAAGGTCATATCTCATTATTTATCATTTTTGACTTTCTAAATGGTCGAATCTCACAAAGTGCTTAATATAAAAGTTGTAGATAATCGAGTTATCTTTCCAATGAACCTAATTTCACCTCATTTGAACATTTATCCATAAAGTTATAATTAAAATAGCAGATTACTATCTTGAAGTTACAAATTTCTCTTAATGAGTTCTGATTTATTACATGGGCCACCATAATGGGCTCTTAACACAGCCAGCCAAATACACTAATTGGTTTCCTAAAATTATGATGTTACATAAAATGTCCAAAAGAAAAAGAAAAAACCCTTTCACCTCCCCCGGGCATCTTCTCTCAACTCCTATAAATAGGAGGCCTTGCCCATGGGAGAGGAGGACTTCCTCCATTGAGCACCCACCGAGCAAGGGGTCTTAGGGTTTTCTTGAAGGCCTATAGGCTTGAAGTCTTGAAGGCTTAAATGCTCGAGAACTTAAGATTTTTGTTGTTTTGCTAAAAAACTCATAAAGGATATGCTACGCCCTTAGCATTGGGGACATACCCCCGTGGTTGTGCACAAATGATGAAGGAACCACATAAACTTTAGAAATAGCCAAGTCCATAAAAAAAACCTTGCGAATCATGGAAAATCTTATTATGTTCAAGAATTTCACAATTCCTTGATGCCCGGAAGGAGTACCCTTGGTCTTTGATGCTTGGAGGGATCTCAAACGGGGGAGGTCCTGGCCTTGTGTGATGCCCGGATAGACTGGTGTTTGGGGTCTAATGCCCAAAGGGACTTTAAGGAGTAAACCATTTTCTCTCCAATGCCCGAGAGGATTTCAACCTTCACCCAATGCCCGAGAGGATTTCAACCTCTACCCAATGCCAGAGAGGAATTTCAACCTTCATCCAATGTTCGAGAAAATTTTAACCTCCACCCAATACTAGGTGGGGATTTCAACCTTCACCCAATGCCCGAGAGGATTTCAACCTCTACCCAATGCCAGAGAGGAATTTCAACCTTCATCCAATGTTCGAGAAAATTTTAACCTCCACCCAATACTAGGTGGGGATTTCAACCTTCACCCAATGCCTGGAGAGATTTTAACCTCCACACGGGGGGGGGGGGGGGGGGGGGGATTTTAACCTCCACACAATGCCTGTGGGAGATTTGAACCTCCACCCAATGTCCAAGGGGATTTCAACCTTCACCCAATGCCCGGTGGGACTTCAACTTTTCCTCTCTTTTCCTCTTATCCCCCCCCTTCTTTCAAGCCTAGAGGGCCTAAAATGTCTAAAAGAAAAAAAACTCTTTCATCTCCCCTGAGCTTCTCCTCCCACCTTCTATAAATAGGAGGCCTTACCCATGGGAGAGGAGGACTTCCTCCATTGAGCACCTACCAAGAAGGCGCAAGGAGCAAGGGGTTTTGAGATTTTATTGAAGGCTTAGTCCCGCTTTGTTTCGAGCTTATCCAAGGGATAAGCCCACTTAACCCCAAACTTATCACATTTTGTTTTGGTAGGAGCATTAGTAAATCCGGGTTAATCCGAATTAACCTATCCCACCTCAATAGGTGGGATAACTTAACCCACTTGCTATCAAATTAAAATGGAGAAAAAGTGAGCTAAGTCAACCCACTCCCCTTTAATCTAGGAGAAGGTTAAGTTGTTGCCAAAGAGGGGCTTAGAGGCTTGGAGGCTTGAAGGCTTGAGGACTTCAAAGATTTTTGGCATTTTGTTGTAAAAAACCCACAAAAGATATGTTACGCCCTTAGCATTAGGTGTGCAAAAATGATGGAGGAATCACATAAACTTCAGAAATAGTCAAGTCCATAAAAAAATCTTGAGAATCATGGGAAATCCTACTATATTCAGGAATTGCACAAAAAATATTTTGATATCTAAAATTTGCAAGAAAAACCCTACTAATGGTAGAAATTACAAAAAAATCTTTTGCTATCTAGAATTTGTAGAAAAATTCTTAAAAGATGACAAATTATAGGAATATCTTGATCTATCAAAAAAGTACAGAAATATCTCCAATTTTGGAAAATTTATGAAATCTTCTAGTAGTAAGAAAATAAAATTACATAAATACCCCCACTGACAGGTAGGTTGTAGAAAAGCCCCTGATGCCATCCACCTAGGACCAAGCGCCCGTGGACGCACTTCTCGACACGTCGATTTATTCATTCTTCCGTTCGTTCGTTTATTAGCTTTGTTAGGTTCATTAAGTGCGTGGGCGTGCCAGTCACGAAGTGACTGTTTATTCGGGCTCCGAAGAGCCCATGATACGCTCGATCTGACTTCGTCAGATGATTGTGTGGTTCGTGTCGGGACCAGATCCCGCCGTGCCATACCACGACGTCATTTACATCCCCCATACGAGGGAACACCCTTGATTAATTACCGAAATTAGGGGCCCTGCGGCCTAAAAGAATTGACACTAATTGCGTAATGGTAAAGAGGAATAAATCACACTCAGGATCCGCATTGGGATAAGAGCCATCGGCCATGTCAGTTACTCCAAGACCTTTTCATGTTCGGACGTAGATCCGTGTTAGAATCGCGGTGGAAGCTGAGATAAACCCGTTCAAATGTCTGCCGAACGCACGGCAATTTTAATAGTGGCTCGGAAGGGATCCGGCCTGAGGGGCGGGTCTGGTGTAGTCAGAATGTCGGCCCAAGGCAAGGTCGGGTCATGGCCATTTCGAGATGACTCCCAAGACTCAAGTCCGGCCTACAAGGGCGACATTATTGTTCCTTCAGCACCGGATCACGGGAAAAGAATGGGCTACACTCTGGATTATTACTATATTATTTATTATTCCCTTTTCTATCTGGGTTTCCGATTACACTTTTTTTTTTGCTTATTCTCATTTTATGCTCTTTTCGGGTGGTTTTATTGTTTATTTTACTACTTGTTTACTATTTATTCATTGTAATCCCCTTTATATTATCATTATTATTATGACTATCATTTTCAGATATATATATATATATATATATATATATATATATATATATATATATATATATATTGTCCTTTCGTCGTTTAGGTCATTATGATTATCATATTTTCCCTCTCTTGTTTACACACATGTTTTTATAGAGGAGCGGGCCACTGGAGGTGAAGGAGGGGTATGCTGCTGGGCTAGGGGTAGTGTGCCGGCGAAGGGCACGAGCAGGCGTGTCGGGGAGAGCTAGGAAGGGTGTGCCGGGGAGGGAGGTGATGGAGAGTGCGCCGGTGAAGGCCCCTAGCGCATGCGCCGTATAGGGGATGGGAAGTGTGCCGGCGAAGGGGGAACATGAGGTATGGCGAGTGTGCCGGCCGAAGGCGGCTGGGGGGGGTATACCGGCGAAGGCATGGGGAGCGTGTCGGCCAGGGATGTCAAGAGTGTGCCGGAGAAGGAGTGGGGAGTGTGCCGGCGAAGGCATGGGGAGCGTGTCGACCAGGGATGTCAAGGGTGTGCCGGAGAAGGAGTAGGGAGTGTGGCGGCGAAGGCATGGGGAGCATGTCGGCCAGGGATGTCGAGGGTGTGCCGGAGAAGGAATGGGAAGTGTGCCGGCGAAGGTCTGGCCAGGTGTGCCGGCGAAGGTCTGGCCAGGTGTGCCGGCGAAGATGAGGGATGGAGTACACCGGGGAAGACCAAGGGCAGGGCGTACCGGTGGATATTGGGGGTGTATCGAGGAATACACCAAGGGAGTGTGCCGGGCCAAGGGCAGCAAGGGACCCACTCCTCTTGGATTTCTTGTGCTATTCTCTTCTTCTCTTCCTTGATTTTATGCAGTCTATATGGGTCTTCTCTTCCTTTACTCATAATCGTTCTCCTTTCTTCCTTCCTTGCAAGACGAGTGTTCAAGTTACTTAGTCGTCGTTCGGTCCGGTTCTCTTTGTGTTGATTGTAATTCCCTTGCCTTGGTTGAAGTGTTTTACCGTTGTTCTTTTCATTTGTTTGTCACTTTCTTTTTATCTTTTAATTCGTTATTGCCCCATTTGTTTGTTGCTTCCTTTTGTCTTTTTAATATGTTATCGTTTCTAACAAAAATTCGGCAGCATCTCCCCTTGACCCGAGCGTAAGGGAGATACAGGGAACACGCCCACATGGAGTGGCGGAACCTGACAATTGGAGGTGGGCGCCCAAGAGCGACAACACCTTAATAAAACCTAGGAAAACCCGAAAGCAATGATGGACAAGAGACCCCTCTAGGGGCGGCTGGGAAGGGTACCGGGCTAGGGAGGCTGGGGGTGTGTCGGCGAAGAGTGGCCTGGAGTGCACCGGGGAAGACCCGCAGGGGTGTGCCGGCGAAGGGCTTGGCCAGGGCTTGCCGGGGAAGGCCCGTAGGGGCGTGCCGGTGAAGGGCTTGGCCGGGGAGTGCCGGGGAAGGATGGTGGAAGGTGTGCCGACGAAGGGCTGCTGGGGTGTACCGGCGAGGGCCCGATGGGGGTGTGCCGGCGAAGGCCTGATCAGGTGTGCTGGCGAAGGGTTCAAAGGAGGTGTACCGGAGAAGGTCCAAGCGAGGATGGGCGTACTGGCGAAGGGCCAAGGGCTATGTACCGCTAAAGGGTGCACCGGTTGGAGGTTGGCCTGGGGGTTGGCTAGGTGAGTTGAGGCTGGAGAAGGGAAGAGGGCCAATGGTGATGTTGGGATTGGGTGTTCGGAGAGGCATGAAGGGCACCCCCTTGATCAAGACGGGGAATGAAAGTAGTAGGGCCGATGGCCATGACCAAGAGGCTACCGGCAGTGAGTCCCGTGGGGGGAGGGCAACCAACTTCAAGGGCGAGAAATCGTCAGCATGAAAGGGGAGATCACCCGGAGAGGAGGAAGAAAGCGATCAAGCACATACAAAAACCCAAACGGACGGAGACGGTGAGAAACCCAAAGAAGAGGGATTTCCATTCATGAAGAAAAAAAGAAAAGAAAAAAATGAGGCCATAGCCGGCCATGTATACATCAAAAACACCGTGGTAGAAGATACAACAATGGGGGATAAAAAGGAGAAAAGGAAAGCATGAAGAGGAAGAAATGGGGGAGGTGAGGGTCTAGCAGGGGCGACGGCTCCCTGGTCTTCCCCACTCCCCCTAACACATCTCTCTTTCTCCCTTACTCTCTCTCACTCGTCGGTGGTCGCCGGAGGGCCTCCCTCTTCTTCTCTTCTTCTTGGTGGGGACACCGGGTCCACTACAGGACCCACTACTCAGAGCCGACACCGCGCCGCCCCGACTGCACCAAGTTTATGGCTCGGAGATCCGACTTCCTGAAGAGTCGGCGTATTTGTGTGTATTGAGTGATACACATATTTTTATGTATTTATTTGTATTCGTCTTATTAGGCTAGTCAAATAACATGTGTGTATTTTGTGTATTTTATTTGATTATAAAACCCACAAGTCAAAAGTTAGGTGGGCGGGCTTTGTTTTATTATGCTAGGACATATATGTAATTAGGAAAGTTTAAAGGTGTAAGTGTTATAACCTCCTCCTATATAAAGGGGGCTAAGGGTGTATGTTTTGATACGAATGAAAGCTTAAGAATTACAATCACGTAAGGGTCATCCCCCTTGTGTTTTCTTCCCTTCTCTCTTTCTCATTTTGTGAGTTTGAGTGTGTCGCCCGGTGTGAGACCGTCCGGTGTGAGGTCGAGCTGCGTGAGGTGGCAAGTTATCCGTTCCCGTCCGTGCCGTCAGGAGTTGCCGTCGATCCATTTCCACGTCGTCGTCACGTCAAATTTGGTATCAGAGCCCAACACGGCACCTCCCTCGACCCCGACGTCCCCGTCGTCGGTCCTTCTCTCTCTCTATTGTTAGAAGTGAAAAGAAAAAAAATACACAGCAAGTTTATGGGTGAGAGTAAGAAAGAAGTGGGAAAAAAAGAAAAAAAAAGAACAAAAGAAAATAGCAAATCTCGGTTGAGAGAAGAGATTGGAAAAAAAAGAAGAAACAAAACAAAGAAGAGTAGCAGAAGAAGATATTAGTTGAGAGAAAAAAAAAGGAAATTTTTTTTATAAAAAAAACTCCCCCCTCCCGTTAATCTCTCTCTCGCTCTCTGTTAATCTCTCTCTCTGATCTCTCTCTGTTCTCTCGGTTCTCTCTCTGTTACCCCCCCTCTCTCTCTCTCGCTGTTATTCTCTCTCTCCTGCGATTTATTTCTCTTTCTTTCTCTCTTTCCCTCTCTCTGTTTCTCTTTCTCTCTCTCTCTATTTCTGTCTCTCTCTCTCTCTCGTTAAGCGCAAAGTAGAAGAAAAGAGGAATTAAAAAAAAAAGCGCTTTCGCGAAGCAAGCATCGTCGCCCGTGCCAGTTCAAAAGGAGGTGTTGGCCGCAACGGCCGTCTCTCTGCCACCGCTTGCCGCCGCGCCCCTGCCGCCGCGAACGACCATCGCCGTTGCGCGCCGTCATGCCCGCGCCCCGCCGTTCCGCGCCCGGGCGCCCATGCGCCCGCCCCCCCCGCTCCGGCCTCGCCGCTGTGCCCGCCCGCGCGAGGACGTTGCAGAGCCCGCCGTGCACCTGGCCCTACGAGCGCCCGAGCACCGCACCAGCCCCCCCTACGAGCACCCGTACGCACGGCTGCCTGCGCCCACAGCGCCCACAAGCCCGCGTCCCGCGCCCGGGCCCCGTGCTCGCCCGCGCCCGTGCGCGCGACTGCCTGCGTTCCACCTGGCCACCGCCCACCCACGCCGGCGTGAGCAACTGCACGCGCCCGCCCCGCCACAGCAGCCGCTGCGTCGCGCCCACCGTGTCGCTTGCCTGCACGCGCGCCTGCAGGCCCACCAGCAACCACCGCTCGCACCTGCCGCGCCCCCTTCGGCAGCGTCTGGCCGCCATCCCATCTCCCGCTTGGTTTTCTCTCTCTCTGACCCAGCGTCCCTGCGTTTGGCAGCCTGCCGGCTTTCTTGACCTGCAGAAACCGTGGGAAACACAGGATATATTTGAAAAGTTTGAAAAGGGTGTTTGAAAAAAAAACGTGTGGAAAAAAAAGAGTGTGAAAAGTAAAAAAAAAGTAGGTGAAGGTTGAAAAAAAGTTTGAAAAAAAAAGGTTGAAGTTTGAAAAAAAAAGGAGGGTTTGAAAATTGGAGAAGAAAAAAATATATAATAAAAAAGAGAGAGTTGTTGGAAGAATTAAATATTATATATATATATATATATATAATGATATCATTTCAATAAATTATTAAAGTGGCACTCGAAGTCCGCAACGACGGCTTGCCCGGTGCCCGAGTCGCCGGATAGCCGACACACAGGCCGTAATTTACGGAACGTGTGTACCTCTGAGTCTCCCTGTGCGGAGAAAATTAGATTGATTTGTTCCCCTGCGAGGGAAATTTTAAAACTGAGTGGTTTTGTAATAAATTAAATCATCCCTGCGCGGAGTGAATTCATTGTAACCACGAAGCTTCATCGACGCCGTGCGGACACGCACGTCCCCGCTCGCCTTCGTCTCCGATCGAAGTTAGACTTTTCAGTGTAGCTAAGTACATGCTCCCCTCACTTGCTTGTTTAGTATCTTTTCAATTGACGCGCGAAGTGAGAGAGAGAGCCCGAACCATGCAGCCTGTCTTCTGAGTGCATCGCTGTGGACGGAAAGCGAGAGCTTGTATGCACCAATCCTTAAAGCCCTAGACTGTCACATTAAGACACCCTAATTGTCAGGAGGTAGTTCCACAACTACTTCACCTACGGGCGAGCAACTCTCCCTGACCAGTCCCTTCAAGTTGACCATTTGCCTATTAGCCAACAAAATTTGGGTCTATAACTTGCTAATTTTCGGTCTAAGGATTCCATCATTTAGGTCCAAGGTCGTGCATGCTACATTGGTTTAGGAATTCATCAGGTCGTCTAGAGCACATTTCAACTCTACAAACACGCATGGAACAGGAGATATATATGGCCGATCCTGATCTCATCACTCAGTTTGAGGAAATGGATGTAATATTTGATGGCACGCATGTCGAGTACATGCAGATAGGTGACATTGTCGAGAGTTCTAGCTAGAAAAGATTAGGTGTAGTTCGCTGTATCTCAACACCCCAAGAGGACGATTGGCGTCGAACCTCCATCTTCCAAACCTACATCTTGGTGAACTCTCATCCCTGTAAGGTAATCCTTGACAACGGGAGCTATATCAATGCAGTCTCTTCAGACATTGTCTCCCGTTTAGGTCTACCTACGCACCCTCATCCAAGGCCATATAACGTGACTTGGGTCGATGACACTTCTATCCCAGTCACCACCACATGTGTCATTCCCATCAAATTCTAGTCCTACCAAGGATAAATCTTATGTGACGTAATGCCTATGAAGGCCGGGAGCGTCATCTTAGGACGACCATGAATCTATGATGTAGACCTCGCTACATTTGGTCGGTCCCATCAGTGTTCCTTCTCCCACAATGGGAGGACGATTCAGTTATATCCGACACCCCCAAAGGTGACCTCGGGTAAGAGTTCCACCTCCACCCCCACTAGAACTCCCAAAATTCAGGAGAATCTCCAAACTCCCACTAAAGGGAAACCTCCCCTTCCCTCTTCTCATGCATCTATCACACCCGTTTCTGAGGCCCCTAAGGTTAGTCATGACCTAGTTAGGCGCCTTGACTCCATAAATGTCGGTGAGCTGAACAGAGAGGTTGTTGAGGGTGCCTCTATTTTGACTGTTGACGTCACCATCACACCCAAGGAGTCCCGAGTCTTAGTCCCAACTGAAGTCCCGGCAATACTGTAGGACTCCCAGGGCATCGTCCCTGAGGACTTGCCTTCTCGACTCCCTCCCATGCGTGATGTGCAACACGCTATTGAGCTTGCCCCCGGGTCCACCCTACCCAACCTTCCCCTCGAGTCTAGAATGTCCAAGTCAGCTGAGGAATTTGCACAGCATGTCAAAAGTCTGCATGAGTCAATTAGCAAGCAAATAAACCTCAGTAATGAAACTTACAAGCGCTTGGCTGATTCGCATAGACGTCACCATGAATTCCAAGAATGTGACATGGTTATGGTACGAGTTCGACCCGAACGACTCCCTTCGGGAGCCATTAAGAAGTTGCAAGCCTGTAGTGATGGTCCCTTCCCAATTCTGCGGAAGCTTGGCTCCAATGCGTATGTTGTGGACTTACCTCCCGAATATGGGATTAGCTCGACTTTTAATGTGGCAGACCTAGTGGCCTACAAGGAACCCACAACAATTCCTAGTGACCCTTTCGAGCATTCTCCTCCCATTGAGAGTGAGCCCACCCCTGTGCGTCCCACAGCCTCGAGAGTACCGCGCGAGCACATTGAGAGGATACTGGATGAGCAGGTGACCACTACACGGAGCATGGTGTACCAGCACTACTGTAGCGACCCGGATTCCGGATACCAGGTATACCCGGTAGGACTACCGGATACGCGTGATACCGCATGGAACCCGCGAGGCCTCCCAAGAGCGGGAAAGCTCCGAAGGGATAAGGGCATGTGTAGAGCACATTGAAGCCACAGAGATATAACAGAAGCAATTAAATTTCATTAGATGGGTTGCTAAAGTAGCAGAAATAAAATTACTTTTTAATTAACCGTTTCAAATTAACAATTATATCCCAGAGCCAGTCCAAAGCTAAAGACAACAAGTCTAGCACAGTACAGTCGACAGAAAGGAAAGACGTACCAAAAGGTCGGGGGAAGCCCGACGCAGGTACCAGCTGGCAGCAACGGCACGTGAAGAGCACGCGCACCAGGAACCACGCGGAAGCAATCGAACAACGCCACCCCACCTGAAAAGCAGGGGTGAGCCACGTGTCACTGGCTCAGTAGGGGTCACGCGGATCCCTACTGAAAAACACGCAGTAACACGAAACAACAACAACAACGAAAATAGCAGGTGTAGTAAAGCAGGAAACTACACTACAAATCTGTAAAACTACGCTACAAGCAGTAGTAAACAGACGGGAAGTAGGAGTAGGGAACAAGTAAGAAGGGGGAAGAACCCGCGCCAGACAAGCGGTGGCCGAACTACCCTCGGCACCCCAAACTACTCCAAGCAACGACAGAAGGGCGACTCTGCTCTAATAAAGGCAGAAGTTACCCATTCGCCGACCCAAAGCCAGGTCTAAGGCAAAGACCTGCCAAAATAGACAAGGGGTCTAGAAAAGACCACACAGACGACCGACAGACTCGATCACACAAACATGACTAGAACGTCGTGCACACTGTCCCACGCACGACCATGACATCATCCATGTGACAGGACACTGACCTCAGGTGCAGCCACGGAAAGGCCAACCCAGAGAGGTCACGACGCGTAAGAAACGCGAAGAGCAGTGGAGAGCCATCCGCCACACGCGAACGCACCTCCCCACCAGAGTAACGGCCAGCTGCGTCCACAGACGTCTTATGCTGCGCCACGAGTGTCTCGCCTGCAATACCGCTGAAGCCACGGTAGAGTCGCAGACACCTGCACAGAACCAAACAACACCAAGTAACCAGTCAGGGTCACGCCCGTCGACGTAAGTCCTCAGTCCCTGACCACGTGTGCACACACTGGCTCTAGCCTAAGCCAGGTACTCCAGCTAGTTTTCTCCCTCGGTAGGACGCTACCGTTGGCTGGGAGTCCACATTACTAGCTTACAAACCGTGTCTCGAGAACACCCCTCCGCCATCACCAGGCGAGTCGGCACTCAAAGGCCTAGGGCAAAAACAATCGGAGGAGTACAAAACATAAAACTCCGAGCACAAGTGCTAGAGTACTGACAGGCAGACACGCTGTCACACGTACTACGAAGCACCACCGGCAATACGGCAACTGCCAACAGACTCATGACTAGGCAACTAGACCTACCACGCAACGATCCCGAGTCGAACGACTCAAGGGCAAGATCGTCACAGACAGCGGAACAAGCCGCCAATCGGTCTAATCCTAAGCCACAAGAAACAACGCTCCGCAGAAAACGACTCACGGAGACCTGAGGGAACACCAGAGACCCTCAGCACACCTGGACACACGGACCGAGGTACGGCAACACCTTGAGGCATCCAGAACCAGTGTCTCGGACTGGACAGAACCGTCAAGACACCCACACAAGGTCACCTGTCAACCACTGGGTCACCCCGGGTTGACCGGAACCAGACAAAGACGCACACAAGAGTAGGATAGAGAATCATACCCCAAGCAAGAAGACTCCTGGCCACCTTACAACGTAGTCTTAGCCCTCATAGGGCGTCAGGAGACATCCACGGGACAGCGGGCAGGCTACAAGGACAAGCCAAGGCAAGCAGAAACCAAAACGTAGTAAATCGGGGCAGAAGGATTGTAACGCACCACCCCTAGACCGTTACACGAACGTGACGGTCTAGCTTAGGCCGTTACACTCCAACCGTGACGGTCCAACGCAGACGCGTCACACACACGTGACGGTCATACGGGAGCCGTCACACACACCGCCCTAACCGACACCTAGAACACAGAAGGCACGTAACGGCCTACACCAGGTGCGTTACACAGCTCTGACGCGCTCGACCCGGGCCATCAGGGCCAACAAACCTCAAACCCAAAACAACAACTCAAACCACGTAACGCGCGGGACCAAGCGCGTTACAGCCACCTAACGCAGCAAGGCAGACGCGTCAGGGCCAACCTGACGCAAGACAAGAAAACAACTGGCTTAGAGGCATGTAACGGTCCCGACCGGACGCGTTACAACCACCTAACGCGCGGGGGCGCGGCCGTTAGAGCCAACGATGCAGCCACCCAACTCAGCCAAAAAAGCATGTTGCGGTCCATCGCGGACGCGTTACACAGGCCTAACGCACAGGGGCATGGCCGTTAGAATCAACAAGCACAGCCACCTAAACTCAGCCCAAAACGAAGTGTAACGGCCTGGGGCAGGCGCGTTACACACACCTAACGCACGAGAGCACAACCGTTAGGTGAACCGACTCAACCGGTCAAACGCGGTCAAACAGAACGTAACGGCCTACACCGGGCGCATTACTCCCACCTGACGCACAGGGGCAGGCGCGTCAGGGGAACCGACTTAACCAAAGCACTAAACGACAAGATAGGCGTAACGCGTCTCACGGAACGCGTCAGAGGGCTGTGACACGCCACCCCTGGGCCGTCACACCCTCAAAACCACGAAAAGCTTAAAAATGCCCAGACGCTGTGACGGTCTGTCGTGGGGCCGTCAGGGCATGTGACGGTCCCTGGAACGACCGCCACACCAGTCACGACGGGAAAACAGAGGGTTGGCCAAATCGGCCCGTTCCACGCCCCATTCACGCCGAAGCGCAGGGGAAACAACCCTCGACGATGAAAAATCACATAAGAAGGCTAAAAAGCCCACATGCAAGCATCAAAAAGCAAGATCGGAGCGATTTTAACAAATCGACCCTAAAAGAGTCAACGAGGTTCCCGGACTCCTACCGGCCTCGAATGACCACCGATCAACACGAAACAAGCATGGATGGGATCCTAACATCCCCACGGCCAGTTCAACACTAACCGAGCTACAAATGGTTGCCATTTTCCGGCGAACCCTACAAAACCCGAAAATCACGGTTTAGGCTAAACAAGCCCAAACTAGGCCGTTTCTGCGCCAAACGATGTGCAAGGGCAGGGAAAACGGAGAGGAGGAAGTGAGGAACCATCACCCTACCTCCACCGAAGAAACCGTGCCCCGAAGGGACTAAACCACGCCGAAAACCACGCCGTGAGCTCAAACGTCGGCTTTGAATCCACCGTTCGGGATCGCGCCAAAACCATCTCGATCCTCGTTCCGTCGCGCACCCAGCCAGCTCCACAGCATCCCCAACACGTGCCTCTAGGTACCCCGTCTTCAGCCGGAGTCGAGGAGGCTCGAGGGGAGAGAAAATGGGAGAGAGAGACGACGGCGGCGAAATGAGAAGGAAGGAGAGAGGAAAAGGAAAGAAAAAGGAAAAGAAATTAGGAATTTTCCTAATTTTTAGAAAATTTGATTTTTGGCCCTATCTCCGAAAAATACGCAAAAATAGTCGAAACGACCGGCTCGAAGAGTACATCGTCGCTGTAGCATCCACGAGTCGAGGAACTGAGAAACAAACTCACCGTAGGGTTCCGTAACTAGTACGAGAGAAAAACCCACACGGATCGTAAAACTCAACTCGGAAGCCACTAAAGCGAACCGAAACTCACCGAAACAAATCCAAGAGATCCAATGAAGATCCAACAAGACCTACCAAGGATCCAGGGCATTACAACTACCTTGTCCGCTGGCGGGACAGTCCACCTTCTGATGATTTCCTAGATCAGTCGGGAAGATCTCTAGCGCCTCGATCCAGATCTGTTGGAGCACTACCACAGCAGTGTCCCCCCTTACTCGACGGAGTCGAGTTCCAGCCGCCCCAGGAGGGTTGGTGGGGACACCGGGTCCACTACCGGGCCCACTACTCGGAGCCGACGCCGCACCGCCCCTACTGCACCAAGTTTATGGCTCAGAGATCCGACTTCCTGAAGACTCCGCGTATTTGTGTGTATTGAGTGATACACGTATTTTTATGTATTTGTGTGTATTCGTCTTATTAGGTTAGTCAAATAACATGTGTGTATTTTGTGTATTTATTTGATTAAAACCCACAAGTCAAAAGTTAGGTGGGTGGGCTTTGTTTTATTAGGCTAGGACATATGTGCAATTAGGAAAGTTTAAAGGTGTAAGTGTTATAGCCTCCTCCTATATAAAGGGGGCTAAGGGTGTATGTTTTGATATGAATGAAAGCTTAAGAATTGCAATCACGTAAGGGTCATCCCCCTTGTGTTTTCTTCCCTTCCCTCTTTCTCATTTTGTGAGTTTGAGTGTGTCGCCCGATGTGGGATCATCCGACGTGAGGCCGAGCTGTGTGAGGTAGCAAGTTATCCGTTCCCGTCCGTGCCGTCAGGAGTTGCCGTCGATCCATTTCCACGTCACCGCCGCGTCACTTCTTCTTCTCTTTCTCTTCGCGCGGACGACGGTGGACGGCGCAGCAGTGGGGAAGCCAGAGCCTCCCCTCTTCTTCTTCTTCTTTTCCTCTTCTTCTCTTCTCTCTCACCTGGAAGCACCGCAGTGGCTGGGCAGGCTCCTCTCTGTTCTCCTCCTCTCTGTTTTGTTCGCCGGAAGAGGAAGGCTTTTATACCCCCAGCGGCGGAAGCGTTCGAGCACGATCTTCGGAGGCGAGAAGTGACTGGCCATGATGGGGTTTAACTTCCCCCGTCCTTGGTGGCAGAGGAGTAGCCTATGTGGCCCAACCTTCGGCCGACACCTCGGACAGCCCACTGCGCGCCAAAGATCTCTAGGGCATGGGCGTAAGATCTCGTCTGTGAGGCGTGCCGCTGAAGAGCCGGAATAGCATGCCGCTGGAAGACACAGCAAGCGTGCCGCTGGAGGAGCTGCCAGGCGTGCCGCTGAAGCGCCTCAAGCTTCAGAGCGTACCGCTGGAAGGCTGGCCTGAGCGTGCCGCTGAAGGGGTTCACAGGCGTGCCGCTGAAGGGGCTGGATGGGTGTGCCGCTGAAGGGCCACCAGAGTGTGCTGCTGAAGCGTGCTGGCCAGGTGTGCCGACGAAGGGCAGCCTGGCGTGCCCTTGGGCGGCGTTGGGGGTGTGCCGCTGAAGCGCGCCTGGCGTGCCGCTGAACGGGCGGCAGGGTGTGCCGCTGAGGGGCTGCCAGGGCATGCCGCTGAACGGGCTTGAGGGCGTACCGCTGAAGGCTTCAAGGCGTGCCGCTGAAGAGGCCTGAGGGCGTGCCTCTGAAGGGGCTTGAGGGCGTGCCGCTGAAGGGGCCAAGGCGTGTCGCTGAAGGCCTAAATGGGCAGTCCTAAGCCCGTTGAGAGCGCGAGTTGTGGCCCATTCAATTTTCTTCGAGGCCCACGGATTATAAGGCTCTTGGTGGTTGATTTCTCTTCACTGTCGTGACTCCGGAGATGGCTTCACAGTAATGCATGTGTGTTCGGAGAGTCCGGATGACCCTCTCTTCTTCGCAATTTCTTTAGTTGGAGTTGCTATTGATGCTGGACTAGTTGAGACGTATGGACGTGTAATTTTACACGTCCACAGCGCCCAAGGAAGAATTGCCCAAGATGCTCTTGTCTTGTGAACTGTTCTTATGTAAGATCTCCTTATGTGTATTGTTCCTAAGTGATGATAGACATCTTAGGGGATAAATTCAAATGATCATTCATGAAGAAAGGATCAGACATTAAGCTTCAAGCACGAGGGCCACTCAAGTGCAAGTGTGCAGGGGGTTCAAGGCATTGCACCTATATATATACCGTTGATGGGTGTTGCTCAAAATAAAAACTATAAATATATCCCTGCGCAGGGTATTAAGTCTAGAAATGACATAAATATCATGAAAAGTCAAGAAATGACATAAATATCTTGGAAAGCTAAGAAATGACAGAAATATTTAGAAAAGTTTAGAAATGACATAAATGCTCTGAAAAGTCAAGAAATGGCAGAAGCGCTCCAAGATGTCGAGAAATTATAGAAATACTCAAAAAAGGTTAGAAACTGTAGAAATATCCAAAAAAGGTCAGAAACTACAAAAGCACCCAAAAAGTGTATGAAATTGTAGAAATATCCAAAAGAGTTAGAAGTTATAGAAATACCCAAAAAGTCAGAAAAGGCAGAAATATCTAGAGTTCTTTTGAAACTATAAGAATACCATGATATTTAGGAAAACTACAGAAATACTATGATAGAGGAAAAATTACAAATATACTCCAATCTTGTATGAAAATGTCCATTATGGACATCAAGTCAAAATAAGGGTTCGATCAGAGTCAAAAGAATGATCATGACTAGGAAGCAACTCTGATGGTCTGATAGTGATCTTGTTGGTGATCCAATGGACTGATCATGAGGAAATTTGTCAGATGTTGATTTGGAGCCAATCCAACTGTCGAATTGTGATCCAAAGTGAATTCAACAGCTAGATCGAGACCAGGAATCAATCTAATGGTTAGATCAAGATCTATAGCAAATTCAAAGGTCGGGTATGAACCAGGAATAAATCTGATGGTTAGATCGTGACCGGAAGCATATCTGATGGACCAATAGTGATCATCTTGGCGATCCAACGGTCTGATAGTAATGAAATTCAAATTCAACTATTTTATCTTGATAGAAGTAAATTCAAAGGTCCATGTAGATTGAAACAAATCCAAAGGTCAAGTCGTGCTTGGATGTAAACCTGATGACTCGATTATATGATCGCGACCAAATGTAAAGGTCTTGAAAGGCCAATTGTAATCTAAATTACATATATTCCAAGAATGAAATGTCTTTAACTTTTCTTGCAAGAATATATATGTACCTATAATAGATGATCATCAAGATCATTAATATCCCAACGGATAAAGGCTAAAGGTTTCATTGATAGATAATTAAGGGTATTCGGACTTTATACCGATGTAAATAAGCATCAACTATGATTGATGGGGAAATGTCCAGTACCTGAACCTAAATCATCTGATAAACCCAAATTCGCGGAATTGATAATGCACATGCTATTTAAATAGCTAACAAACGTGCATTTGTGTTCAACGAATAAACACCCCTTGAATTTTTCCATGTTAAACAATGAGGATGAAAAATTAATTAAAAAGAATCTAGAGAAGGATTAGAGCAATAGGGGGCTTTCTATGTTTATTGAGCTTAATTGATTAAATTTACCGATAACAAAATTCAAGTCATATGTATTAACACATCTAAGTATGGAATGGATTTAAAGGTGGTCCGACATGACTTTTGACCCAAGGAATGTAAAAGAAGGGAAATGTGTTGACATCCTAAAAAACATGGTTATACCAACTAGAACCAGAGCACCTAGTAGTGTTGTCCCCCGTGGTGACTCAGGTTGAGACTTGGATATGACCAAGTCTACAACAAGGTTGATAGAGTATTGTTCCACCCTGGCAAAATGATAAAGGAATTAGGGTGTTCATTTATTGAACAAAAGATGCACATTTGTCGGCTATTTGATTAGCATGAGCATGATTATTTCCACATTTTATATATATCAGATGATTTAAGATTCGTATACTGGGCTTTTCCTTACCGTGCGTAGTCGGTGTTTATTTACTTCAACATAAAGTCCAAACACCTTTGATTAACTATTATAGATACCTTAAATCTCTACAATACCCGTTGTAATAGTGAGGGTTTTCCCTAAATCTGACCGTTGGATTCATATATACTTCAGATCAGACCATCAGATTTACTCCAGGTCAAGTCTAGCCATTGGATTTGTTTTTAATTAAGATCCGACTAGTGGATTAACTTTCGACTGAGATCTGACTGTTAGATTTGCTCATAATCGAAATTTGACCATTGATTATGACTTTAATCTCAATCCATCCATTGGAACGCCATAAGATCATTATGGTCCGTCTAATGGACTCTTGACCAATAGATCACCTTGGTGTCCATTAAGGACATTTCCACCTAAGGCAAGGGTAGATTTGCAATTTTTTCACAAGTAGGGTATATTCACAATTTTCCTACAAGCAGGTGTATGTATGCAAATTTTCAACCATTCTTGATTATTTTTGTAATTTTGCAAGTAGTGAGGTATATCAATAATTTATGAACATATCAGGGTTTTCCCTAATTTTGAACATTACGAGGGTTTTCCATAATTTTTGTATATTTATGTAATTTCTTAAGAACTCATGGTATTTACGCAATTTCTGGACAACTTGTGAATACTTTTGTATAATTTCTCACATGAACTTGAACTTCTCACATGAGCATGATTTTCTATATTTTTATAAAATTTTCATACAATTACAATATTTTTTTCCAAAGTAGGGGTATATATGTAATAACAAGAACATACCATTGCAAAAGAGTGTTAAAAGATCATATAACACAAACAAACAATTCTTGGGGGATGGTGCAGCCTCCAAATATTATCCCAAGTCTTTAAATTCTTGAGCGTTGTTTAGCCTTGTGAGTTTGCCTCGTTTCTCTTGTTGTTGTTGTTGCTTCTTCTAGAGAATGAGCTCCCCTCTCCCTTTTATAAGGGTTTTTACCGAGGAGACGACCTCTGTCTATCACTTATTAGGCATTTATTACCCATGGTGGTCCCCCAGGTAAGTGAGAGGTGGGGGCGGCCCCCCTTCTTCCCCTGATTGAGTGAGAGATGGAGGTGCCCCCCCTTCTTTCCCCAAGTTGAGTTGGGGTGGTTACGCTCACCTTCCCTCTTAATCAATATTTCCTCTTCTCATTGTTTCCTCTTCCCTTTTTTTTTCAAATGATGAGAGAGGGAGAGAAGAGGGGAAAGAAGATAGGGTGCATTCCCCTCCCCCTCTTGGCTTCCCCCGGTTGGCACCTGAGGGTGGGAGCGAACCTCTCCCAGTTGCTACTGCCTAGCTACCCCCCTTGTCACATACACACAAAGGGAGAAGAGAGAGAAGAGGGAGGTGGCTTCCCCCCTTCTCCACACCCAAAGAGAGAGGAGGAAGAGAGAATGACGTCTCCCCCCTGGTTAAACCAGATGTAATATCTCAGACCTTTTGGATCCTTCTTCTTGGGTCTCGGATCTGCTTTTCGGAGTGTCCGACTCCGTTGTGTCTAAAATTTCGTTTCGGACATCTTTTGTGTTCGGGTCTGCGCGATCTGGAGTTGTTTCGGAGGCACGGAGTGTGTCCGCGGCTTTTTCCGCGCGTGTTTTCTGAGTTCCAGCGTGTGTTTCGGCAATTCCTTCGGAACCTCGTTGCGGGTGAACCGGGTTGTTCACCTAGGCTAGAGTGCTACCGTTACGATCGGTGCATTCCGAGGATCGCGGAAATGTGATTTTTAATTTTTTTGGTATTTTTTAGCTTTTTTGAATTTTTTATAAATACCCAACCCTTTTCTATCTCCCCCACCTTTTATTCTTCTTCTTCCTCTTTCTTCTTCCTCCCCCATCCACTGTGAGCGCCCCCTCTTCCCCTCTCCTTCGTCCGGCGAGACCGCAGCGCACCCCCTCCGGCTGCAGACGGCGCGGGGCGGCGGCGTGACAACGACGGCGACGGCGAGGTGATCGTGGCGACGTAGAGCTCATGGGTTTTCGTGGAGGAACGAGGATTCTAAAAGCATCTTCCTTGGTTTCGGCAACGATTCGGAGGAGCTTTCGCTCCATTGAGGTAGGGGGACGAATCCCTATGCTCATCCCGTCATCCCCGGCGATTTGTAGGTCGAATGGGAGCCAAGAGGGGCATTTTTGAGCGAGTTAGGGCAAAATCATGTTTTGGGGAGAGTTCGCCCGATCTATGGATTTGAGCCGCGACTTGACGTTTTGATGGCTTAGAAGCATGCTAGGGGTCTTCCCCTTTGTTTTTCCCCTCTCCTATGGAGGCATGGGGGCGTGGTTGGTGTTTTTGGGCGTTTCACGCCGTTTCACCGTCGGGTCGGTGTGACGGTCCTTCTAGTGACCGTCACATCCTGGGACGCCCCAAGGTGGGTGCGTCACAGCTCTATTTTGGTCAACTGGGGGTCTGTGGGCTGTGACGGTCCCACGATAGACCGCCACGGCGCTGTGACGCGCCTAGGTAGTCCGACCGTTGGCACTTGACCGTTGGTTTTTGACCGTTGGGGGTCAAGGCCTGTGACGCACCCAGGGTGGCGCGTCACAGTATTGTAACGCCCCTGTGTGGGTGCGTCAGAGCTGACGCGTTTCCACCCTGTAACGCACCAGAGTTGGTCCGTTACAGTCTGTGACGCACCGAGTGGCACGCGTCACATTTGGTTTCTTCTTGGCTTGTGACGCACCAGGGATGGCGCGTCATAGCCTGTGATGCACCAGGGTAGGCGCGTTACACCCAGTTTTACATCGAGTGTCTGACGCGCCCATGTTAGGCCGTCATATGGCTGTGACGGTCCAGCGCAAGACCGTCAGAGCATGTGGCGCGTCTAGAGTAGACCGCCAGGCTCAGGAGTGCACAGGGTGGTTTATAGTCCTATTTCTTTTCTGACCGTGGTCACCGTGCGGCGGTGCTGGTACGTGGGATGGTCCCCATACGTCGTCGGGTGCGGACATTATTTTCCATTGACTTGAGAGTCTACTCCAAAGTGACCCTCCACTAGTCGTAGCCTGCTTACACGTTTAGTGGTCCCACCAGGGAGTGGTGGAGAGGCTACCCTGAGGACGGTTTTTAGACTGATTTCCGTTGGGCCCCACGGCTTGCAGCCAGAGTCTGGCTGAGGGGAAAACCAGTTAGAGGCCAGACCTGGGACGCATGGTCTGTGTGTGCACACGTGGTTTGGGGCGGTTGGACCCATGCTGACGGGCGTGACCCCAGCTAGTCACTTACTTTGTGGTTACTTGTACGGTGTCTCAGTTCCCGCTAGACTGGAGGGAGACACCTGAGGCGCGGACTAAGACGTCAATGGACGCATCCGGCCTTACTTCTAGTGAGAGGTACTCCTGTCGAGTCGGGAGTGAAAGACTGTCAGTCAGTCGTTGTGACTTCGACCTTCGGGTTTTGGTCGGGTTGACTGTTGTGTTCCGGTCGTTTCACCGTGGCACGCACGTCGGTTTTCATGCCGTGTGACCGGTGTTTGTAGTTACAGGGCTTTCATTTCCGAGGTACTCACTGAACCGCTAACGTAGTGGTTTCTCGATTTGCGAGGTAGGGTTCGAGTGATCCCTACTGAGTCTTGTTCCGAGACTCATTCCCTGCGTGTTTTCACCCTGTTTCAGGCGAGGCGTGGCCTCAGAGGAGCGCGTCTGAGGCTCAGCGTGGTTCAGGTGCCCAGCGTTAGTGCAAGAGGTCAGAGCCAGGGTATGTCCCGTGTAGCTGTACTTTTCTTTCTTATCTCTATACTAGTTGTGGACTACTGTTGTTATTTTGTTATATCTTGTGGACCATGTATTAATTAAATTGTTAATTTATTTCCTACTTAATTATATAAACTGTTTAATTTCTGTAATTATTTGTGATGCTTGTGTAGTCTCCACTCCATCCCTTTAACCCTTCCGAGCCTTTGGGCTCGTGGGTGGTGGTGCGAGTCTCGGGTTATCGGGCCTTCCCGGTAATCGGATTCTCGGGTCGTTACAGCTGGTACCAGAGCGCGGTTGTGGGGTTAAACGAGAATCATAAGTAATTGTAGTGGTCCACTAGTCCACAACGATGATGTATAGTTGACGCTGGCATCGGGCACTGTGTGTTTTCTTGACCTTGCCGTTTCCGTGTTTTCTGTCTTTTGCTTCAGGAGCGAGTATGGCACCGAAGCAGTCGGCTGAGGTTCAGGAGGTTCAGCAGGAGCAGGAGGAGTATAGTAGAGTGCCACCAGCGGCCACCGAGGCAGCGGATACTGTGAGGTTTCCGGGGACCAAGGATTTCTTCTGTGGCATGTACCAGCTTATGTCGCAATAGTTCGGCGGAGAGGCTGGTGAGGGCTCGTCGACCAGGGGTGGGCTAGGCCGAGCAGTGAGGGATTTCATGCAGTTCCATCCACCTTACTACGGCGGTCAACCAGACCCTGATTTGGCTCGGAGTTGGCTCGACGAGATGGAGCGGGTGTTCAGTTCCATGCGGTGTACTGCAGAGGACAGGGTGATGTTGGCCTACAACCAGTTGCAGGGTACGGCTCGAGCGTGGTGGTCTTCCGAGTGGAAGACGTCTTTTCAGTGTCATCCCCTTGAGCAGATTGCGTGGGGCGACTTTGTTAGCGCTTTTGAGCATGCCTACTGTCCAGAGTATATTGCTACGCAGAGGATGCGTGAGTTTTTGGAGCTAGTCCAGGGTGACATATCCGTGTTGCAGTACACGGCCCGATTTGTTGAGCTGGGTCGTTATGCACCTCATATCATGGATCATGAGAAGGTGAAGACCGCACAGTTCGTGCCGGGCTTGAGGCAGGAGCTGAGGCACCACTTGATCGTGAATGCTGCCACTGATTTGGAGACAGCTTCTCGTGTGGTGGCGTCCTTGGTGATGGATATGCAGAGGACTTGAGGACCGATTAGCTAGGGGCAGTCTTTGTCGGGCCGCAGCTAGCAGTCGGTTACCCAGCAGCAGGGCTCTTTTCAGCATGCGACGGGTGGTTCAGGAGCGCCGACACCGGCAGTGTCAGTGACATGATCTGTGTCTTTTGGCTCGAAGGTCAAGAAGTTTCTCAAGAAGGGTTTCGGTAAGAAGCGCAAGGATCAGAGGCAGGCGTCATCGGGCAGTGTATAGCAGCCAGTCCCTTTTCAGCGTCAGGGATCAGTGGGTGGATCACGAGGACCGTGTCCACGGTGTGGCGAGTCCCATCTAGGCAGGCCGTGTACGGCACCGGTGATTTGTTTCAGGTGTGACCAGCCAGGGCATATGGCGCGTGGCTGTCCCCAGAGGCAGCAGCAGCAGCAGTTTCCCCAGCAGCAGAGGCCACAGCAACATCAGCAGCATGGACAGTATCCGCCGCTACCCAGGTCAGCGAGTGTGGGAGGCAGGCAGAGAGCTCGAGGCCAAATTACACACATGACCAGGGCAGAGGCAGTGGCGTCGCAGCTCGTGGAAGGTACCGTTCAGATTTTGGGTTGTGCGGCTCGAGTTTTGTTTGATTCTGGCACGTCTCATTCGTTTATTTCGGAGGATTTCGCGCTAAGTATCGAGGAGCCGGTGACCCAGTTGTCTTGTGATTTGGCAGTGGAGTTGCCTTCGGGTGATTTTATGATCGCTCCGTATTGTTTCGATGATGTTCCTGTGTGGGTTGAAGGGCGGAGTTTGCCGGCCAGGCTTTATGCGTTGCCACTTCAAGATTTTGATGTGATTTTGGGTATGGATTAGCTCGAGACACATCATGCTTTGGTGGATTGCGGCTTGAGAGGGTTTATTTCTGGCGACTTCGTGGACCCACCTTCTATTTCTAAGGTATCAGGTCTTCCTCTTCCCGTTTTCTTATTTCTACGATTCGAGCTCGTCGTTTGCTGGATGTGGGTTGTCAGGGTTTTCTCGCTTCTGTGGTCGTGGCAGATCGGATGGAGCCGGATGTCGAGGACATTCCGGTGGTGTGCGAGTTTCCCGACGTTTTTCCGGAGGACTTACCTGGATTGTCTCCCCAGCGGGAGATCGATTTCGTTATCAAGGTTGTGCCTGGTACGGGACCTTTGGCGAAGGCTCCGTACCGTATGGCCCCCGCTGAGCTGAGGGAATTGAGGGCGCAGTTGTAGGAGCTGCTGGCCAAGGGGTATATTCGTCCTAGCTTTTCCCCTTGGGGTGCGCCAGTGTTGTTCGTGAAGAAGAAGGATGGTAGTTTGAGGCTGTGCATTGACTACCGTCAGCTGAACGAGGTAATCGTTAAGAACAAGTATCCGTTGCCGCGAATTGATGACTTGTTTGACCAGCTTCAGTCTGCTCGAGTGTTCTCGCGGATTGATTTGCGGTCCGGTTATTATCAGTTGCGGATTCGAGAGTCTGACGTGGAGAAGACTGCGTTCAGCTCGAGATATGGGCACTATGAGTTTCTGGTGATGCCGTTCGGACTCACCAATGCCCCCGCAGCGTTCATGGATTTGATGCAGAGGGTGTTCCATCCCTACTTGGACCAATTCGTGGTCGTATTTGTGGATGACATCCTTGTTTATTCACGGTCTGCTGAGGAGCACGCGTACCATTTGGGTGTGGTGCTGTAGACGTTGTGACATCACCAATTGTATGCGAAGCTCAGTAAGTACGAGTTCTGGCTTCGTGAGGTGCACTTTTTGGGGCACGTGATTTCTGGTGATGGTATTTTCGTGGACCCCGCTAAGGTCGAGGCAGTAATGCAGTGGCCGAGGCCGAGGTCTATGACGGAGATCCAGAGTTTCTTTGGACTTGCGGGCTATTATCGAAGGTTTATTCAGGATTTTTCTCGCGTTGCAGTCCCGATGACTAGACTTACACGGAAGGATGTGCCTTTCGTTTGGAATGATGAGTGTGAGCAAAGTTTCAGGGAACTGAAGAGATTGCTCACCTCGGCTCCGGTGTTGGTGTTACCTTCTGGATCGGGAGGTTTTGTGGTGTGTACAGATGCTTCCTGGGTCAGATTGGGTGATGTGTTGATGCAGCACGGTAGAGTGGTGGCGTATGCTTCGCGGCAGCTGAAGCCCCACGAGGAGAACTACCTTACCCATGACCTGGAGTTGGCGGCTGTGATCTTCGCGCTGAAGATCTGGAGGCATTATCTGTACGGTGAGAAGTTTGAGATGTTCACTGACCATTAGAGTTTGAGGTATGTGTTCACGCAGAGGGACCTTAACCTCAGGCAGAGGCGTTGGATGGAGTATATGAAGGATTATGACTTCACCCTGTCTTATTAGCCAGGTAGAATGAATGTCGTTGCCGATGCTTTAAGTTGGAATGTCGCGGTCAGTGCCTTGATGTTGAGGAAATGGAGGCTCTGGGAACAAGTGCTCGAAGTGTCATTCAGGCTCAAGATTCCCCAGGAGCCAGGGTTAGCTATGCTTGCGAGTCTGACTGTCACGCTTGCTATCCGTCGTCAGGTGACAGAGGCTCAGCATGCAGACCCTGAGTTGCCCAGGATTTTGGCTATGGCTGATGTGAAGCTGGGCGAGGACGGTGCTGTGAGGTTCCGTGGTAGGCTATACGTCCTAGCCCAGGACCAGGTTCGGCGTGCGGTGTTGCGCGAGGCTCATGGGAGCAGATACACCTACACCCGGGTGTGACGAAGATGTATCGGAACTTGCGGAGGCAGTTCTGGTGGCCTGGTATGAAGAGAGATGTTGCCAAGTTTGTGGCCAGATGCCTGACCTGTCAGCCGGTGAAGGCGGAGCATCAGCGACCAGGAGGTACTCTTCATCCCTTGGATGTTCCCGCGTGGAAATGGGACCACGTGACCACGGATTTCGTGGTGGGATTGCCCAGGACACCGGGTGGACTTGACAGTATTTGGTTGCTGGTGGATAGGCTGACGAAAGTGACTCGGTTGTTACCGGTCAAAGTCAGCTGGAGCGTGTCTAAGTTGGCTCGTCTTTATGTGGAGCGGATCATTCCGTTGCATGGAATTCCCATTTCCATTGTGTCGGATCGGGATCTTCGTTTCACTTCTGAATTCTGGAGGAGTTTTCAGCGAGCCCTTGGCACGGATTTAGCATTCAGCTCAACGTACCATCCTCAGTCAGATGGTCAGTCAGAGAGGACCATTCAGACTTTAGAGGATATGTTGAGATCCTATTGCCTGGAATGGCAAGGGAGTTGGATTCACCACCTACCGTTGGTGGAGTTTGCCTACAATAACAACTATCATTCGAGCATCGACATGGCTCCTTATGAGGCGTTGTATGGGCGTCCGTGTCGGACTCCGCTTGATTGGTTCGAGGTCGATGAGCGTGTTTTGACGGGATCGGAGTTGGTGCAGCAGTGTGTGAATGTCGTGCACTTGGTTCGTTAGAACATGTTGGCAGCCCAGAGTCAGCAGAAGAGCTATGCTGACCGGACGAGACAGCCTCTCACTTTCGCTATTGGCGATCGTGTGTTTTTGAGAGTTTCTCCGATGAAGGGGGTGATGCATTTTGGACGCCGTGGGAAGCTGAGTCCCCGCTATATTGGTCCTTTCCACATCGTGGAGCGCATCGGTGAGGTAGCTTATTGGTTGTAGTTACCTCCTGAGTTGGCGTCGGTGCATGACGTGTTCCACGTCTCAATGTTGCGGAAGTATATGCCCGATGACTCTCATGTGCTTGAGATTTCTGTTTGGCCCGAGGTGACTCCAGATCTTTCTCTCCCAGAGTTTCCCGTCCGTGTTGAGGATAGGCGAGAGCATTGCCTGCAGAATAAGGTCATCCCCTTGGTTAAGGTGGTGTGGTGTGGACACTAAAAAATTCTCACCCCATGTTTACGTGCATGGGAATAAAGAAGAGGATAAGAAGATGAGAAGATGAGAAGAATAAAAGAAGAGAAGCAAGCCCCTGAAGTGCCTCCAACGGCACACCCTCAGGTGCCTCAGCGGCACACATTGTTGTAGACACGCCAAAATTGACGCTATGTTGATCAAATCTCATGTCACTATGTTGACGCCCCAAATTAAACTTCAATATGTCTATAATATGAGGTTTTTCTATTTTTGCGTGTTTTTTGGTTTGTTCTTGCATTTTTGTGATTCGCGACCTGAAGAGGGGCGTTATTTTAAAAGCGACCTTACCTAGGGCGTGTTCAAAAGAAAGGACGACCAAATGTCAGGACGTCAATTCCTGGTATTATCCGGTTTCAAAATAAATTCCAATTACTGATTAACATCCTTCCTCAGGACGTGTTTTCAAGTAACGCCTTTATCTCAGGCGTTTTCTCATAATTTTCAAATAAAGAAAGTTTTATTTCCAAATTTAAATCCAAGAAGTAACACCCTTGACCAGGTCGTGTTATGGAGTAACGTCTTAAGGTAGGTCGTCAATTCAAATTTGACGCCCTTCTGAAGGTCGCGTTTTATGTTTCGGTGTCCTGTTTGAGTGTGCCTTTCCTGAATAGTTCCCTGCCTTCTTTGGTCACCTTGCTCGATCAGGGAACTGGAGTCCTTGCCATTGATAACCATTGCCCGTTCTTATCTTCCCAAATCTGTGGTTATCTTGATCTAAACCCTACATAAGCATGCTCTGGTCGATCTTGACAGAGGTTACCGAGGTCAGAGGTTATACATATAGATACATACAGGGTTTACAGAGGCTCTCTTCATCTTCTTCCTGTGCGATCTTTTAGAAGAGCTCTCTGCTTCCTCTTCTTCCTGCCAGCAGCATCAACCTCAGTTCCCCTCTACTGTCGTCAAGGACATCAGGGGTCTTTTGCTTATCTATTTGTGCTTTTCCATCGGTCATCATCCACCGTTTCTTTTCTTGCATTAGTATCATATTTCTCCTTTCCCTAACTCTTTAGGGGTTTTTAAAACAAAAAAAAAAGAGGTGCGCATGTTGTGTTCTCTTTCATCATCGTATCTTCTATTTGGGATTGATACTACATTCACTCTTGGCTGATCCATCTTTTTTACTTGTTTGTTCTTTTTTGCAAGGGTAATCAATAAGGAAAACCCCCTTCATCGGCCGGCCGATAGAAGGAGGAGGAAGGAATTCACAATCCATCCCGCATCCCACTTATCACCAGGTATTCGCGATCATTTATTTTATTATTGAGGTAACCCCTCTGGCGATCACTCTCCTTTATAGCACCACGTGCTTTCTTTGTCTTTATTATCATCTCCATCATTTTACATATCTCATATGAGTGGTTTGTTCCACATGTGTGGATTTATCACGATCTACAATTGCGAGCGCCCCAGCAGCACACTCCCTCTGCAAGCCCCTTCAGCGGCACACCCTGGCCGGCCTAGCCCGGCACACCCCTGGGTGTCCTCAGCGGCACACCCCCATGCAGCTTCAGTGGCACACCCCCTGTGTACCCCCCTCGCCGGCACGCCCCTTCTGCCCTTTTCAACGGCGCACCCCCCTGAGCCTTCAGCGGCACACCCAGGGCGGCCTCCAACGGCACGCCCTTGAGGCCCTTCAGCAGCACAACGTTCCGGCCCCCCGACCGGCACACCCCGTGCCCCTTCAACGGCACGCTCAATGCGCCCCTCAGCGGCACACCCTGCAAGCCTCTTCAACGGCACGCTTGCCAGCCCTTCCAGCGGCACACCTTCTGTGTCTTCCAGCGGCACGCCCCGTTGGCGCCCTCAGCGGCACACCTCTAAGTGCCTTCGACAGCGTGCTCTGCTGCCCCCAGGTCCTGCCCTCCAGCGTTGCACTCCTTCAAACGCCCTCAGCGGCACACCCTCACGCCCTTCAGCGGCACGACCGCAAGGTTCCCCAGCGGCACGCTCCCAGGGCCCTCCAGCGGCACACCTTTCCAGCCTTTCAGTTGCGCGCTCTTGAAGGCTCCCAGTGGCACGGGTTTTCACCCGTCCAGCGGCATGCTTTAAGTTGTTCTTTGCCCGGTGCAGCCGACAAAGGAGATCTAACGCCATCACCTACGGCCATTGGCGCACAGCAGGACTAGCTGAGGTGTCGTTCCCTCATGAAGGCACGCTGGCTATTCCCTGCAGCCAAGGACGGGGGAGAGTCAACTCTTATTTAATGTCTGTTGTCATCGGACGTTCCCACCGTCGACGGCTCGACCCGAACGCTCCCGCTGCTGGGGTATAAAAGGCCCCTTCTCCACAGTGAAGAACACAGGCAGACAACAGAGAGACACAGGAAAATAGAAGAAGAAGAAGAGAAGAATAGAAGAAGAGAAGAAGAGGCTGGGGGCTCCCCCTGGTGCTCCACCCACCATCGCTGGAGTGAAGAGAAGAAAAAGGAGAAGAGAAGAAGAGAGAAAGAGAGAGTGCTGCTCCGTTCGCCGTCGTCCGTGCGAAGAGAAAGAGAAGAAGAGAGAAAGGCCTGCTGCTTCATCCACCACCGCCCGAGTGAAGAGAAAGAAGATAAAAGAAAAGAAGAGAAGAAGAGTGGGTGGAGTGAGGTCCGGGAGGGGAGGAGTCAATGCTCCTTTCCCCTCCCCATTGTAGCTTGTTCTTTCTCCCTTTCCATCCGTTTCTTTTTGTTTGTGTTACGATGTATTAGCCCCTTTGGGGCATTCCTCTTATGAGAATAGAAATAGAGGGGCTTGCAAAGGTTTTGTATGTCTTCCTACAGACGTTCCTTCTGTGTTTGCATTCCTTGTCGTTTTACCCCTTTTCACGGTTTTCTACCGATTACTTCCGAGCACCATAGTTTCCCTCAGGGGTTTCACCCCGTTGGCCACCCCTGCTCAATACCCTGAACCCATCCGCCAGTCAAAGTGCTCTGCAACCCGGCACACCCGTGCCCCCGTTCCATCGGCACACCCTGTGCCACCTTACCTGGCACGCTTATGCCATCCTGCTTCACCGGCACACTCGTGCCAACCCACCCTGGCACACTCGCCTGCCGCTTACACCCTTCGCCCGGGCTCCTCTCAATCCGGCACGCCCTCTCGTGCCTTCCTTGCCCGGCACACCTGTCCCTCCTTCTTGCCCGGTGCACCCCCTAGCCAGTCCTAGAATAGGCTTCCACTCGCCGTTACCTCCGAGTTTTTCGAGGTATTAAGGTGTTGCCGCCCCCGGGCGCCCACCTCCAATTGTCGGGTTTCGCCACTCCACGTGGGCGCATTCCCTGTATCTCCCTTACGCTCGGGTCAAGGGGAGATGCTGCCGAATTTTTGTTAGAAACGATAACATATTAAAAAAGCAAAGAGAAAGTAACAAACAAATGAAAAGAACAACGGTAAAACGCTTTAACCAAGGCAAGGGAATCGCAATCAACACAAAGAGAGTCGAATCGAATGACGACTAAGCAACTTGAACATCCGTCCTCAGGAGAGAAAGAATGAAAGATAATCAAGGGAAAGAAAGAAGAAATTCATGCGAATTGAATAAAATCAAGAGAGAAATAAAAAGGAAGAAGATATAAGAATGAAGGAGGGGTGGGCCCTTTCCAAACTCTTCCACGGCATGCCTTCAACCCTTTGCCGATACGCCTTCCCGGTCTCCCTTGGCCGACGCACCCCAGCCTGTGCTTCCCCAGCACGCCCTCTTAGAGCCTTGCCCGACACACCTAGCCGCGCCCTTCACTGGTACACCCTATCTGTGCCTTCCCCGGCACACCCTTCATGGCCCCTCGCCGGCACACCCGCTTGGCCCTTCGCCGACACGCTCAATGCGTCCCTCGCCGACACACCCGCTCGCCCCTTCGCCGGCACGCCCGTTCGCCCCCCCTTCGCTGGCACGCCCATTCGCGCCCTTGGCCGGCACGCCCGCTTGCGTCTTTCGCCAGCACACCCGCCTGCGCCCTTCGTCGGCACACCCGCTTGCCCCTTCGCCGGCACGCCCGCTCGCCCCCCTTCGTCGGCACACTCGGCCAGACCTTTGCCGGCACACCCCCGCTCCCTTAGCCCGGTACACCCTGCCATGGCCTATCCGGCACACTCCTAGCCCCTTCGCCGGCACGCTCTCCCCGCCTTCGCCGGCACACTACCCCAGCTCGTCCGGTATGCCCCTTTCAGCCCTCCAACGACCCACTCCTCCATATAGAAAATGTATTAACAAAAAGGGGGGAATGCAATAACAATAATGATCTAAATAGAAGAAATAATAATAAAAAGGGTAATGATAATGACGATGATAATAATAATAAACGAATGAATCCGAATACATGACAAATAGACTCAAAAGAAGATGGAAAACGTGTGCAGCAAATAGAAAGAAAATAATAAACCCACCCAAAAAGTGCATAAAAAGGGGATAAGCGACAAAGATAATGAAAATCTAAATAATAAAACATGATAAAATCTGCATTGCAGCCCCGTCTCTCCCGTGACCTGGTGCTGAAGGAACAACAGTGCCGCCCTTGCAGGCCGGGCCCGAGTCTTGGGAGTTATCCCGAAATGGCCATGACCCGACCTTACCTTGGGCCGACATTCCGATTACACCGGACCCGCTTCTCAGGCCGGATCCCTTCCGAGCCACTACTAAAATTACCGCGCGTTCGACAGACATTCGAACGGGTTCACCTCGATTTCCGTCGCATTTATATTACGGACCCGTGTCCAAACATGAAAAGGTCTGTGAATGACCGACAAAAATCCGAATAGAATCAGATGGTCCTCGTCATCCTCGGACCCTTCGCATGGGGATATTGATAAGGCCTTCATGGGTCACGCTTAGACCTCGGGTCCATCCCGATTATGATCATCGTCCGACCCGTATCCTCGGCCTACAGTCCACTCCCTCTGAATACATATTGGTTCTGGGATCTGATCCCGGGACGCTCCCCCATTGCCCCTTGGCACCGGAAACATTAATGATGCTCATGCAAGTCTTGTTTCGACTGCAGGGGGCCCACCGCAGTATGGTCGCGACTTGATCTTGCCCCGAGCCGACATATTTGTTGGTTTCTGACCGCTTTAATCGGGATTTAACCAAATATTTCTCGTTTTTCTAAACAATAAATTTGCCGTACCCTGACATACATATGTTCCGATTTTCCCGTGACGATTGCGCTTTTCTCGTGCCGGACATTCGTCCGAATATTAAATGGCTAGCACATGACCGACATGATCTCGGATGTTTCTTTTCACCCTCGTACGGGGATTTCAATACTTCTTAATAGATTTTTATGCAATTAATTTTCTTGCCATGAGGCCCTGATTCCCGACGATTAATCAAGGGTGTTCCCTCGTATGGGGGATGTAAATGACGCCGTGACCTTTATGGCGTGACAGGTTTTGGTCCTGACCCGAACCACACAAACGTCTGATTAGTCAGATCGAGCGCACCATGGGCTCTTCGGAGCCCGAATAAATTGTCACTTCGTGACTGGCATGCCCACGCACTTAATAGACGAATCTACCATCCGAACAGACGAACAAACGTCAACGAGCGAACGGAAAGTGCGTCCACAAGTCTGGCACGCCCGGTGGGACGTAAACCAACCTTCATCTCTTCGCCGGGATTCAGGGCCTCATGGCCCCCTAATAAATGATGTTTGCCTGCTTTGATGAATTACAGGTGCTGTCTTCGCCAACCCTATGGGGATAAAAGCCGGACTAGGTGCAATTGCCATTGTGGTCTCAAGGACGCTGCTCCGAAGGATATGCAGCTTCCAGGAATCATGGGGGGCTGCTATATAAAAGAAAGAGAGAAGAGAAAGAGAAAGGAATGGAGGGGAAATCAGACCCCCTTTTCCGTAATAAGAAAAAGAAGAAAAGAAGAAGAAAGAAACAAAAAAAAGGGAAGAGAAAGAATCGGCGAGAGAGGGTTGTATGGCCACATCCGTTGACACCCGTGTTGAACAAAGATTACCATTGTGGGTTGATGCGGTGGAGCGAACCACTCATCCCCTCCCTGAGGGGGTGAGCACTCTCCTGCACACCCACCTTGGTCTATTACACAAAAGAGAAGAGAAGAAAAGAAAGGACAAGAAGAGAAAGGTTGGCAAGCATCGCCGACCAAAAGGACAAGAAGAGGGCCGGCCTCCCGCCCGACTCTAGGAGGGTCCAACTCCATGGTGCAACGCCCTAGTCCGTTCCACCTTTCTGCTGCCCCTATCTGGCATAAGACGGCCCCTCGAGTGGCTGTTAGAGGATCCAACAAACTACAATTGTAGCTTGATGAATTGCTGCCCGCTGTGGGGAATACTTTATAGCAATGAGGCCAAGCACGGCCACCACTCTCGAAGAGAGCATGCACATACCCCGCCATAGGGGATAAGAAGAAGATATATACCCCGTCATGGGGGCATAAGAGGCAGAAAAAAAGATATACACCCCGTTCCCAGGGGCACATGAAGAGAATCCACCCCGACTGAGGGGCACATGAAGAGAGGGACACCCCGCCCTGGGGCATAAGAAGCAGCAAGAATGCACCCCGACTTGGGGGTATTTGAAGAAGAAATATATCCCGATATGGGGGCACATGAAGAGAAATGCACCCCGCCCTGGGGGCACGTGAGAAGAATCTACCCCGACCTGGGGGCATAAGAAGAAACAGAGCCGCACCCCGACTCGGGGGACATGTGAGACAAAGGATACACCCTGGCCTAGGGGCATTTGAAGAAGAAACATACCCCGCCAGGGGGCATAGAATCCATGAAGAATACGTCCCGTCTTAAGGGCATTTGAAGAAGTTACATCTCGCCTCGGGAGCATGAGAAAGAGAAGAATACACCCCAACTTAGGGGCATATGAAGAGAGCTACATCCCGCCTTGGGAGCATAAAAAGAAAAGAGTCCACCCTGGCTTCGGGGCATTGGACGAAGAATTCACCCCAATCTGGGGGCATAAAGAGCAAAAGAATACACCCCGGCTTGGGGACATTTTAAGAAGAAACACACCCCGTCCGGGGGCATAGAAGTCATAAAGAATGCACGCCGCCTTGTGGGGCACAGAAGCAAAAAGACAGACATCCCACTTTGGGGGGGCATATGAAGAGAAATACGCCCTGCCCCGAAAGAGGCAGAAGAAGCAGAACCTACCCCGGCCCGGGGGCATAAGAGGCAAAAACACACCCCGCCTGGGGGCACACAAAGGAAGAAACTCACCCCCGCTCTAGGGGCATATGAGACAAAACTATACCCCAGTTTAGGGGCATTTGAAGAAGAACTATACCCCGCCATGGGGGCATGAGGAGCAAAGACTATACCCCGCCTGGGGGCACACAGAGAAAGAAACACACCCCGCCTTGGGAGGGGCATAAGAAGCAAAGACTATACCCCGTATGGGGGCGTATGAAACGAAAATACATCCCGACTCAGGGGAATGTGAAGAGAAATATATCCCATCACGGGGGCATAGAAGCCATCAAGAACACGCCCCCGCTCTAAGGGTACTTGAAGAGGAAACATACACCCCGCCTGGGGGCATAGAAACCATAAAGGATATACCCCCGCCACGGGGGCACATGAAGAGAACCCATCCCGCCTTGGGAGTACAAGAAAGAGAAGAATACACCCTGGCATGGGGGCTTTGAAGAAGAAACACCCCCCCCCCCCCCATGGGAGACAAAGCTACACCCCGACTCAGGGGTATCTGAAGAGAGATCACCCCGCTACGGGGGCATAAGAAGCAAAAGAACACACCCCGACCTAGGGACACATGAAGAGAATCCACCCCGCTCTGGGGGCAAAAAAAAGAGATACACTCCGCCCTTGGCGCATAAGAAGCAGAAGCATCTACCCCGCTCTGGGGGCACAAAAAAGAGATACACTCCGCCCTTGGCGCATAAGAAGCAGAAGCATCTACCCTGACCCGGGGGCACAGAAGCGAAGAGACATACATCCCGATCTGGGAGCACATGAAGAAAGGTATACTCCGCCCAAGCGGCATTTGAAGAGACAACATGCCCTGCTTCGGGGGCACAGAAGCCGTAAAGAGACGACATACATCCTGATCCGGAAGCATATGAAGAAAGGTATACTCCGCCCAAGCGGCATTTGAAGAAACAACATACCCTGCTTCGGAGGCACAGAAGCCGTAAAGAGACACACCCCCGCCATGGGGGCATAAGAAGCAAAAGATACACCCCGTGCCGGGGGCATGTGAAGAGAAAGATATCTCCCTTTGGAGGCATAGGAAGCAGAAGAGGCATCCCGACTTAGAGGCATTCGAAGAAGAAACATACCCCGCCACGGCGGCATAAGAGGCAAAGACTCTACCCCATATGGGGGGCATTTGAAACAAAAGAATACATCCCAGCTTAGGGGAATACAAAGAGAAATATACCCCAAGCCGGGGTAAAAGAAGTAGAAGAATCTACCCCGACCTGGGGGCACAACAAGCAACAGAGTTATACCCTGATCTAAGGGCGCATGAAGAAAAGACACATCCTGCCTTGGGTGCATAAGAGGCGAAACACACCCCTCGTGGGGGCGCTTGAAGTAAGCTACACTCCGATCCGGGGGCATAAGAAGCAGAAGAATCCACCCCGTCCTGGGGGTATAAGAGGCAAAGAATCCACCCCGTGCCGGGAGCATATGAAGAGAAGTTTACCCCGCTACGGGGCATAAGAAGCAGCAGAACCCACCTCCGCCATGGAGGCATAAGGAGCTAAGACTTCACCCCGCCGTGGGGGAATAAAAGGCAAAGACTCTGCTCCGTGCAAATCTGCCCTGCATGGGGGTATAAGAAGCAGAAGACACACCCCGCCCGGGGGCACAGAAGCCATCAAGAATACACCCCCGGCTTAGGAGAATCTAAAGAAGAAACATACACCCCGCCTGGGGGCATTGAAGCCGTAAAGAGTACACCCCGACCCGGGGGCACAGAAGCGAAAAGAATACACCCCGACCTAGGGGGCATACGAAGAAAGCTATACCCCGGGTTAGGGGCATGTGAAGAGAAATATCCCTCGGGCCTGGGGGCACAAGAAGCGTGAAGTTGCACCCCGGTGTAGGGGCACTCGAAGAGAAACATACCCCGCTCGGGGGCATAAGAAACAAGGAATTTACACCCCATCAAGGGGCATAGAAGCCATGAGAAACACACCCCGCCTGGGGGCACAGAAGAAAAGCTACACCTCAACCTGGGGGCGTGTTAAGAGAAAAAAACACCCCAGTCCGGGGGCAACAATGAGAAAGGAAGAGCAGAACAAAAAGAATAGTCACGGGGTAGGCGTGGTCTTTGCACCCGCCTCTTTATAATTAAAAAAAAGAAGAAAAAGAAGAAGAAGAGAAGAAGAAAAGAACAGCCACGAGGCGAACGTGGTCTTTGCACCCGCCTCTCCACACAAAAGAAGAAGAGAAGAAAAGAAAGAAAAGAGACATGAGGCAGACGTGGTCTTCGAACCCGCCTCTCCACACAAAAGAAGAAGAGAAGAAAAGAAAGAAAAGAGACATGAGGCAGACGTGGTCTTCGAACCCGCCGCTTCACACAAAAGAAGAAGAGAAGGAAAAAAAAGAGACATGAGGCAGACATGGTCTTCGAACCCGCCGCTTCACACAAAAGAAGAAGAGAAGAAAAGAAAGAAGAGAGACACAAGGAAGACGTGATCTTCGAACCCGCCGCTTCACAAACCCTTCTCCTCGGCTCTCGTATCCTACCACCTGACGCCCTTCGGCTCAGCCATGTCGGCCAAGGCCCACTATCAGGATTAATCCACCCATCCCACCGCGCTCTCCGATATCTTTTCGGCTTTATAGCCTATTTTTAACATCTCTCGGCTTGTCAGCCTGCTCCCAATATCCCTTGGCTTTTTAGCCTACTTTTCATTATCCTTCGGCTCTTGCATCCCGCTTCCCAATATCTTTGGCTCTTGCAACCTGTTTCCCAGAATTCGGCCTTCATGGCATGCTTCCCAGAATTCGGCCTTCACGGCCCGCTTCCCATAATTTCGGCTCTTGTAGCCCGCTTTCCACTATCATTGGCTCTGGCAGCCTGCTTCCTAGAATTCGGCCTTTACGACCTGCTTCCTAGAATTCGGCCTTCACAGCCCGCTTCCCAATTTTGGCTCTTGTAGCATACTTCCCCGATTTGGCTTCCGTAGCCTGCTTCCCACAATTTTGGCTCTTGCAGCCCGCTTCCCAATATCTTTGGCTCTTACAGCCTGCTTCCCAGAATTCAGCCTTTATGGCCTGCTTCCCAGAATTCGGCTCCTACAGCCCGCTTCCCAATTTTGGCTCTTGTAGCCTGCTTCCCCGATTTGGCTTTCGTAGCTTGCTTCCCATAATTTCGGCTCTTGCAGCCCGCTTCCCAATATCTTTGGCTCTTGCAGCCTGCTTCCCAGAGTTCGACCTTTACGGCCTGCTTCCCAGAATTCGACCTTCACGGCCCGCTTCCCAACTTGGGCTCCTGCAGCCCGCTGCCCAACTTCGGCTCTTGCAGCCTGCCTCCCATAATTTGGCTCTCACAGCCCGCTCTCCTCGATTTTTGGCTATTGTGGCCTACTTCCAATATCAATTTTGGCTTTTATCCCCCGCTTCCCCAATGTCCTTTCGACCCTTCGCGGTCTCCTTCCTCAGCACCTTGGCTGCTGCTTTGATTCTATATGCACATACAGGATACATATACGTAATGACAGTATGTTCTTATGCAAAAAAAAAGAGAAAAAAAAATAAGAATTGCTTGGCTACCCTGCTTGCATGTTTGCTTAATATAGAATAATGCACCTCCTTTAAATTTTCTAGGACCTTATTTCCTTGCTAAATAATAATGCCCTGATTCCGGATGCAGGCGCGTCACGGCATACGCTCGAAGGGAACCCAATTATGGCGGGTGCATACGTCAAGGGGAAGAGTCATGGCTGAATTGCTAAGCCCAACTCATAAAATAAACCTGAGGCTACGCTCCCACACTTAGCACTTAATGTGTTCAATAGCTTTCAACCATAGGGGTTGCCCGGATTCCTTCTTAGCACTCTACGGAGACTTGAATTCCTGCACTCGCGTGAAAGGTAATCGTGAGGAAAAAGTTGCCTACCCCCACTGTTAAAAAAAAAGCGTGAATCCGAGTAGCCGGGAATCCCCACTGAAACAAATGAGGAGACTCGCGCGAAATGGTGAAGCAAGTTACAATAAGGATGAAGCATGGTAGCCGGGAATCCCCATTGAGACATATGAGGAAACTCGCGCCGAACGGCGAAATCCACTACAAATAATAAACAGATGGGGGTTGTGTGAAGCTACCAAAATTCGAAAGCCTGAAACTCACGTGTAGGCACTAGAGTAATCCTCGAGTGTCACTAGGAAAACCTGTGTATCCCTATGGTTAGGGTTCTTTGATTCACACATTTGCACCGCCACGCCACAGAGAATTACCTCGGGTGAAATGCGTGAATTTAGGCTATGCATGCAAGACGTGCGATATCCTCTTGACGGGTGCACCACCCCTCAATCATGCCTCTTGGCCCGCGCCATGTCTGCGAATTGTGGGCGATGTCCCTATCCCATTCCTTATAGAGGGAGCTATCTCATACGTATATTTATGTTATGCCTGCTAATGAATGCCTGCATGCTTGAATAAAAAATAATAATAAAAATAATAAAAGTGTGTGTATACAATAAACTCAATTTCGGCTATCGCAGCCTACTTTCCCCAGCTCTGGCTCGTAGAGCCCGATCTTGGCCCTCACGGCCTACCTCCCGCCCTCACGGCTCGCCAATCTCTTAACTTTGTCTTCTATAGTCTACTTCTCAAATTTTGGCTTCCGCAACCCGCTTTCCCGATTCTGGCCCTCCTGGCCTGTTTCCCAAATTTTTGGCTTCTGTAGCCTGCTTCCAAATTTTGACTTTTACAGCCTGCTTCCCTTTGGCCCTCATGGCCTGCTTCCCAATTTTGACTCTCGTAGCCTGCTTCCCTTCGGCTCTCGTAGCTCGCTTTCCAGTATACTTCGGCCCCCGTGACCCGCTTTCCCAAATTTTGGCTTTTATAGCCTGCTTCCCTTCGGCCTTCGTGGCCTGCTTCCTAACTTCGGCCCTCGCAGTCCGCTTCCCATACTTTGACTTCTCTAGCATGCTCTCTCAATTTCGGCTCTTGTAGCCTGCTTCCCAATTTTGACTTTTACAGCCTGCTTCCCTTTGGCCCTCGTGGCCTGCTTCCCAATTTCGACTCTCGTAGCCTACTTCCCTTCGGCTCTCGTAGCCCGCTTTTCAGTATACTTCGGCCCCCGTGGCCCGCTTTCCCAAATTTTGGCTTTTATAGCCTACTTCCCTTCGGCCTTCGTGGCCTGCTTCCCAACTTCGGCCCTCGCAGCCCGCTTCCCATACTTTGGCTTCTCTAGTCTGCTCTCTCGATTTCAGCTCTTGTAGCCTGCTTCCTAGAATTCGGCCTTTACGGTCCACTTCCCAACATCCCTCGTGGCCTGCTTCTCAAATTTCAGCTTTCGTAGCCCGCTTTCCTGATTGCGGTCTTCACGACCCGCATCCCGATTTTGGCTTTTACAGCATGGTTCCCAACATTTGGCCTTCGCGGCCTACATCCCAATTTTGGCTCTTTCATAGCCTGCTTCTCAACTTCGGCTCTTGCAGCCTACTCCCCGATTTTGGCTTCGGTAGCCAGCTTCCCGATTACGGCTCTCCTAGCCTACTTATCTTTGGCTCCCGTGGTCTGCTTCCCCGATCTTTGGCTCCCGTAGCCTACTTTCCTTAACTTCGGCTTTTATAGCCCACTTCCCAACCTCGGCTATCATAGCCCGCTTTCCAATAACTTCGACTTTTATGGCCTGCTTCCCCGCTTTGACTCTTTGCGGCCTGATTCCCCACTTCGGCTCTCGCAGCCCTGCTCTCCTCACCATCTTGATAAAACTCTCGGTTGGGCTGCATTCGCAGACCCTGCTCTCTCGTCCCTCTCTCGCGCCGTCTGCGGTTGGGGGGCATTTGTGGACACTAAAAAATTCTCACCCCATGTTTACGTGCAGGGGAATAAAGAAGAGGATAAGAAGAAGAGGAGATGAGAAGAATAAAAGAAGAGAAGCAAGCCCCTGAAGTGCCTCCAATGGCACACCCTCAGGTGCCTCAGCGGCACACATTGCGAGCGCCCTAGCGACACACTCCCTCTGCAAGCCCCTTCAGCGGCACACCCTGGCCGGCCTAGCCCGGCACATCCCTGGGTGTCCTCAGCGGCACACCCCCGTGCAGCTTCAGCGGCACACCCCCTGTGTGCCCCCCTCGCCGGCACGCCTGTGGACACTAGAAAACTCTCACCCCATGTTTACGCGCAGGGGAATAAAGAAAAGGAGAAGAGAGAAGGGAAGATGATAAGAAGAAAAGAAGGAAAATAAGCCGCCGAAGTGCCTCCAGCGGCACACTTCTTTTAAGCCTCAGCGGCACACTCCTTGGAGGCCCTTAGCGGCACACTCCTTGGAGGCCCTCAGCGGCACACCTCTTCCAAGCCTTCAGCAGCACACTATTCTGGACCTCCAGCGGCACGGCCCTTCAGCGGCACGGCCATTTAGCCCTTCAGCGACACGGCCATTTAGCCCTTCAGCGGCATGCCTCATTCAGGGTTTCTGTCAAGGTTGCACACCAAGTCTATACATCCATCAGCTCAAGTCTATACACTCTTGGACCAAGTCTGTACAGCCCGTGTGTTTCATGCATTCAAAGGCTATACATCATGCAACACAAAGTCTATACGTTGGCTAGTTGCTGCAACATAAAGTCTGTATGTTGGCTGATTGCACAAACGAAGTCTGTACATTGGCTGGTTGCTGCAAAACAAAGTCTGTACATCGGCTGGTTGCTGCAAAACAAAGTCTGTACATTGGCTGGCTGCTTCAAACGCAAAATCTATACATCCATCAGCTCAAGTCTATACACTCATGTGGCAAGTCTGTACAGGCTCATGCATGCTCACAGTGTAAAGTATGTACAGAGTTCATACGTGCACACGAAGTCTATACACTCATGTGGCAAGTCTGTACAGGCTCAATGGCTCATGCATGCTCACGATGTAAAGTCTGTACAGAGTTCATACGTGCACACGAAGTCTATACACTCATGTGGCAAGTCTGTACAGGCTCATGCATGCTCACGGTGTAAAGTCTGTACAGAGTTCATACGTGCACACTAAGTCTATACATCCAAACTCAAAGTATGTACATCGTCTGCTAGCACACACGCAAAGCCTGTACATACCCCAGCCATAAGTTCAAATTTGCCTGCATAGATCTCGTGACTGCCAGCGGCACGGCCTTAAGCTCCCAGCGGCACGGCCTTCTGCCCTTCAGCGGTATAGCCTCAAGCCCTCCAGCGGCACGACCCTTCTGCCCTCCAGCGGCACGGTCTCAAGCTCCCAGCGGTACGGGCGTTCTGCCCTCAACGCCCAGCACCCTTTCCCCAGCGGCATAGCGCTGAAATCCTCCTGAACGGCACGCACCGACAGAAGATACAACGGTCAATAGGCAGACCCATTGGCGCGCAGTCCAGCCACTTCAAAGCCAGCTAGCGCCTGTCTCCGTGTCACCTTCTGGCTGGAGGGGGGGAGATCTTCACCTGACAAGGAAGATACCGAAGTCAACCTCGGATGGCAGTGCCATCTGAGGCTCCCCCGTCAACCATCCGCGTATAAAAAGCCTCACGAAGAGAAAGAGAGATAGATTGAAGGAAGAGAGGCACCCGTTCGGGAGAGGGGACTCGACACTGGTGAGCTCCCCAGAGAACGAAGGAGAAGAAGAAGAAGAAGAAGAGGAGCAGGAGGGGGAGCTCATGCTCCCCCCCCATGCTACTCCGCCACCACCACCTGAGTGCAAAAAAAAAAAAGAAGAAGAAAAGAGAGAGAGAGAGAGAGGTCAGGGAGGGGAGGAGCATGTGCTCCGTTCCCCTCCCCACTTTTTGTTTTTTTTTTCTTTCCTCTCTGTCTCTTCCTTGTTTCTCCTCCCCCTTCTGTTTGGATGCATTGCATTGTATTTGGCCCTTTGGCCATGAGCTTTTGTCATCACGTTCTCTATGAATGAAATTTCCCTTTTTTTATTTATTTACTTCTTGTTGTTCCTGTTAGTTTCTCCTGCGCCATCGGCCCGTGGTTTGTGTTCTTCCCCCCAGTATTCTAACTCTCTGTTGCATTGGTTCTCCCATGTCATTGGCCTGCATAGACAGATGATTAGTGCCTCTAGCTTGATGATGCGAGGTTAGCCTCCCCCTCCTTCTGTTCGCCCAGCGGTACACCTCCCTGGGTCTGCCCAGCGGTACACCTCCCTGGGTCTGCCTAGCGGCACACTCCTCCCTGGGATTGCCCAGCGGCACACCCCTCACATTTGTCCATCTGGCGGCACAGCCTTCCCTGTATTTGCTCAGCGGTGCACCCTTCCTATTCTCTCGCTTAGCGATATACCTCCTTTGGCTGCCTCAGCGGCACGCCTCCCCTGGTGGCCCACTCCTTGAGCGGCACACCCTTGGCCTGCCTCTACCCGGCACACCTGGCTCTCCCCCTTCCAGTCAGGATATCCTTAGGCCGCATTAGCCCAATGTTCCCCGTCCGTGGTTTTCTACGGGTTTTCCGAAGTTTCCCCAAAGGTGGCTGCTTAGGCACACCCCTCAGTTGTTGGTTCATGTCACTCCATGTGGGCATGTTCCCTGTTATTCCCTTACCATCCGGGTCAAGGGGAGATGCTGTCGAATTTTTGTCAGAATTAACCTAGCAACAACAATAATAAAAGAAAAGAAATAATGTATAAAGAAATAACAAATGAACGGAATAAACACTAATGCAGCAATTTTGCCGAAATAACAACGAACCCCGGAGATCCCGAATCACTGAACACTCGCCTCTTTACGACGGCCCATCCAACATAGCCATGAACATGGTCTACGTGAATAAAAGAAAACCAAATCAACCCCTCACATGCATTTCATGAATAAAAGAAAATCAAGTCAAAACTTCTCACCTGCGCCTCATGAACAGAGGGAACTTCCTCAACCCAGCCTCAGCTGCATAGACCTTGGCAGACCCTGCCCCTTCACCAGCACGCTCCCGCCTCCTTCACCGGCACAGTCTCCACCGTTTTCAGCGGTACACCCCTTTGCCTTCAGCAGCACGCTCCTCCACTGCTTTCAGCGGTACACCCCAAAATCATCCCCTAGCGGTACACTCTCTGTCCCTCCACATACGTGACGAATGCAACATGCAATAATAATAATAACGGACTCATAAAAAGAAAGGGGGGGATAAATAGTAACAATAATAATAAAATTATAATAACAAAAATGGAGGTAAATAATAATGATGACAAGCCCAATAAATAAACAAATGATAACAATAAAGAGGGAGATAACTAATAATAATGATGATAAAATTATAATAATAAAAATGGGGAAATAAGTAATTATAATTACTGATTCAATAAAAAGAATATAATAAATAAATAAGTAGATAATAATAAAATAATAATAATAAATGAACAATAATAACAAACTCACCAGAAAAGTATAAAGAAGTAACACATAGTAATGATAGAAATTTAAATGATAATAATAAATGATGAGCTCCACTTCGCAGCCTCATTCTCCTCAAGACCCGGTATAAAGGGAACATTGACGCCGCCCCTCCAAGTCGGATTCGAACTTTGGGAGCCACCCCAATACGGTCGTAATCCGACATTGCTTTGGGCCGATAGTCTATCAAACTTGATGCTTTCCCGTTAGGATTTGTTCCTGCTCTTTCATTGAGATTGCCGTAAACTCGGCATACATTTGTACGGGTTTATTTTCCGTTTACGTCGCGCCTTCAATACAGATCTTTGTCCGAACATAGAATGGTCCATGAACGACCAACAAAATCTGAATGGAACGAGACATCTTTCGTCTTCCCCGAACCCTACGTGTGGGAATATCAATAAGGCCTTCGTGGGCCACGCTCAGACCTCGGGTCCGCCCCGATCATGGTCATCGTATGACCCATATCCTCAGTCTATAGCCCGCTCCCCTCGAACACGTTTTCGGTTTTGGAATCTAGTCCCGGGACTCCTCCCCGTTGCCCTCCGGCACCGGAAACATTAATGATGCCCACGCAAGCCCCGTTCGGAGCACGGGACGCGCCCCCGGTATGGTCCCGACTCGATCTCGTACCGGGTCGATAAATTTGCTAGTTTCTTGCTACACTAACCGAGATTTAACCGAATGTTTTCGGTGTCTCGGAATAATGTATTTGCCGTATCACGGCATACATATGTTCCAGGTCCTCCTGCGACGATTATGATATTCTCAAGCCGGACACCCGTCCGAAGATTAAACGGTCTCCCGAATGACCGACACGTTTCGAACTTCTGCTTCCCTAAACACAGGGCTTTTCAGCCGATTCAAGGGATATTCCCTCGTTGCCCCTTGGCACCGAAAATATTAATGATGCTCATGCAAGTCTTGTTTCGACCGCGGGGGGCCCACCGCAGTATGGTCGCAGCTTGCTCTTGCACCGGGCCAACAGATTTACCTGTTTTTGATCGCTCCAACCGAGGCTTAGCCGAACGTTCTCCGTTCTTCTCGATAATAAAATTGCCATATCCTGGCATACATATGCTCCGGTTTTCCCACGATGATCGCGCTTTTCTCGAGCCAGACATTCGTCCGAACATTAAATGGTCAGTGCACGACCGACATGACCGCGAATGGTTTTCTTCTCGCCCTCGCGCGAGGATTTCAATACCTCGTAATAGACCTTTCATGCAATTGATCTTTTGGCCATGAGGTCCTGAATCTCGGCGATTAATCAAAGGTGTTCCCTCGTATGGGGGATGTAAATGGCGTAGTGACCTTTATGGCGCGGCGGGTTTTGGTCCCGACACGAACCACACAATCGTCTGACCGAGTCAGATCGAGCGCATCATGGGCTCTTCGGAGCCCGAATAAATCGTCACTTTGTGACTGGCACGCCCACGCACCTTAATAGACGAACCACTTGAATAAGCGAATTTTAGTGCGTCCACAAGTCTGGCACGCCCGGTGGGACTGGAAATCACCCTTCATCTCTTCGCCGGGATTCAGGGCCTCATGGCCTCCTAATAAACGATGTTTGCCTGCTTTGATGAATTACAGGTGCTGTCTTCGCCAGTCCTATGGGGAGAAAAGCCAGACTCGGTGCGGCTGCCTTCGTGGCCTCGAGGACACTGCTTCGAAGCATATGTAGCTTCCCAGAATCATGGGGGCTGTTATAAAAAAAGGGGAGAAAAGAGAAAGAGAAAAGAAGGGAGGGGAATCAGACCCCCTTTTCGCAATAGGAAAGAGAAGAAAAGAAAAAAAAGAAGAAGAAAGAAGAAAGAAGCAAAAAAGGAAGAGAAAGAATTTGCGAGAGAGTGTTGTACGACCTTATCCGTCGACACCCGTGCTGAATAATGATTACCACTGTGGGATTGATGCGGTGGAGCGAACCACTCATCCCCTCCCTGAGGGGGGGTGAGCGCTCTCCTGCGTACCCACCTTGGTCTATTACAAAAAAAAGGGAAGAAAAGTTTGCAAGCATCGCCGACCAAAAGAACAAGAATAAGGCCGGCGTCCCGCCTGGCTCTAGGAGGGTCCAAGTCCATGGTACAATGTCCCGGTCCGTTCCACCTTCCTGCTGCCTCTATCCAGCACAAGAGGGTCCCTCGAGTGACTGTTCGAAGATCTAACAAGCCGCAACTGTAGCTTGATGAATTTCTGCCCACTATGGGGAATGCTTTATAGCAATAAGGCCAAGCACGGCCACGACTCCTGAATGAAGCATGCATCTACCCCGCCACGGGAATATGAAGAAGAAATATAGCCCGCCATGGGGGCATAGAATGCAAGAAAAGATACACCCCGGCTCAGGGGCACATGAAGAGAATACACCCCGGCTTCGGGACATTTGACGAAGAATTCACCCCGTCTGAGGGCATAAGGAGCAAAAGAATACACCCCGGCTCGGGGATATTTAAAGAAGGGACACACCCCGTCTGGGGGCATAGAACTCGTAAAGAATGCACGCCGCCTTGTGGGGGCACAGAAGCAAAGAGACAGACATCCCGCTCTGGGGGTATGTGAAGAGAAATATGCCCAACCTTGCGGGGTAGAAGAAGCAGAACCTACCCCAGCCCAGGGGCATAAGAGGCACTCTCTCTGCTTCTGCTCCTTCTGCTTCGATCAGTCTTCTCCAGATGGAGAAGTCCTCTTTATATAGCAGCAGCACAGATAGGGCGAGTGCTCTCCACGATTCCCGCCCAAACGCCTTGACCACGTGGCAGCATTTCAGCACAGTGGTTCCACGTGTCACGATCAGGGCCATCTTCTATTCTTGGATCACGTGCATCATTAACCTCCTCGAGCAGCAGCTCTGTAATAACAGACTGTTATCAGTAGAGACTTAACTGACATGAAGAACTGAATGCATCGAGTCTGTACGTTAAATGAGTCATGGCCTGTACATACTTGATGCACTAGATGCAGTGTGCATATAAGAGAAAGTGTGTACAATGAGAATGAATGTACAGACATTACATTCACAAGAATACAGCCTTCGAGTGCTTGTGATGCAGACATAAAGAGTGTATAGACTTGGGTGCTTGTGAAGCAGACCAAGTGTGCAGACTCTTGAATAGATGCGAAGCTGACAACAGGTGTGCAGGAGAGAGTGTATAGACTTTAAGTGCATGAGATGCAGTTTGCATTATGCATAAGTATATACATTCAGAGTGAATGCATAGACAGGCCAGCACGAGTGTACAGACTTGCGTGCAGTGTACAAACGATGTACAGACTTCATTCATGCAAGCAAGACAGTGCATGGCTGTACAGACTTGGTCGAGTGAACCAATGGAGGTTGTATAGACTTTGTGTATGCTTGAAGCACAGAATGCAATGGCTAAGGTTATGAGTGTATAGACTCTGCATGCGTGCTACATCAATGTGCAGACTTGCTGACAGTGAGTGTGCAGACTCTGCGTGCAATGTATAAACAATGTGCAGACTTAGAATGCAGCAATGTGCAGACTCTGCTTTGAACGATGCACAATGTATAGACTTGCTAAGGCACTGTGTGTGCATGAACAATGTACAGACTTTATGTTGCGAGCACAGGCTGTACAGACTTGTGCTAATGCAAAGCTAAAGCATGTACAGACTTCACTTATGCAAACGAAGCAGTGCATGGCTGTACAGACTTGATCAGTCATCAAAACACACAAGTGCTCAAGAGTGAATAGACTTGCTACGGCAACAAAGCAACCATGACAGTGCACAGACTTTAAATGTGTGCAGGCAGAATGATGTACAGACTTGTTAAATGATGCACACACATAGCAGCAATGTACAAACTTGTTATGTAGCAATGTATGGACTTGGAATGCAGGCAGACGATGTACAGAGACGCTAAGTGAGATGCTGTACAGACTTTCAGCAACACACGATGTACAGACTTTCTAGGCATGAAGGCAGCCGCTGTACAGACTTGCTTGGCATGAAGGCAACCGCTGTACAGACTTGCTAGGCATGAAGGCAACCGCTGTACAGACTTCGTGTGCAATGGCCAAACAATGTGCAGACTTGATGAATATGCAGCAATGTATAGACTTGAACACATGCATGCTATGCGATGTACAGACTTGAACACATGCATGCTATGCGATGTATAGACTTGCCAGCAAGAAGTGTATGGACTTAACAGCCATGAATGTGCAGACTATGTGTGCGTGCATGCTGCAAGGCAAACGAATGTATAGACTTGTGACAATGTGCAGACTTGCTAGTGTATGGACTTGGTGAGCATGCAGCACCCAACGTATAGACTTGCAGGTTCAACGTAGGTAAAGATACCAATGTATAGACTTCCTATGCCTGCGTCAAATGCGATGTACAGACTTGCTATATCTGCGACACATGCGATGTACATACTTGCTATGTCTGCGACACACGCAATGTACAGACTTGCTGTGCTTGCGACAATTGCTATGTACAGACTTGCTATGTCTGCGACATATGCAATGTACAGACTTGCTGGCAATGAGTGTACAGACTATGAGTGAATGCATGCTGCAAAGTATAGACTTGACCGATGCATATAGACGCTAAGTGAGACGCTGGACGCTGTACAGACTTAGCCGATGTAAGGTGCACGTAATGTACAGACTTGCTGGTCAACTAGGCAAAAACTCTGTACAGACTTGGTGTGCAGACTTTGTGTGTGTGCGAGGCAATGCATAGACTTGATGCACAGGCTGTACAGACTTCATACTCAGCTGTAATGCAATGTATGGACTTTATGGAGTGAACGATGCACAAATGCATGAAACACACAGACTGTCTGATAAAGACAATTTAATCAGATGTACATACTCTGAATGCATGGAACACACAGACAATCTGATAAAGATAATTTCATCAAAAATATGAACAGTTGCCAATCAATCAAAACAAGCTGTTGCCAATGAAGTAAAGCTTATTGTCAACATCATCAACACAGAGGAGTCACAACAATAAGAAGCAAGGAATCTACCCCGTCATGGGGGCACAAGAGGCAAGAAACTACACCCCGGCTCAGGGGCATATGAAGAGAAGTATACCCCGTTCTGGGGCATAAGAAGTAGCATAATCCGCCCCCGCCATGGGGACTACACCCCGGTCCGGGGGCACATGAAGGGAATCCACCCCGACTCGGGGGCACATAAAGTAAAAGTTACACCCCGGCTCAGGGGCATTTGATGAAGAATCTACCTAGCCTTGGGGGGGGGGGCATAAGAAGAAACAGAGTTTCACCCCGACCTAGGGGCATAAAGAGTAAAAGAACACACCCCGACTTAGAGGCATATGAAGAGAAGTATACCCCGCTCTGGGGCATAAGAAGCAGTAGCATACGCTCCGCCATGGGGGCATAACAAGCAACAGAGTTACATTCCGACCTCGGGGTCTATGAAGCAACATACCCCGTCCGGGGGCACATAAGCCATGAAGAATACACCCCGCCCGGGGGGGGGGGGGGGGGCACAGAAGCAAAGAGGCATGCTCCCCGGCTGAAGGGGGGATTTGAAGAAACATATACCCCGCTCTGGGGCATAAGAAGCAGTAGCATACGCTCCGCCATGGGGGCATAACAAGCAACAGAGTTACACTCCGACCTCGGGGTCCATGAAGCAACATACCCCGTCCGGGGGCACAGAAGCCATGAAGAATACACCCCGCCCGGGGGGGGGGGGGCACAGAAGCAAAGAGGCATGCTCCCCGGCTGAAGGGGGGATTTGAAGAAACATATACCCCGCTCTGGGGCATAAGAAGCAGTAGCATACGCTCCGCCATGGGGGCATAACAAGCAACAGAGTTACACTCCGACCTCGGGGTCCATGAAGCAACATACCCCGTCCGGGGGCACAGAAGCCATGAAGAATACACCTCGCCCGGGGGGGGGCACAGAAGCAAAGAGGCATGCTCCCCGGCTGAAGGGGGGATTTGAAGAAACATATACCCCGCCTGGGGGCATTGAAGCCATGAAGAACGTACCCCGCCTAGGGGCATTGAAGCCATTGAGAACACACCCCGCCTCGGGGCACAGAAGCAAAGAAGCGGAATCCACCCCGGTCCGGGGAATAAGAAGCAAGAAGTTACACCCCGCCTGGGTGCATAAAAGCCATAAAGAATCTACCCCAGCTCAGGGGGGGATTTGAAGAAGAAACACACACCCCGCCTGGGTGCACAGAAGCCACAAAAAAAATCTACCCCGGCTTAGGGGCATTTGAAGAAGCTACATCCCGCCTTGGGAGCATAAGAAGGAAAGAGTCCACCCCGGCTTAGGGGTATTTGAAGAAGAAAGACACCCCGCTCCTAGGGGCACACAAAGAGAATACACCCCGCCATGGGGGCACATGAAGAGAATCCACCCCGGCTTAGGGGCATTTGGAGAAGAAATATACCCCGCCTGGGGGCATATGAAACAAGGAATACATCCCGGCTTAGGGGTATTTGAAGAAGAAACATACCCCGCCTGGGGACATAGAAACCAGAAAGGATATACCCCGCTTGGGGGCATAAGAAGCCAGGGCTCTACCCCGCTATGGGAGCATAAGAAACAAAGATACACCCTGGCTTAGGGATATTTGAAGAAAAAACATATCCCGCTCCGGGGCATAAGAAGCAAAAGTTACATCCCGTCTGGGGGCCTAGAAGCCATGAGAGACACACCCCGCTTGGGGGCACAGAAGAAAAGTTACGCCCCAAGCTGGGGGCACATCAAGAGAAATACACCCCAGGCCGGGGGCATTAATGAGAAAGAAAGAGCGGAACAAAAGAGCAGTCATGAGGCAGACGTGGTCCTCGAACCCGCCTCTTCACACAAAAGAAGAAGAGAAGAAAAGAGAGAAAAGAACAGTCATGAGGCAGACGTGGTCCTCGAACCCGCCTCTTCACACAAAAGAAGAAGAGAAGAAAAAAGAGAAAAGACACATGAGGCAGACGTGGTTTTCGAACCCGCCTCTCCACACAAAAGAAGAAGAGAAGAAAAGAACAATCATTAGGCAGACATGGTCTTTCCACTCGCCCTCCACATAAAAGAAGAAGAGAAGAAAATAAAGTGATCCTTGAGGCAGACGTGATCTTTCACCCTCTACCTCCAGCCATCCAACGAATAGACCTCTCGTAGGGTCGGCGTCACGGCCTTTCGTCCGAACAAGCATTCCGCCAACGGGGCGTTAAGCCGACCGATGTCAAGCCAACAAGCAACTCTACCTGCGGCCTTTGGCCACCCAAAAGAATCAACCATTCACTTTGGTTCGGATCCTTTCCCGACCAGAGAATCAAAAGAATCAACCATTCACTTTGGTTCGGATCCTTTTTCCGGCCAAAGAATTAAGGAATCAACCTTTCACTTTGGTTCGGATCCTTTCCCGACCAGAGAATCAAAAGAATCAACCTTTCACTTTGGTTCGGATCCTTTCCCAGCCAGAGAATTAAAGAATCAACCTTTCACTCTGGTTTGGATCCTTCCCCAGCTAGAGAACAAAAGGAGACCCTTCTCTTCGGATCTCACATCCCGCTACCCGACGCCCTTCGGCTCGGCCATTTCGGCCAAGGCCCACTATCAGGATTAATCCATCTGTCCCACCACGTTCTCCGATATTTTTCGGCTTTATAGCCTACTTCTAACATCTCTCAGCCTGTCAGCCCGCTCCCGATATCCCTTGGCTTTTTAGCCTACTTTTCAGTATCTGTCGGCTCTTACGGCCCGCTTTCTCAACTTTGGCTCTTGCAGCCTGCTTCCCATTGGCTTTTATGGCCTGCCTCCCAACTTTGGCTCTTGCAGCCTGCTTACCTTTGGCTTTTATGGCCTACTTCCCAACTTTGGCTCTTGCAGCCTGCTTCCCATTGGCTTTTATAGCATGCTTCCCAACTTTGGCTATTGCAGTCTGCTTACCTTTGGCCTTCGTGGCCTGCTTCCCAATTCTGGCTCTCGTAGCCTGCTTGCCTTTGGCTTATGTAGCCTGCTTCCCATAACTTCGGCTTCTGCAGCCCGCTTCCCAATATCTTTGGCTCCTGCAGCCTGCTTCCCAGAGTTCGGCCTTTACGGCCTGCTTCCCAGAATTTGGCCTTCACGGCCCACTTCCCGTAACTTCGGCTCCTGCAGCCTGCTTCCCAACTTCGGCTCCTGTAGCCTGCTTCCCATAATTTGGCTCTCGCAGCCCGCTCTCCTCGATTTTTTGGCTATTGTGGTCTACTTCCAATATCAACTTCGGCTTTTATGGCCTGCTTCCCAAATTTCCTTTCGGCCCTTCGCGGTCTCCTTCCTCGGCACCTTGGCCGCTGCTTTGATTCTATATGCATATACAAGATACATATACGTAACGACAGTATGTTCTTACGTAAAAAAAAGAAAGAGAAAAAAAAAAGAATTGCTTGGCTACCCTGCTTGCATGTTTGCTTAATATAGAATAATGCACCTCCTTGAAATTTTCTAGGACCTTGTTTCCTTGCTAAATAATAATGCCCCGATTCCGGATGCACGTGGGTCACGGCATACGCTCGAAGGGAACCCAATTATGGCGGGTGCACACGTCAAGGGGAGGAGTCATGGCTGAATTGCTAAGCCCAACTCATAAAATAAACCTGAGGCAACGCTCCCACACTTCGCACTTAATGTGTTCAATAGCTTTCAACCATAGGGATTGCCCGAATTTCTTTTTAGCACTCTACGGAGACTTGAATTCCTGCACTCGCGTGAAGGGTAATCGTGAGGAAAAAGCTGCCTACCCCCACTGTAAAAAAAAAAGAGAGAGAGAGGAAAAAAAAGAGAAAAAAAGAAAATAGAGAGAAACGTGAATCCGAGTAGCCGGGAATCCCCACTGAAACAAATGAGGAGACTCGCGCGAAATGGTGAAGCGAATCACAATAAGGACGAACCCTAGTAGCCGGGAATCCCCATTGAGACACATGAGGAGACTCGCGTCGAACGGTGAAATCCGCTAGCAAAATAAACAGATGGGGGCTGTGTGAAGCTACCGAAAGTCGAAAGCCTGAAACCTATGTGTAGGCGCTAGAGTGATCCTCGAGTGTCACTAGGAAAACCTGCATATCCCTATGGTTAGGGCCCTTTGTTCACACATTTGCACTGTCATGCCACAGAGAATTGCCTCGGGTGAAATGCGTGAATTTAAGCTGTGCATGCAAGACATGCGATATCCTCTTGACGGATGCACCACCCCTCAACTATGCCTTCTGGCCCGCACCGTGTCTGCGAATTATAGGCGATGTCCCTATCCCATCCCCTATAGAGGGAGCTACCTTACGTATATTTATGTTATGCCTGCTAATGAATGCCTGCATGCTTGAATAAAACAAAAATATAATAATAATAAAATATGTGCATACAATAAACTCAAGTTCGGCTATCGTTGCCTACTTCCCCAGCTCTGGCTCGTAGAGCCCAATCTTGGCCCTCACGGCCTACCTCCCACCCTCACGACTCGCCAATCTCTTAACTTTGGCTTCTATAGTCTACTTCTCAAAGTTCGGCTTTCGCAGCCCGTTTCCCGATTTTGACTTTTATAGCCTGCTTCCCTCTGGTCTCTACGACCTGCTTCCCAATTTTGGATTTTATAGCCTACTTCCCTTGGACCTCATGGCCTACTTCCCAATTTCGGCTCTCATAGCCTACGTCCCTTCGGCTCTCGTAGCCCGCCTTTCAGCACCCTTTCACCCCGGCCCGAGCCTGCCGTTCGGGTGAGGGATCAACATTCTCTCTTTGCACTGACCCTACCCCGTGTCAACCAACAAAATCTTCTCTCCGTCCCCTTCGGGCGGTGAATATTCCCTTTGACATGGCCCCCCTATCCAGGTCATTGATTAAACAGACTCTTCTTTCTGCCCCTTTGGGCGGTAAATATCCCTTTGACTTGGACCTTCCGTCCGGGTCACAGAATCAACAAACTCTCCTCTCCGTCCCTTTGGGTGATGAATATCCCTCTGACTTGGACCTTCCGTCCGGGTCATTGAATCAACATACCCTTCTCTCCGTCCCTTCGGGTGATGAATACCCCTTTTGATTTGGACCTGTCGTCCAGACCATTAAAGGAACAAATCCTTCTCTCTGCCCCTGTGGCTCACCTTGCCCAATTTTGGCTCTCATAGCCTACTTCCCTTCGGCCTTGTAGCCAGCTTCTCCATTGCGGCTTCCGTAATCCGCTTCCTCATTTTGGGCTCTCATAGCCTGCTCCCCAATTTCGGCTTTTGTAGCCAACTTCCTGATTGCGGCTCTTGTAGCCCGCTTCCCCGATTTCGGCCTTCACGGCCTACTTCCACAACACCGATTCTGGCCCGTGAGGCCCACTTTCCCGGGTTCGGATTTCACAGCTGGTACTCCTGGCACATTGAAGAACAAAAAGGGTCCTTTTACTTTGGTCCGGGCCTGTCGCCCAGTCAGAAGAACAAAAAGATTCTCTCCACTCTAGATCAGACCTTCTGTCCGGTTAGAGAATAAAAGACTCCTTTCACTCTGGTTTGGACCTTTCGTCTAGCCAGAGAACAAAAAGACCCTTGCTTGGACATTCACCCCGTGTCCATGAATGAACCGCGTCAGCTCCCGACAGCCCGTCGGTGTTGATAAATAGATTGGTAACTCTCCCCTCTGGATCGGACCTTCCGTCCGATTAGAGAACAAAAGATTCTTCCCACTCTAGATCGGACCTGCCGTCCGGCTAGAGAACTAAAAGATTCTCTCCACTCTGGTTCAGACCTTCTGTCCAGCCAAAAGATTAAGGAACCTTTCATACATCCGGTACCCCCGACGCATTGAGGAACGAGATACCCTTTCACCCTGGCCCGAGCCTGCCGTTCGGGTGATGAATCAACCCCCTTTCCTTGCGCTGGCACTAACCCGTGTCAACAACTTGACCATCTCTCCGTCCCTTCGGGTGACGAATACCCCTTTGATTTGGACCTCCCGTCCATATCATTGAATAAACAAACTCTTCTCTCCGTCCCTTCGGGCGACGAATACTCCTTTGATTCGGACCTCCTGTCCGGGTCATTGAATAAACAAACTCTTCTCTCCGTCCCTTCGAGTGACGAATATCCCTTTTGATTGGGACCTTTCGTCCAGGTCATTGAATCAACAAACTCCTCTCTCCGTCCCTTCGGGTGACGAGTATCCCTTTTGACTTGGACCTTCCGTCCAGGTCATTGAATCAACAAACTCTTCTCTCCATCCCCTCGGGTGACGAATACCCCTTTTTTTGATTTGGACCTGCCGTCCAGACTTTTAAAGGAATAAACCCTTTTCTCCGCCCTCGTGGCTCGCCTTCCAACATCCTTCAGCTCGACGGACCGCTCCCAATTTCGGCCCGCCTGGCCTGCTCTACAGACTTCGGTTCTCACAACTCAGCTCTCTCCGTCACGTTGATAAATCTCTCAGTCGGTTTGCACCCGCAGGCCCCGCTCTCTCATCCCTCGCTTGCGCCACCTGCAGGTGGGGGGCATTTGTGGACACTAGAAAACTCTCACCCCATGTTTACGCGTAGGGGAATAAAGAAAAGGAGAAGAGAGAAGGGAAGATGATAAGAAGAAAAGAAGGAAAAGAAGCCGCCGAAGTGCCTCCAGCGGCACACTTCTTTTAAGCCTCAGCGGCACACTCCTTGGAGGCCCTTAGCGGCACACTCCTTGGAGGCCCTCAGCGGCACACCTCTTCCAAGCCTTCAGCAGCACACTATTCTGGACCTCCAGGGCATGGCCCTTCAGCCCTTCAGCGGCACGACCATTTAGCCCTTCAGTGGCACGACCATTTAGCCCTTCAGCGGCACGCCTCATTCAGGGTTTCTGTCAAGGTTGCACACCAAGTCTATACATCCATCAGCTCAAGTCTATACACTCTTGGACCAAGTCTGTACAGCCCGTGTGTTTCATGCATTCAAAGTCTATACATCCTGCAACACAAAGTCTATACGTTGGCTAGTTGCTGCAACATAAAGTCTGTACGTTGGATGATTGCACAAACGAAGTCTATACATCGGCTGGTTGCTGTAAAACAAAGTCTGTACATTGGCTGGCTGCTTCAAACGCAAAGTCTATACATCCATCAGCTCAAGTCTATACACTCATGTGGCAAGTCTGTACAGGCTCATGCATGCTCACGGTGTAAAGTCTGTACAGAGTTCATACATGCACACGAAGTCTATACACTCATGTGGCAAGTCTGTACAGGCTCAATGGCTCATGCATGCTCACGGTGTAAAGTCTGTACAGAGTTCATACGTGCACACGAAGTCTATACACTCATGTGGCAAGTCTGTACAGGCTCATGCATGCTCACGGTGTAAAGTCTGTACAGAGTTCATACGTGCACACTAAGTCTATACATCCAAACTCAAAGTATGTACATCGTCTGCTAGCACACACGCAAAGCCTGTACATACCCCAGCCATAAGTTCAAATTTGCCTGCATAGATCTCGTGACTGCCAGCGGCACGGCCTTAAGCTCCCAGCGGCACGGCCTTCTGCCCTTCAGCGGTACAGCCTCAAGCCCTCCAGCGGCACGACCCTTCTGCCCTCCAGCGGCACGGTCTCAAGCTCCCAGCGGTACGGGCGTTCTGCCCTCAACGCCCAGCACCCTTTCCCCAGCGGCACAGCGCTGAAATCCTCCCGAACGGCACGCACCGGCAGAAGATACAACGGTCAATAGGCAGACCCATTGGCGCGCAGTCCAGCCACTTCAAAGCCAGCTAGCGCCTGTCTCCGTGTCACCTTCTGGCTGGAGGGGGGGAGATCTTCACCTGACAAGGAAGATACCGAAGTCAACCTCGGATGGCAGTGCCATCATGAGGCTCCCCCGTCAACCGTCCGCGTATAAAAAGCCTCACGAAGAGAAAGAGAAGGAGACAGAAAGAAGGAAGAGAGGCACCCGTTCGGGAGAGGGGACTCGACACTGGTGAGCTCCCCAGAGAACGGAGAAGAAGAAGAAGAAGAAGAAGAAGAGGAGGAGGAGGAGGAGGGGGAGCTCTTGCTTCCCCCCCCCCCCCATGCTACTCCGCCACCACCACCTGAGTGCAAAAAAAAAAGAAGAAGAAAAGAGAGAGAGAGAGAGAGGTCCGGGAGGGGAGGAGCATGTGCTCCGTTCCCCTCCCCACTTTTTGTTTTTTCTTTCTTTCCTCTCTGTCTCTTCCTTGTTTCTCCTCCCCCTTCCGTTTGGATGCATTGCATTGTATTTGGCCCTTTGGCCATGAGCTTTTGTCATCACGTTCTCTATGAATGAAATTTCCCTTTTTTATTTATTTACTTCTTGTTGTTCATGTTAGTTTCTCCTGCACCATTGGCCCGTGGTTTGTGTTCTTCCCCCCAGTCTTCTAACTCTCTGTTGCATTGGTTCTCCCATGTCATTGGCCTGCATAGACAGATGATTAGTGCCTCTAGCTTGATGATGCGAGGTTAGCTTCCCCCTCCTTCCGTTCGCTCAGCGGTACACCTCCCTGGGTTTGCCCAGCGGCACACTCCTCCCTGGGATTGCCCAGCGGCACACCCCTCCCATTTGTCCGTCTGGCGGCACAGCCTTCCCTGTATTTGCTCAGCGGTGCACCCTTCCTATTCTCTCGCTTAGCGATACACCTCCTTTGGCTGCCTCAGCGGCACGCCTCCCCTGGTGGCCCACTCCTTGAGCGGCACACCCTTGGCCTGCCTCTACCCGGCACACCTGGCTCTCCCCCTTCCAGTCAGGATATCCTTAGGCCGCATTAGCCCAATGTTCCCCGTCCGTGGTTTTCTACGGGTTTTCCGAAGTTTCCCCAAAGGTGGCTGCTTAGGCACACCCCTCAGTTGTTGGTTCATGTCACTCCATGTGGGCATGTTCCCTGTTATTCCCTTACCATCCGGGTCAAGGGGAGATGCTGCCGAATTTTCGTCAGAATTAACCTAGCAACAACAATAATAAAAGAAAAGAAATAATGTAAGCAGAAATAACAAATGAACGGAATAAACACTAATGCAGCAGTTTTGCCGAAATAACAACGAACCCCGGAGATCCCGAATCACTGAACACTCGCCTCTTTACGACGGCCCATCCAACATAGCCATGAACATGGTCTACGTGAATAAAAGAAAATCAAATCAACCCCTCACATGCATTTCATGAATAAAAGAAAATCAAGTCAAAACTCCTCACGTGCGCCTCATGAACAGAGGGAACTTCCTCAACCCAGCCTCAGCTGCATAGACCTTGGCAGACCCTGCCCCTTCACCAGCACGCTCCCGCCTCCTTCACCGGCACAGTCTCCACCGTTTTCAGCGGTACGCCCCTTTGCCTTCAGCGGCACGCTCCTCCACTGCTTTCAGCGGTACACCCCAAAATCATCCCCTAGCAGTACACTCTCTGTCCCTCCACATACGTGACGAATGCAACAGGTAATAATAATAATAACAGACTCATAAAAAGAAAGGGGGGATAAATAGTAACAATAATAATAAAATTATAATAACAAAAACGGAGGTAAATAATAATGATGACAAGCCCAATAAATAAACAAATGATAACAATAAAGAGGGAGATAAATAATAATAATGATGATAAAATTATAATAATAAAAAGGGGGAAATAAGTAATTATAATTACTGATTCAATAAAAAGAATATAATAAATAAATAAGTAGATAATAATAAAATAATAATAATAAATGAACAATAATAACAACCTCACCAGAAAAGTATAAAGAAGTAACAAATAGTAATGATAGAAATTTAAATGATAATAATAAATGATGAGCTCCACTCCGCAGCCTCATTCTCCTCAAGACCCGGTATAAAGGGAACATTGACGCCGCCCCTCCAAGTCGGATTCGAACTTTGGGAGCCACCCCAATACGGTCGTAATCCGACATTGCTTTGGGCCGATAGTCTATCAAACTTGATGCTTTCCCGTTGGGATTCGTTCCTGCTCTTTCATTGAGATTGCCGTAAACTCGACATACATTTGTACGGGTTTATTTTCCGTTTACATCGCGCCTTCAATACGGATCTTTGTCCAAACATAGAGTGGTCCATGAACGACCAACAAAATCTGAATGGAACGAGACAGCTTTCGTCTTCCCCGAACCCTACGTGTGGGAATATCAATAAGGCCTTCGTGGGCCACGCTCAGACCTCGGGTCCGCCCCGATCATGGTCATCGTATGACCCATATCCTCGGTCTATAGCCTGCTCCCCTCGAACACGTTTTCGATTTTGGAATCTAGTCCCGGGACTCCTCCCCGTTGCCCTCCGGCACCGAAAATATTAATGATGCCCACGCAAGCCCCGTTCGGACCACGGGACGAGCCCCCGGTATGGTCCCGACTCGATCTCGCACCGGGCCGATAAATTCGCTAGTTTCCTGCTACACTAACCGAGATTTAACCGAATGTTTTCGGTGTCTCGGAATAATGTATTTGCCGTATCACGACATACATATGTTCCAGGTTCTCCTGCGACGATTATGATATTCTCAAGCTGAACACCCGTCCGAAGATTAAACGGTCTCCCGAATGACCGACACGTTTCGAACTTCCGCTTCCCTAAACACAGGGCTTTTCAGTCGATTCAAGGGATATTCCCTCGTTGCCCCTTGACACCGAAAATATTAATGATGCTCATGCAAGTCTTGTTTCGACCGCGGGGGGCCCGCTGATGGGGACATCAACGACAGCCCGCTCACATTGTGTTTACATTTACGTCCTTTTGTATTTGTATGAATACCCTCGTGATATATGGGTACACAATTGTAGGTCTCAGTGGGTTTATTTGCAAAAGGCCATTGGGTTTCTTTGCAAAAGTGCATGTAGGCCCTGCAGGGGCCCCCTCCCTCCTCCTTATTGGTCCACTTGGACTCCCGGGCCCAAGGTGGCTGGTCCATGGTCCAAACTTGGACTTGGACCTAGATTTAAATAAAGAAGACAAATCCAAATAGCCTTCTTTAAGGGGGGGGGGGGGGGGGGGCGAACCATGTATTATATTGGGATTTATTGTGGTTGTTCAAACCACATCCCAGCCCTTCACTCATCAACCCTTGATCCAAGGGTCTAGAATTTGTTAGAGACCTAGTCTATATAATGTTGTATTTTTCATGAGAAATTGAAAGGGAAAAATCAGAATTTTTGTGAGTGTTCAAGGAGCTTGGTGCGCCCCTCTCTCCTCCCTTGCTGTTCTTCCTTCCCCAACCCCAGATCTAGAGTGTATCCCTCTTCTATCATCCCCTCTCAACCTCCGGTGATCGTCTGTGCCGCCGCCGCCGCCGTTCGTGCCGCCTTCGAGCCGCCGTGGAATCGTCATCAAGTTTCTGTCCTGCTGGACAGAGGTGTAGTTCGAGAATTCCTGAAGCCAGCCACAAGTTCTGATCGATTTGAAATTTTGAGGGTTGGTTCCTATCTTCTAGCCCCTTCTCCACAAAAAATTGAGGTTCAAAATCCACCGTTTCATATCCTTACCATTTCGTTCAACTCTCAATCTCAGATCTGTTCTGTCACTGTCTACAGTGACAGTAGCCCTGAGTTTCATGTCTTAGGTCCACTTTTTGATTTATTTTGGTTCGCCCAATTTTACTGGAGGTTACACCCCCACCCCTTCATCCAAAATTTTTCTCAATTTTTGGTTCGTCCATTTCATATTTTCTACAAATCGTTCTCAGTCCAGCTACAGTTCTGTCCCCCTGATCCCAGATCCGACCTTTGTTCACTAAACAAATCACAGAAAATCATAGATACATCCAAACGGGTACAAACCAATTTTGATGTCTTCCCAGCTCAAATTCCAACAACTTTTCGGAAGAACTCAACCCCTGATTCTAACGTCTCCCTCGCGGTCAAAGGTAATCCACAGGGAAGTTCTCTGCTGACCTGTGATTTTAGTAACTGTACAACAGAAGATTGAAAATTTCATAAGTCAAGATCTGAGCAGATCCAGGCCAGATCTTTAGACCTAAGTTGAAGAACTTCAAGCTAGCTTTCCAACGGCGCCAGTCTTGTGTCGATCCGACGTCGGGGCTGAGCGCAGCGTCCATTCTCGCCGGAGCGCGCGCTGCAAAACAGCAACCACCAGTCCGTGGACAGCAAACCCGACGGGTGCCGATCGGAACCGCCCGACCCCCGGGCGACGTTCCTGTGTGCCGCCAGCCCAGGGAACACTTCCCTAAGTGTCCACACTACAGCGGCGCCACCGGGTCCCACACGACCCCTCCAGACAGCACGTGGGCCCCACGGTCGTGATCACGCGTGTAGCCGAATCAACACACGAAGCTGCCCGTCATCCCGAATTCGGTCCTCCCGGGCCCCTGGTGTCGCCCTTTACCTTCCTGCGTGGAGTGGGCATATTTCCATTGCTGTAATATTCATGTATTAACTGTCCCGGGAGCACGAGTTCGGCCGGGCCCGTCGTCCCCACGCCGAGCGCGTGGAGGTATCGCATTCGCTCCCTTACTTGGCATTTTGCTTAATTTTCATATATACTTGCTTATGCCACTGCTAGAGAGCATGATAGGGTAATTAGCTCGCTTTCTATTTATATCACCGCTGCTGCGAGAGAGAGCGTTACCGTCCCGTGACCCGATCCGGGCACAAGTGAGAGCCGACCACCCTAGCTCACAGCCGGTTTCTCAACCGCGCACATCCGACGCTTCCCTCGTTAAGGGGCAGTCACGAGCTTGTCGTGTCCGTGGTCTCGTCCCGCATCAATTTGGTATCAGAGCGAGTTGAGTCTAGGGTGTCAAAAAGAAAAAAAAAGAGTGTCATTTACATCGAGTCATTAGTCGGTCTAAGTCGTGTTTAGAGTCATCATTGTCTTAAAACAAAAAAAAAGTGTCTTTTTGCATTTGCATCCCTTTACTCGGTATATCAAAAGGTGTTGTCCGAACGTTAGGCTACACCTATCGGGAAGACCGCACACTTGCGCGAGTGATCTTCGGATCGATTAACTCCGCCACGTGCCGAGTTTTGGTTACGTCTAGGTGCATCATATTAGTGTGTGTTTGCTTTAGTCGGCGTCGTCTAGTCGGTGTGTTTGCATGCCCACTCGTCGAGGTACTCAATACTCACCCCCACCCCCACCAATGGCAGAATCCCGAGTCTATAGTTCCGATGAGGTGGCCACTATGTTCCGAACTCTTATGGGAAAAATGGATGGGTTGAGTGAGCGCATGGATGAGTTAAGCACTCGAGTGGATAGGATGGAAGAAGCGAGTACCCGAGTGAATGGCCTAGGCTCCCGCCTAGAAGAGAGGATGAAAGTTGTAGAGGATAGGGCCGCTGGGTCGAACCAGTCCGTTCAAGGATTGGTCGGGAGAGTCACCGCACTAGAGAAAGGACCAGCCGAGACACACCCGATTGCCCCAGTCCAGGCACCCGCCCCACCTACACAAGGTCAACCGGAGCCGGTTCATCAAACCGCGACTCCAAGGGTTCAAGGGGTAGCTACTAGGAGGCACGAAGTCCCCGAGGTGCATGACTACGAGTCTGATAATGAGCATCGGGGACATGGTCGTGATTATCGCCATACACGGCGTACCCACGACCAAGATATGGATGAACGGGCCATTCGGACAGTTCGGGCCGACCCTCCCACCTTTGACGGGTCCTTAGACCCGAAGGTCTACCTTGATTGGGAGGCTGGTATGGACCGATATTTTGAGTGGTTCGAGATGTCGGACCAACGAAAAGTCAAGTATGCCAGGATGAAACTTTTAGGCCAAGCCCAAACCTATTGGAGAAACATGGAGAACCTATTGTTTCATCGTCAAGAACCCCCGATCGATACATGGACCGATATGAGGGAGAAGCTTAGGAAGAAGTACCTCCCTACCTCCTACCGCCAGCGTCTTATAGAGAGGTGGCAAAGTCTCACCCAAGGAGACCGGTCCGTCTCGGATTACATCGCCGAATTTGATGAGTACTACTTGCGATGCGATGCCACGGAGGAGGATTCCCTTACCGTCTCTCGGTTTCGGCGTGGCCTACGCCCACACCTACGGTATGAGCTTCTCCGCCGCAAGGTGGACAAGCTGGAGGATGCATACCAAGTTGCTCTCGAGATGGAGCAATTCGAGGGTGAGTTCGAGTCTATTCCCCGGTGGAGCCCCGCTCCTCCCCGTAGTGACTCCCGTGGCTCCTTAGGTTCATACCCGAGGGGACCCATGACTCGTCCACAGGAGCCCGCCCGTCAGGAGCACTTTGCTCCTAGACCTCGACCTCCCCCACCACGGGATCTACCTCCACCCCATCCACCGGCACCCGTTGCCCGTCCCCCGGCACACATGGCCCGCCCCCTGGCCCCGACACTTCCCCCGCTGTTGCCCACGGCGCCTACACCTCCACCCTTGTTACCTACGCCCCCTACCCGTCGGGAGGATAAGGGTAAGGCCCCTCTTATCGGGGAGAGTAGTCGATCACGAGTGCAGTGTTTCCACTGTCATAGATTTGGCCACAATGCCAGCGAGTGTCCCGCTCTCGCCACCCTAGCCTTAGGTGTTGGAGGATCCGTACCTCCCGAGCCCGAGTGTGTTGATTACGAGGCCGATGAAGCACTAGCCGAGGAGTACTATGCCTTGGGAGGGGAAGAGTGGGAGAGCTCTCCTGCCGCTCAGGATGCAGCCATCTAGTGGGCTTGATGCTACCACCTTAGTCTAGAGTCATATATGAGTCAGTGTGTTTTCCTTGTGTGGTTTGTTTTGTGTGGTGTGTTTTGAGTCGATTGTTTGTGTGGTTTGCATACGTGTGTTAGTGCATGGTGAGTCTACATGTGTCTTGTGTAAGCTCGTTGTCGTTCTCTTATGAGTAAGAGGTGATTGGACTCACTTGATGAGTATGGGATCGGTTCTACTTCTATACCCGGATCAGTCACCTATAGGGACTCAGCGGTGATTCCTAGTGAGTCTTCGAGCTGCTTCCTTCCTTTTTGAGAGTGCCCCTTCGGAGTGACCACCTTTAGCCCATAGCAGTTCGCATATCGAGTATATATGGAATGAGCAGGTGACGATCGCTTGGAGTGGAGCATACCCGCGCTACTTGGCACGGTGACGGATCCGCCGGAGTACCGGAGCAGCCATACCCTTACTCGACGGGGTCGAGTTCCTCCCATCCGTGGAGAATTGATGGGGACATCAACGACAGCCTGCTCACATTGTGTTTACATTTACGTCCTTTTGTATTTGTATGAATACCCTCGTGATATATGGGTACACAATTGTAGGTCTTAGTGGGTTTATTTACAAAAGGCCATTGGGTTTCTTTGCAAAAGTGCATGTAGGCCCTGCAGGGGCCCCCTCCCTCCTCCTTATTGGTCCACTTGGACTCCCGGGCCCAAGGTGGCTGGTCCATGGTCCAACCTTGGACTTGGACCTAGATTTAAATAAAGAAGACAAATCCAAATAGCCTTCTTTAAGGGGGGGGGGGGGGGGGGGGGGGGCGAACCATGTATTATATTGGGATTTATTGTGATTGTTCAAACCACATCCCAGCCCTTCACTCATCAACCCTTGATCCAAGGGTCTAGAATTAGTTAGAGACCTAGTTTGTATAATGTTGTATTTTTCATGAGAAATTGAAAGGGAAAAATCAGAATTTTTGTGAGTGTTCAAGGAGCTTGGTGCGCCCCTCTCTCCTCCCTTACTGTTCTTCCTTCCCCAACCCCAGATCTAGAGTGTATCCCTCTTCTATCATCCCCTCTCAACCTCCGGTGATCGTCTGTGCCGCCGCCGCCGCCGTTCGTGCCGCCTTCGAGCCGCCGTGGAATCGTCATCAAGTTTCTATCCTGCTGGACAGAGGTGTAGTTCGAGAATTCCTGAAGCCAGCCACAAGTTCTGATCGATTTGAAATTTTGAGGGTTGGTTCCTATCTTCTGGCCCCTTCTCCAAAAAAAATTGAGGTTCAAAATCCACCGTTTCATATCCTTACCATTTCGTTCAACTCTCAATCTCAGATCTGTTCTGTCACTATCTACAGTGATAGTAGCCCTGAGTTTCATGTCTTAGGCCCACTTTTTGATTTATTTTGGTTCGCCCAATTTTACTGGAGGTTACACCCATCCACCCCTTCATCCAAATTTTTTCTCCATTTTTGGTTCGTCCATTTCATATTTTCTACAAATTGTTCTCAGTCCCAGCTACAGTTCTGTCCCCCTGATCCCAGATCCGACCTTCGTCCACTAAACAAATCACAGCAAATCATAGATACATCCAAACGGGTCCAAACCAATTTTGCTGTCTTCCCAGCTCAAATTCCAACAACATTTCTGAAGAACTCAACCCCTGATTCAAACGTCTCCATCACGGTCAAAGGTAATCCACAGGGAAGTTCTCTGCTGACCTGTGATTTCAGGAACTGTACAACATAAGATTGAAAATTCCATAAGTCAAGATCCGAGTAGATCCATGCCAGATCTTTAGGCCTAAGTTGAAGAACTTCAAGCTACCTTTCCAACGGCACCAGTCTCGTGTCGATCCGACGTCGGGGCTGATCGCAACGTCTATTCTCGCCGGAGCGCGCGCTGCAAAACAGCAACCACCAGTCCGTGGACAGCAAACCCGACGGGTGCCGATCGGAACCGCCCGACCCCCGGGCGACGTTCCTGTGTGCCGCCAGCCCAGGGAACACTTCCCTAAGTGTCCACACTACAGCGGCGCCACCGGGTCCCACACGACCCCTCCAGACAGCACGTGGGCCCCACGGTCGTGATCACGCGTGTAGCCGAATCAACACAAGAAGCTGCTCGTCATCCCGAATTAGGTCCTCCCGGGCCCCTGGTGTCGCCCTTTACCTCCCTGCGTGGAGTGGGTATATTTCCATTGCTGTAATATTCATGTATTAACTATCCCGGGAGCACGAGTTCGGCCGGGCCCGTCGTCCCCACGCCGAGCGCGTGGAGGTATCGCATTCGCTCCCTTACTTGGCATTTTACTTAATTTTCATATATACTTGCTTATGCCACTGCTAGAGAGCATGATAGGGTAATTAGCTCACTTTCTATTTATATCACCGCTGCTGCGAGAGAGAGCGTTACCGTCCCGTGACCCGATCCGGGCACAAGTGAGAGCCGACCACCCTAACTCACAGCCGGTTTCTCAACCGCGCACATCCGACGCTTCCCTCGTTAAGGGGCAGTCACGAGCTTGTCGTGTCCGTGGTCTCGTCCCGCATCACCCGCCGCAGTATGGTCGCAGCTTGCTCTTGCACCGGGCCAACAGATTTACCTGTTTTTGACCGCTCCAACCGAGGCTTAGCCGAACGTTCTCCGTGCTTCTGGATAATAAAATTGCCATATCCTGGCATACATATGCTCCGGTTTTCCCACGATGATCGCGCTTTTCTCGAGCCGGACATTCGTCCGAACATTAAATGGTCAGTGCACGACCGACATGACCGCGAATGGTTTTCTTCTCGCCCTCGCGCGAGGATTTCAATACCTCGTAATAGACCTTTCATGCCATTGATCTCTTGGCCATGAGGCCCTGAATCTCGGCGATTAATCAAGGGTGTTCCCTCGTATGGGGGATGTAAATGACACAGTGACATTTATGGCGCGGCGGGTTTTGATGCCGACACAAACCACACAATCGTCTGACCGAGTCAGATCGAGCGCACCATGGGCTCTTCGGAGCCCGAACAAATCGTCACTTTGTGACTGGCACGCCCACGCACCTTAATAGATGAACCACTTGAATAAGCGAATTTTAGTGCGTCCACAACGCCCATTCTGGGCTCTTCAACGGCACACCTCGTGCCCTTTTCAACGGCGCACCCCCCTGAGCCTTCAGCGGCACACCCAGGGCGGCCTCCAACGACACGCCCTTGAGGACCTTCAGCGGCACAGCGTTCCGGCCCCCTGGTCGGCACACCCCGTGCGCTTTCAACGGCACGCTTAATACGCCCCTCAGCGGCACACTCTGCAAGCCTCTTCAACGGCACGCTTGCCAGCCCTTCCAGCGGCACACCTTCTATGTCTTCCAGCGGCACGCCCCGTTGGCGCCCTCAGCGGCACACCTCTAAGTGCCTTCAACGGCGCGCTCTGCTGCCCCCAGGGCCTTCCCTCCAGCGGTGCACTCCTTTAAACGCCCTTAGCGGCACACCCTCATGGCCCTTCAATGGCACGACCGCAAGGTTCCCCAGCGGCACGCTCCCAGGGCCCTCCAGCAGCACACCTTTCCAGCCTTTCAGCTGCGCGCTCTTGAAGGCTCCCAGCGGCACGGGTTTTCACCCGTCCAGCAGCACGCTTTAAGTTGTTCTTTGCCCGGTGCAGTCGGCAAAGGAGATCTAACGCCATCACCTACGGCCATTGGCGCACAGCAGGACTAGCTGAGGTGTCGTTCCCTCATGAAGGCACGGTGGCTATTCCCTGCAGCCAAGGATGGGAGAGAGTCAACTCCTATATAATGCCCGTCGTCATCGGACGTTCCCACCGTCGACGGCTCGGCCCGAACGCTCCCACTGCTGGGGTATAAAAGGCCACTTCTCCACGGTAAAGAACACATGCAGACAACAGAGAGACACAGGAAAAGAGAAGAAGAAGAAGAGAAGAAGAGAAGAAGAGGCTGGGGGCTCCCCCTGGTGCTCCACCCACCATCGCTGGAGTGAAGAGAAGAAAAAGGAGAAGAGAAGAAGAGAGAAAGAGAGAGCGCTGCTCCATTCGCCGTCGTCCGTGCGAAGAGAAATTGAAGAAGAGAGGAAGGCCTGCTGCTTCATCCACCACCGCCCGAGTGAAGAGAAAGAAGATAGAAGAGAAGAAGAGAAGAAGAGTGGGTGGAGTGAGGTCCCGGAGGGGAGGAGTTAATGCTCCTTTCCCCTCCCCATTGTAGCTTGTTCTTTCTCCCTTTCCACCCGTTTCTTTTTGTTTGTGTTACGATGTATTAGCCACTTTGGGGCATTCCTCTTATGAGAATAGAAATAGAGGGGCTTGCAAAGGTTGTGTATGTCTTCCTACAGACGTTCCTTCTGTATTTGCATTCCTTGTCGATTTACCCCTTTTCACGGTTTTCTTTTTTTAATAAGCCCCAGCCATCAGAGTCAGGAGCCAGTCAAGTGCACCATCCCCCAGAAGGGGACAATGTTCTCACTTCCCCAGACTGACTCTGTGGTTTTGTTTTGAGTTAGTAGCTTTTTCCTTCTTCATGGCTGTTATAGAGATAGACAGGGGTTTTACCCCGTTGGCCACCCCTGCTCAATACCCTGAACCCATCCGCCAGTCAAAGTGCTCTGCAACCCGGCACACCCGTGCCCCCATTCCACTGGCACACCCTGTGCCACCTTACCCGGCACGCTTGTGCCATCCTGCTTCACCGGCACACTCGTGCCAACCCACCCCGGCACACTCGCCTGTCGCTTACACCCTTCGCCCGGGCTCCTCCCAGTCCGGCACGCCCTCTCGTGCCTTCCTTGCCCGGCACACCTGTCCCTCCTTCTTGCTCGGTGCACCCCCCTAGCCAGTCCTAGAATAGTCTTCCACTCGCCGTTCCCTCCGTGTTTTTTGAGGTTTTATTAATGTGTTGCCGCCCCCGGGTGCCCACCTCCAATTGTCGGGTTCCGCCACTCCACGTGGGCGCATTCCCTGTATCTCTCTTACGCTCAGGTCAAGGGGAGATGCTACCGAATTTTTGTTAGAAACGATAACATATTAAAAGACAGAGAGAAAGTAACAAACAAATGAAAAGAACAACAGTAAAACGCTTTAACCAAGGCAAGGGAACCGCAATCAACACAAAGAGAGTCGAATCGAACGACGACTAAGTAACTTGAACATCCGTCCTCAGGAGAGAAAGAATGAAAGATAATCAAGGGAAAGAAAGAAGAAATTCATGCGAATTGAATAAAATCAAGAGAGAAATAAAAAGGAAGAAGATATAAGAATGAAGGAGGGGTGGGCACTTTCCAAACTCTTCCCCGGCACGCCTTCAACCCTTCGCCGGTACGCCTTCCCGGTCTCCCTTGGCCGACGCACCCTAACCTCTGCTTCTCCGGCAGGCCCTCTTGGAGCCTTGCCCGGCACACCTAGCCGCGCCCTTCACCGGTACACCCTATCCGTGCCTTCCCCGGCACACCCTTCATGGCCCCTCACCGGCACACCAGTTTGGCCCTTCGCCGACACGCTCCCCTATACCCTTTACCGGCACGCTCAATGCGTCCCTCGCCGGCACACCCGCTCGCCCCTTCGCCGGCACGCCCGTTCGCCCCCCCTTCGCCTGCACGCCCGTTCGCGCCCTTGGCCGGCACGCCCGCTTGCGTCTTTCGCCGGCACACCCGCCTGCGCCCTTCGCCGGCACACCCGCTTGCCCCTTCGCCGGCTCGCCCGCTCGCCCCCCGTCGTCGGCACACTCGGCCAGACCTTCGCCGGCACACCCCCGCTCCCTTAGCCCGGTACACCCTGCCATGGCCTATCCGGCACACTCCCAGCCCCTTCGCCGGCACGCTCTGCCTTCCTTCGCCGGCACACTAGCCCCAGCTCGTCCGATACGCCCATTTCAGCCCTCCAACGGCCCACTCCTCCATATAGAAAATGTATAAACAAAAAGGGGGGAATGCAATAACAATAATGATCCAAATAGAAGAAATAATAATAAAAAAGGGTAACGATAATGACGATGATAATAATAATAATGAAAATTATAATAAACGACTGAATCCGAATACATGACAAATAGACTCAAAAGAAGATGGAAAACGTGTGCAGAAAATAGAAAGAAAATAATAAACCCACCCAAAAATGCATAAAAAGGGGATAAGCGACAAAGATAATGAAAATCTAAATAATAAAAAATGATAAAATCTACATTGCAGTCCCGTCTCTCCCGTGCCCTGGTGCTGAAGGAACAACACTGCCACCCTTGTAGGCCGGGTTCGAGTCTTGGGAGTTATCCCGAAATGGCTATGACCTGACCTTACCTTGGGCCGACATTCCGATTACACCGGACCCGCTTCTCAGGCCAGATCCCTTCCGAGCCACTACTAAAATTGCCGCGCGTTCGGCAGACATTCAAACGGGTTCACCTCGATTTTTGTCGCATTTCTATTACGGACCCGTGTCCAAACATGAAAAGGTCTGTGAATGACCGATAAAAATCCGAATAGAATCAGATGGTCCTCGTCATCCTCGGACCCTTCGCATGGGGATATTGATAAGGTCTTCATGGGTCACGCTTAGACCTCGGGTCCGTCCCGATTATGATCATCGTTCGACCCGTATCCTCGACCTACAGTCCGCTCCCTCTGAATACATATTGGTTCTGGGATCTGATCCCGGGACACTCCCCCATTGCCCCTTGGCACCGGAAACATTAATGATGCTCATACAAGTCTTGTTTCGACCGCAGGGGGCCCACCGCAGTATGGTCGCGGCTTGATCTTGCACCGAGCCGACAAATTTGTTGGTTTCTGACCGCTTTAACCGGGATTTAACCGAATATTTCTCGTTTCTTTGTACAATAAATTTGCCGTACCCCGGCATACATATGTTCCGGTTTTCCCGTGACGATTGCGCTTTTCTCGAGCCGGGCATTCGTCCGAATATTAAATGGTCAGCACATGACCGACATGATCTCAGATGTTTCTTTTCACCCTCGTACATGGATTTCAATACTTCTTAATAGATTTGTATGCAATTAATTTTCTGGCCATGAGGCCCTGATTCTCGGCGATTAATCAAGGGTGTTCCCTCGTATGGGGGATGTAAATGACGCCATGACCTTTATGGCGCGGCGGGTTTTGGTCCCGACCCGAACCACACAATCGTCTGATTAGTCAGATCGAGCGCACCGTGGGCTCTTCGGAGCCCGAATAAATTGTCACTTCGTGACTGGCACGCCCACACACTTAATAGACGAATCTACCATCCGAACAGACGAACAAACGTCAACGAGCGAACGGAAAGTGCGTCCACATGTGGCAGCGACACTCTGGTGGTGAAGCTCCTTGGGAGCGTGAGGACGAGATGTGTCAGCAGTTCCCTTACATGTTCGAGTGAGTCCCCTCTTCTTTCCCCGAGCTTTGTTCTTAAATTTCGAGGATGAAATTTCTTTAAGGGGGGAGGGCTGTAATATCTCGGACCTTTCGGATCCTTCTTCTTGGGTCCTAGATTTACTTTTCGGAGTGTCCAGCTCCGTTGTGTTCGAAATTTCATTTTGGACATCTTTCGTGTTCGGGTCGGCGCGATTCGGAGTTGTTTCGGAGGCCCAGAGTGTGTCCGCAGCTTTTTCCGCGCGTGTTTTCCGAGTTCCGACGTGTCTTTTGGCAATTCCTTCGGAACCTCGCTGCGGGTGAACCGGGTCATTCACCTAGGCTAGAGTGGTACCGTTACGATCGGTGCGTTCCGAGGATCGCAGAAATGTGATTTTTAATTTTTTGGTATTTTCGTTATTTTATAGATTTTCTATAAATACCCAACCCTTTTCTCTCTCCCCCACCTTTTCTTCTTCTTCTTCCTACCCCATCCACCGTGAGTGCCCCCTCTTCCCCTCTCCTTCGTCCGGCGAGACCGCGACGCACTCGCTCCGGCTGCAGACGGCCCGGGGCGGCGGCGTGGTGACGACGGCGACAGCGAGGTGATCGTGGCGGCGTAGAGCTCGTGGGTTTTCGTGGAGGAACGAAGCGTCTTCCTTGGTTTCGGCAACGATTCGGCTGAGCTTTCGCTCCATTGAGGTAGGGGGACGAATCCCTATGCTCATCCCGTCATCTCCGGTGATTTGTAGGCCGAATGGGAGCCGCGAGGGGCATTTTTGAGCGGGTTAGGGCGAAATCATGTTTTGGGGAGAGTTCACCCGAACTATGGATTTGAGCCGCGATTCAGCATTTTGATGGCTTAGAAGCATGCTAGGGGTCCCCAGGGGTCTTCCCCTTTGTTTTCCCCCTCTCCTATGGAGGCATGGGGGCGTGGTTGGTTGTTTTTGGGCTTTTCACGCCGTTTCATCGTCGGGTTGGTGTGACGGTCCTTCTAGTGACCGTCACATCCTGTGACGCCCCAAGGTGGGTGCGTCACAACTCTGTTTTGGCCAACTGGGGGTCTGTGGGCTGTGACGGTCCCACGATAGACCGCCACGGCGCTGTGACGCGCCTAGGTAGGACCGTCAGGTGACGATCCGACCGTTGGCACTTGACTGTTGGTTTTAACCGTTGGGGGTCAAGGCCTGTGACGCACCCAGGGTGGCGCGTCACAACCTTGTAACGCCCCTGTGTGGGTGCGTCAGAGCTGACGCATTTTCACCCTGTAACGCACCAGAGTTGGTCCGTTACAGTCTGTGACGCACCAAGTGGCACGCATCACAGTTGGTTTCTTCTTGGCTTGTGACGCACCGGGGATGGTGCGTCACAGCCTGTGACGCACCAGGGAAGGCGCGTTACACCCAGTTTTGCACTGAGTGTCTGACGCGCCTATGTTAGGCCGTCAAATGGCTGTGACGGTCCAGTGCTAGACCGTCAGAGCCTGTGGCGCGTCTAGAGTAGACCGACAGGCTCAGGACTGCACCGGGTGGTTTACAGTCCCATTTTTTTCCGACCGTGGTCACCGTGCAGCGGTGCTGGTACGTGGGACGGTCCCCATACGTCGTCGGGTGCGGACATTGTTTTTCATTGACTTGAGAGTCTACTCCGTAGTGACCCTTCACTAGTCGTAGTCTGCTTACACGTTTAGTGGTCCCACCAGAGAGTGGTGGAGAGGCTACCCTGAGGATGATTTTTAGACTGGCTTCCGTCGGGCCCCACGTCTTGCAACCAGAGTCCGGCTGAGGAGAAAACCAGTTAGAGGCCAGACCTGGGACGCATGGTCTGTGTGTGCACACGTGGTTGGGGGCGGTTGGACCCACGCTGACGTGCGTGACCCCAACTAGTCACTTGCTTTGTGGTTACTTGTACGGTGTCTCAGTTCCCGCTGGGCCGGAGAGAGACACCTGAGGCGCGGACTAAGACGTCAGTGGACGCATCCGGCCTTACTTCTAGTGGGAAGTACTCTTGTCGAGTCGGGAGTGACAGAATATCAGTCAGTCGTTGTGACTTCGACCTTCGGGTTTTGGTCGGGTTGAGCATTGTGTTCCGGTCGTTTCGTCGTGGCACGCGCGTCGGTTTTCATGCCGTGTGACCGGTGTTTGTAGTTACAAGGCTTTCATTTTCAAGGTACTCGCTGAACCGCTAGCGTAGTGGTTTCTCGATTTGCGAGGTAGGGTTCAAGTGATCCTTATTGAGTCTTGTTCCGAGACTCATTCCTGCGTGTTTTCACCGGGTTTCAGGCGAGGCGTGGCCTCAGAAGAGCACGTCTGAGACTCAGCGTGGTTCAGGTGCTGTGGCAAATGGATTTTATTTGTTTATTTTATTTATTTATTTATTTAATTTATTTGATGTATTGGTTAGTTTATTAGGCGTGCCAGTCACCAGAGTGACAATTTATTGTGCGCTCGATCTGACTCAGTCAGTCGATTGTGATATTCGTGTCAGGACCCGGAGTCCGTCATACCATAAAGGCTATGACGTTAATTACGTCCTTCCAAAGAAGGACAACACTTGATTAGTTGCCAAGAAAGGAGGCCTCGGGGGCAAAACGAGATAAGACTACTATGCTAACTCCGCTAACGGGGTGCGAGACATGCGTAGAAAACTGTGCCATGCGGGACGTGATAACGGTATTAAGGCGTAAATCCGACAACATACCCCCTTATTTTGGACTAAGCCAAAAGGGGAACGTAGGTCGTCCATTCACGGAATGCTGGGATGGAAGCCAAAAGAGAAGAGGGCACAACCTTAATCCAAAAAAAGATTTGAGTGCGACGGGACAGTGTCCGCTGCCATGGTGTTTGTTAATGTCCCCCTTTAGGGACCACTGGAGGGCTTGCAATGGCAAGACTCCCAGGGTCGGCAGGGTTGGAAGAAAAATCCGATGGTTAGTGGCGTAGAATATCGGGGTATAACCCCATCAATATAGCTCCATTTAGACGTGGAAGAAGAGCCATGAAACCCTCGTGATGTAATGGGGACTGGTGTGATGGCCTGGGGGGGGTTCAATGTCCTAAACCCTGGCTGACGGTGGACTCGGCAGGGATTCTGGAAGTTGGGTATATGACGGGTGGCCGATAACGAAGGTAAACGGCGTGGCAAGTGTTTCGGCACGAAGGTAAATGGTGCGGTAGAGGTTCCGGCGTGAAGGCCAACCGGCGCGACCATAAATGAAGGGAAAACGGTGCGGCAAGCTCCCGGCGCGCCCTTCATGCCGGCGCGCCCGTCACCCGGCGCGAAAGTGGCGCCGGGAAGAGGCTGCGTCGGGACTTTGGCACCGAGAGCTATTTTTTTTGTTGTTGGTTTTTGAGATATTATGAGGGCTTTAATGGATTCAAAGGGTCCTCTGTGTTCAATAGGGGTTTCATGAGCTGGTTTATGGTAATACTTGGGTGAGGTGGAAGGTGAGGGTAGATTCATCCGCATGAGGCCCAAGGAGATCATGTGATTGTAATGTTTGTATCCCCCGATGGTGGCCAAGATGTCATGAGATGGTATAGCTCCGCTCTCTGCCACACAGTTGGGGGTCAAATTCATATTTTCAGTGGAAGCATTATACTATGCGATAGAGTAAAACTCGTGGATGAATTTTGGTAGCACCTCCCCTTATTTTGGAGTGTGCCAAAAGGGTATTATAGGTCATCCACTCACGAAATGTCGGAGTGGAAACCAGAAGAAGAGTCGGGCGTAGCCCGAGATCCAGGAGGATCTGAATCTTATGGGACTTTGTCCACATATTGTGGGATTTGTTGATATCCCCTGCATAGTCAATGGAGAACATACAGTGGCAGACCTCCATGACCCGATGGGGTGACAGAATATAGGGGGGATTGGCCCCTTTGATGTAGCTCCCATGAGGATAGAGGGAAAGATAGTATTTCTCCTTGGAAGGATAGGGTATTGTGACCCAAGATGGCATGGCTCAGAAGTGTTGAGGGTATCGGCACGAGCCTATCGGCATGACTGGCCTCAGCACCAGGGGTGTGGATGTCTCGGCGCAGCAACGCAGAAAAGTAGGTCTCGGCGCGACGAGAGGAGTCCAACCGGCGCGGGCAACCCTCGGCGCGAGACTCGCGCCGAGTGGGGTTCGCGCCGGGAGGGCTTCCGAAATGAGGGTTTTAGGGGTTTTTGAAGTAAAGGCTTCAGAGCTTTGGGTATTTTGAAAAGGGGGGTTTGTTCAATGATTCAACGACCAGTTCGGACGATCATAGAGAGGGTGATTCAGGGAGGAGACGACCTTCCTTATGGGGCCTCACGGAAACCCACTGTTCTAGTTTGGATTCATCCCTCTTCATTTTACAGATGAGAAGCCATGAGATAGACTGTCTCAGGCTGTCGACGTGGGTACGAAGTTGAAAGGAAACACAGTAGAAAACCCTTCAACAGATCTGGAAGACCAAACGGTAAAACATGCCTAGTTCTCAGTATCCATAGTACATAGTGAACCTCAGATGCAGAGACAGAAAGAAAAGGGAAAGGAAGCTTCAGCCCTCTTTTATTAACCATTCATCCAATCAGCATACATGCGTTTAGTCCAGAAGAAAATCTACATGAGAGAATCATACATAGACTCTATCCCTGATAGCAGGGCTACATTAGCATTCGATGCTACTGGAGCAAGGATGCTCGAAAACAAACACAAGAGGAGAAGTGGATATTCAACATAAGAGACAGGGGAAAGGGAAGCTGTAGCCCCTCAGGGCATCTTGGAACTGATCCCACCTTGACTCTCCCTTCGAATCTCTGCGGACCTCTCTTCTCCTCAGCTTTTTAGAGGGCTCTCGAGCTCCCTTTTCCTTTGGTGGCTACGACTCTTCTTTTTTTTCTCCCCCTCCCTCTGTCTCCTCTTTTCTTGTTTTGTTTCGAAGGGCAGCCTTCTTATAGAGGGATGGCCCTCATCCTATCGGTGTGAGCTCCCCGGCGCGCCAGCATCTAGCTTCCCGGCGTGGGCAGCCCTCGGCGCGTCTTAGTTCACATTGGGCTTGGCCCATTTTCTGTCATCCGGCGCCGAATCCATCTAATGGGCTCCTTCAGATGGCGTGGTGGGCTTCTTGGTATATATATATTTATTCTTCCTGGGGCTTGTTTAACACCTTGCGTTCACAAACATGTGAGGCACTGTGAATCCCATTTCCGGAGAATCAGAATTGTCTGAGCATCCTCTTTAGCAGGCAGATGATTGCCTGAATGTTGGTATAGTTTTATCAGCCTGACTATCTGAATGATAGCAGTACTGGACAGCGGCCTAGCCAGGGATGGCTTTAGCCGAGCAAAGTGTTAGGAGTAGTGGGTCTCTTCTATTCTGATTCTCAGAACTTCCAGGGACAGTGCGGGAGCCGCACCACTGGTTGGCCTTTAGAGCCTTGAGTCTGATTCAGTCTCTTTTGATATATTTTAGGTGCCAACAAATGCCCCCCACCCGCAGGTGGCGTAAGTGAAGAATGAGTGACACGGGACATGCGGGTGTACACCGCACCGCACTTTATAATTTCTTCAGGTCTGCCCCTGTTCATTGGTCCTTCTCATGACTCCGAGTCTTCATTCTGCTTGTGTGATCCCGATGTTTTGCAAGCATACTTGGACAAACACTAGCATCTTTGGCTTGATCTGATGATTGCAGTACCCTGGTGAGTCAACCGGCGTCGCAAGCGATCTCAGCAGGGTCACCTCGGCGCGGCCATCGTCTCGGCGCGGGGACTCTCGACGTGCTTACTTCTTTGACGCTCTCGGCGCGGAGAGGCTCTCGGCGTGGGGGCCGTCTTGGCGTGCCTTTTGACGCATTTTGTTCTCGGCGCGAGGGCCGTCTCGGTGCGCCTTTTGGCGCATTCTGCTCTCGGCGCGCCTTTTGGTCTTGGCCTATTTAGGCGCCGAGAGGATGGAGAGAGCTCATTTTTCATTGAGCTCTCTCTCTCTTCGGCCTCCTCTTCTTCCACTGCATCGGCGATCGGCGTGGGGAGCCTCTCCCTCTGTGTGTTTTCTCATTCGGGACTACGTCCCTCTTTATTACGGAGTCATCCCCTCTTGGTGGGTGTTCTTCTATTTGACTTCTGGGCATACCCCGGACAAGAAGAGATGCTGTCAAAATTTTCTTAAAATTTTCTTTTCTATTTTCCCCTTCATGTCATCTTATTCCTTTTGATTTCTATCTGCAGCTACTGAAATGGCCTCTTCTTCCAGCCGTGTTGCTTCCGACGCCGCTGATGTCGACGCTTCTTCCCAGGGCAGGGTGTCTGGACCTGTTGTGACTTGGAGGAACGTCGGACAACTGGACCGGGGTCTTGGGAGGATCGCCATAGTCGATGAATCCTCCGACTCCAAAACAGACACAGTATCCTCATCTCGCGTTGTGACCGTCGAGGGAGGACTGAACTTCAATCGCGATGCGGGTATCACCCAGACTTCCCGAAGGACCGTCATCTTGCACCATTCATCTGCACCTTCAGTGTCTCGGGGAAGAGAGACGTCATGCTGGCTCGGATGGTGGAACGGGCCATGTTGGTGGACCGGGATAGCTTGAAAGGCTCCGTGTATCGAGGAGACACCCTCTATCTTCCGGGAGAGCGGCGCAAGTGGAATGCCGTCTTGGGGGTAACAGAGCTGGAGGCGGAGCAGAAAATGCTGACACGGGCTCCAGAATTCACACCAGCTAGGTGGGACACCACTGCGGGTCGGGTCAACAGAGAGAAACCCGGCTACGGTTTATTCTTGGCGCCCATCAAGTGGGGCTATAGAGACGAGCCATTCGTCCTGAACTGCTTGGCCGTCCAGTTCAAATTTCAGTTGGCTGCTAGAGCGGTGGAGCGGTGGAATTCACAGAATATGTTCTGAAGGAGTATGCGCCGTTGCTGGTTAGGGCCGGGGTGTATCACAGTGTGTATGCATCCCGTTTCAGGTACCCCATCTCGAAAGGGTTGTGCTGCGGCATGTTCGAAGTGTTCTGCCCGCAGTTCAATACTTTCTATACAGCGGAGGGCGAATCTTCTCTGGACCTCTGGAGCCTGTCACAGCTGTCAGGTCTGCCGATCAATGGAGAGCCCTATGAGGAGGTCTGTTTTCATGACTTCATCAAGGACGAGACAGACGGTGAAGGTGAATATTACTTCGGCTACTCATATCGGTACTTGATGAAAGCGTACCGCTCCCTCTGCTTGGCGCTGAACAGGGGATCCTCGAAGGGGTATCAACCCCTAGAGAAAAGTAGCAAATTGAGAGTCTGAGTGGGACATTGGATTCAGTATTTCTTTGGCGGCCCTCTGAAGTACAGTGAGTTCCCCCATGTAGCTGCTGTTGTGAGTAAGCCCAGCAGACCGCCCAAGTTCAAGTCGGCGCTGCCCGCTTCCCTTCAACGATTAGTCGCGGAGGACCGAATCCCACTGGGGCGGATCCCCTTACGCATTGTGCGGCTTACCTCACGTTCTGGTTGTGCACTTTTGCCCTCCCACAGGGAGATGAGACAGTCATTAGGCCGGAGGCAATATACCCAGCTTGTCAGATGGCTTGGGGCATGCGGCTTGCACTATGTCCAGCAGCACTCTGCCTGATCTACAAATCTCTTAGAGATATTCATAGGCATCGGATCCCACGCTCTTTCAGAATAGTGGGGCCGTTTCATTTCTTCAATGCCTGGGTGTGCAATTTGTTCCCAGAGCTGGCTCCCATGACTCTACAGACAGCGACATTGTATCCCAGGATGCTGGAGTTTGCTAGTGCTGAACCCGGTCCAGTGTCTCATCAGCTGTTCTCCATCCGAGGCCGGTTGACAAGGGTTCCGATGGATTCAGCGGGGACCATCCATTTTTTGAATTTGGCCGCACATTCCGCTCCATTGGTGAATCGTCAGCGTGAATGTAAGCTCGAGGCAGTGGAGACTTTCACACATTTCATTTCAGGCAACACAGTGACCCGGCCAATCTTGGAGCCTGAGCTCATTGACTGGGCTTTATCAATTCACCCCAGTGTCTTAGTGTTTAGAAAAGGGGGTGTGGTTCATTTAGAACCCTATTATCCCTTCAGGTTTGGCCGAAATTTCGGCTATGATCAGCACATCTCACCTTCGGTGGCCCTGTCCCCTCTGGATAGCAGGTCGAAGCACGGCTCAACTGTTGTGGCTGAGGGTCGCTCCTGGTGGGACTACTTTCACCGCCGGGACGCCAATGTCTTCAGAGTGCCGGTGCCGAACCGCGTTCCCCAGGTCACTCCAGAGTATGTGAAGTGGTGGAATGCTCGAACGGGCTTTTATCGCAATGCCAGGATGGCATGCTGGGATGTAGCTGAGGGCACCTTTCTAAGCCAGCAGCCTGGGCCAGTTTTCGATATTGAAGAAGCCCATTTGAAGAGGCTGTTCTCCCAACATCCGAAGGGGGTAGAGGCATATATAGCAGGCAGGAAAGCCGCAAAAGAGGAAGCAACTGAACAGCTGGTGCCTGTGCTTGCTGACATAGATGAGGATACTTTCACGCAGAATTTAGAGCATCTATGCCCGATTGGGGGTTCCCGCTTGGAGCTTCAGCAGTATCCATTCCCCATTGAGGAGCCGCTCTCCAAAGCAGTTTCATGGAAGTGCGAGGTGGACCGCTTTTGCCCGTACCGGGCGTTTGTTAATAGAGAAGACAGAACCCCGACATATTATCAACATACGTCTTGGCTCTTTGTCTTGATGAATATCCACGGACTGACCCTTGACAGTCCCGTAGCATGTGTTCTAGACAAGCCTTTGTTTGTATCTTTTCATTATGCCGACGTCTGGGGCTTCGACCACCTTGGCTTATATCATTGCATAGCTTCTCATGGTCACGCGGACTTGGCCGACCTAGTCGAGAAGTGCAAGAAGATTGGCGACGTCTGCTGGCTCGTTGGGGAGGCTGCATCCCGAAGCAAGGAGGTGGCTTATCAGTATTGGCCCCTCTCATCTTTTTACAATGGCCGGGCAGGTAAGTCCTCTTCAGTTGATATGTAGAGTAGTTTGTTGCTCATTTCCTTTATAACGGCATGTGCTTCATTTGATAGACCGTCCAGATATAAAGCAGCAGGGACTTTATAGAAAAATCATTTCCCAAGCTCCTAAGCGGGAATATTTTGAGGCTCCTACACCGGTGCCGACCACTGCTCCACTGCCACCTGGTAAAAAGAGAGCGGCCTCCGCGATGAAAGTTGCAATAGGCCGAGCGAAGAAAGCTCGGAAAACATCTTCCGAGCAGCCTTCGACTGATGCGGCTAAGACTCCTCTGCCTGAAGTGCCGTCATTCGAGCAGTTTGCCGCTCAGAAAGAGGCCACTCAGCAAGCAGCTGAAGGTGACATCACTTTCCCTCGCGATCTAAAGGAGTGTTCTTTTCATGACATCTTCACTCTTTTGACGTCTTCTTTGTTTGACCTCAGCTGAAGGAGCGGTCGGCACCACCCCACGTGCTGAGGAAGTCGTCCTGGAGACGGGAGACATAGGGTCTTCTGTCATAGTCACGGCAGGGGCGACCAAAACAGCTGAAACCACAGGGGAGAGTCTCCCTGCTGCTGAGGAGGATGTCGGACTCCCTTCTCCTACACCTTCCGGTGAGGCCGAGGGTGAGCCAAGTGACTGTCATCCTTCTGACTTTTCTTCCTTATTGATCTTTTTGCCCTGCCTTATGTATATGTTTGTTGTAATGGCAGGAGTGGTTAGCACAGTGGTTGAGGCGCCTGCCGTGGATGCTCCTTCACAGCCTGAAGGACATAAGACTGCGCTAAAGAAAGGTGCTATCCCATTGCGGCGTGTAATCACTCGCTCGGCGTCCCGCCAGGCGACAGAGGAGGCGGGCCAACCCGAGATCAGCATAGATATTTCCTCCAGTAGCTCTGCCACCCCTTCTGATGAAGAAATTGACTATTATTCTTCAGAAGGTGACGAACGAGCACCTGCGGCAGCCAGCAAAGGGGCAGCGGCACCCTTCATACCGTTGAGCGGTCCTTTGACCTCTAGTCCTCCGAGGTTGCCAATGACATCATCTGAGGGAATGTTGCATGAGGAATTCACTGGACTGGACATGGAGGTGGAGATAACCCCTCCTTTTGTTGCTTCATCTGTAGAGTTAGAATCCTCCATACAGGTGCTTGAAGAGATGGATGCCGCGGCCATAGTAAGTTCTGCCCACCCCTCTGCAGAGTTGCATATATTTTCATTCTTTTCTGCCATCTTGGTGCTTACTGGAATCTTCGTTCCACGATCCTGACGCCGCCATTCACCCTCCGGTATCGCCTTCTGGTGCTATCGTGGTTTCGTCGGAGGCTTTGGATATGCTACCGCTGGCCACCATGTCTTCTTCAGGGGTAGTTACCATACTTCGCCCTGTGCCAGTAAGAATACACGCAGCTGTCGAAGTACCATCAATGGAGCCGAGCCCGCTGGGAGAGAGTCTCGCCCTAGTGCTGGCAACAGAATTGAGAGCTGAAGCTGACCCGTCAAGGGGTTCTGCCTTTGTCCCGGCGGCCATAATGACCATTGCGCCTGACCCTACAGCTCCATCCGTGCCAGAAATAGAGTTAGAACCTCTGCCTCTTCCAGCATCTACGGAGGGAAGTTCTTCAAGGAGCCCGACGGAGCAAGAGCATGCTGCCGTGGTACCTGCTACTTCGGCTCTGGCGGCCGTTCCATCTTCTTCTTCCGAGCCAGATATTGGCTTATGGGCCCCCATAGACAGGGAGGTGACCTTTGAGGTGGCTCCGGCAGCCTCCCTGGGCTTTACTTCATCGGAGGAATTTGTCTGGCAGTATTTAGAGATGTTGCGCCAGGTTGTGGAGTCCCAGCCGACGCTATCTTACCCCCAGTTGAAGGAAGTGGCCGGGCGACTAACGATCGGGCTGCAAGCATTAGGCTGTCCTCTGGACACCTGGACCCAGCGGGTGCTGTTTCTGCTAAAATTTGTAAACCGCCGGGACTTTCTTGGGAGGGTGATGAACGACCGACTAGCGGCCCTGAGGCTGTAGAAAGCTGACTGTCAGGCGGAGCTGACGTCTCTGACCTCCGATCTTCAGAAGAGCAAAGCTCATGTTGAAGCCTCTGCTGCTCGGGCACATATTCTACGTAGCCGACGGGAAGAACTCCGGGCTGAATTGGCTACCATAGAAGCTGAGATACCACAGCTGGAGTCTGCAGAAGTCCAAGGCATCGAGGAAACTTCTTTACTGGAGGGCCGAGTCACGTCCCTAGAGACTGAGGTGACTCGTGTTCAGGAGGAAGAAATGTAGCTGCGTGAACTGGGGGCGGCTCCACATGTTGGGCTCATTGACTTTGCAGATATTTTCAGACGGCCATAGCTGATCTGCCTTTGTAATTCACCCCCTCCGAAGGGCCCCTTTTGTATTCATTCCCCTCCTTTTTGCAATGAAATACAAGTTTCCTTTACTGTTTTAGGTGTCCACTTTTGCACTTGTATTCTATCACGTCTTGTGGCAACTTTGGCGACCAGCTTGGAAGTGTACCCGTGTCTGTGCCGCAAAAGAGCGTCCACCATTTCAAGGAAAGGATGGGGGCCTCGCTCCACCGTGTGACGGGGTTCCAGAGGTTGCCGGATTGGTGCGGATGTAATTCTCGCTGACAAGAAACGTCGGAAATACGACTGCTGACCGATGAGAGGTCCACCCGGGGTAGGCTTTATCATTGGTGGGACGACTGATGGGAATGCCACTCAGAGGCATAGCATATACTTTATAGTAATCCCATTACTGACCCCTGGTTTGGGAGAATGCTGGCCGACCTTGTCGATGGTGACAAGGGTCGAAAAGGTAGTTGGTCTTGCCGATGGTGACAAGGGCCGAAAAGGGAAGCGACCGATCTTGCCGATGGTGACAAGGGTCGAAAAGGTAGACGGTCTTGCCGATGGTGACAAGGACCGGAAAGGGTAGCGACCGATCTTGCCGATGGTGACAAGGGTCAAAAGGGTATACGGTCTTGCCGATGGTGACAAGGACCGGAAAGGGTAGCGACCGATCTTGCCGATGGTGACAAGGGTCGAAAGGGTAGACGGTCTTGCCGATGGTGACAAGGATCGGAAAGGGTAGCGACCGATCTTGCCGATGGTGACAAGGGTCGAAAGGGTAGACGGTCTTACCGATGGTTACAAGGACCAGAAAGGGTAGCGACCGATCTTGCCGATGGTGACAAGGGTCGAAAGGGTAGACGGTCTTGCCGATGGTGACAAGGACCGGAAAGGGTAGCGACCGATCTTGCCGATGGTGACAAGGGTCGAAAGGGTAGACGGTTGCCGATGGTGACAAGGGTCGAAAGGGTAGACGGTCTTGCCGATGGTGACAAAGACCGGAAAGGGTAGCGACCGATCTTGCCGATGGTGACAAGGGTCGAAAGGGTAGACGGTCTTGCCGATGGTGACAAGGAGGGTCGAAAGGGTAGACGGTCTTGCTGATGGTGACAAGGATCGGAAAGGCTAGCGACCGATCTTGCCGATGGTGACAAGAGTCGAAAGGGTAGACGGTCTTACCGATGGTGACAAGGACCGGAAAGGGTAGCGACCGATCTTGCCGATGGTGACAAGGGTCGAAAAGGTAGACGGTCTTGCTGATGGTGACAAGGACCGGAAAGGGTAGCGACCGATCTCGCCGATGGTGACAAGGGTCGAAAAGGTATACAGTCTTGCCAATGGTGACAAGGACCGAAAAGGGTAGCGACCGATCTTGCCGATGGTGACAAGGGTCGAAAAGGTAGATGGAAGTGGAATGATGAACGAGGGTAGCCTCGTTACTACATCATCATCATCATTTTTATTTCATCCCTTTTTTTTTCTTTCTTCTCTTTTTTTATCACATTACTGACTCAAGCGCCCTCTTGGGTTTTTGTCGAAATTAGCCCCCTCTTGCTTTTGCCCACGCGCCCTTTCGGTTTTCACGTGACGGGGTATCCGATTTTACCTGTAACGCCCTTTCGGGTTTTCACCACAGCCGGGTTATAGTCATTTTTACCCTTGCCCTAGTTTAGGAACAAGGCCGGCGGGGTATCTCTATTTTTAACCCCATTTTTGTTTCTTTCTCTTCTTTTTTTTTAATTCCCGGAGGATCCGGAATACAGGAGAACTTGTTTGCTGGGATGCCGACCGGCCTTGTCGATGATGACAAGGGTCGGATCCTGGTTTGGTTCGTCGACATTGGTTAAATGCCGAAGCAAAGGCTATATGGTTCTTGACCGGGATGAAAGGTCCAGGCCAAGGGACAGAGGTCGACCTACCTCACTGATGGTGACGAGGGTCGAACCTGGGTTTGTTCATCGATGTGGGTTACACGCTGAAGCAAAGGGTATATTCATTCACAGAGACGAAAGGTCCAAGTTAAGGGTAGAGGTCGACCTGTCTCGCCAATGATGACGAGGGTCGAACACGGGTTTGTTCATCGACATGGGATACATGCCGAAGCAAAGGATGTATTCATTGACAAGGACGGACGGTCCAAGTCAAAGGGTAGAGGTCGACCTGTCTCGCCGATGATGACGAGGGTCGAACACGGGTCTGTTAGGGGATCTCCGGTGGGACTTCTGATGGTTATCCCTTGGGAATCTGTAACGACCCGAGAGTGGACCGCCATTTGGCAGTGACGGTCTGAGGGTAGACCGCCACTTCCTGTGTTGCCCCATGAGGGTGGCAACCTCGCTTTTCTCCGACCGTGGTCTCCGTGTGACGGGACTGGTGCGTGGGGTGATTCCCACACGTTGTCGGGCTTGGGTGTTGTTTTCCGTGACTCGAGAGTCTACTCCTTTAGCGACCCTCCACTAGTCGTAGCCCACCAGTGCGCGGTGCTGGTCTCACCTGGGAGTGGTGTACGGGCACCCACCTTTCGAGACGGTTTGTGGACCGGTTACCGTAGGCCCCTCGTCGGTAGCCAGAGTCCGGCTACGGGGGAAAACCGGTCAGAGGACCAGACCTAGTGACGCAAGGTCTGTGTGTGCACACGTGGTTGGGGGCAGTTGGACCCACGTCGACGGGCGTGACCCCAACTAGTTACTTGTTTGTGGTTACTTGTACGGTGTTTGCGCCTCGGGTAGGACCTACCATGTCAGGCGGTGCACCTGCGGTGCGGTGTAAGACGCCAGGGGACGCTACCGGCTGTGCTTCTAGTGGGTGGTACTCCTGTCGAGTACGGAGTGTCAGACTGTCAGTCGTGTGTTTCCGACCTTCGGGTTTTTGACGGTTCAACCGTTGAGTTTCAGTTTCCTCGTACCGTGGCACGTGTCTCGGTTTACGTGCCGTTAGGGTCTAGTTCTGTAGAGTACAGGGCTTTCCTTTCCGAGATACTTTTCTACCGCTAGAGTAGTGGTTTCTCGTTTTTCGAGGTAGGGTTCGAGTGATCCCTACTGAGTCTTGTTCCGAGACTCATTCCCTGCGTGTTTTCACCGTGTTTCAGGTGAGGCGCCACCTTCGGGGAGCGCGTCAGGAGCGCAGCGTGGTGCGGGTGCCCAGCGGTAGTGCCGGAGGTCAGAGCCGGGGGATGCCCCGTGTAGCTGTACTTTCCTTTCTTGTCACTGTACTAGTCGTGGACTATTGTTATTGTGTTATTTTCTGTTGTGGACCATGTAAAATGTTATTCTATTATAACTGTTTAATTTCTGCAATTATTTGTGATACTTGTGTAGTCTCCACACCATCCTTTTAACCCTTCCGAGTCTTCGGGCTCGTGGGTGGCGGTGCGAGTCTCGGGTTATCGGGCCTTCCCGGTAATCGGATTCTCGGGTCGTTACAGCTGGTATCAGAGCGCGGTTGTGGAATTACATGAGAATCATAGGTAATTGTAGTGGTCCACTAGTCCATGACGATGATGTACAGGTGACGCTGGCATTGGGCACCGCGTGTTTATTCTGACCTTGCCGTTTTTGTGTCTTCTGTCTTTTGCTTCAGGAGCGAGGATGGCGCCGAGGAGGAGTTCTCGCTCTCAGCAGGGGCAGTCGGCTGGAGGCCAGGAGATCCAGCAGGAGGTCCAGCAGAGGGACCAGGAGGAGCATAGCAGAGCACCACGGGGGGCTACCGAGGCCGAGGATGCTGCGAGAGTTCCGGGGGCCGAGGGTTTTCTCCGTGGCATGTACCATCTCATGGCTCAACAGTTCGGCAGAGAGGCCGGTGAGGGCTCGTCAGTCAGGGGTGGGCCAGGCCGAGCAGTGAGGGATTTCATGCAGTTCCATCCACCTTACTTTAACGGCCAGGCAGACCCTGATGCGGCTCGAGATTGGCTTGATGAGATGGAGCGGGTGTTCAGTTCAGCGAAGAGTGCTGCCGAGGATAGAGTGGTGTTGGCCTACAACCAGTTGCAGGGTACGGCTCGTAGGTGGTGGTCTTCCGAGTGGAAGACGTCCTTTCAGCTTCGTCCACTTGAGCAGATCGAGTGGGATGACTTTGTCAGTGCTTTCGAGCGTACGTACTGTCCAGACGTTGTTACTACGCAGCGGATGCGGGAGTTTCTGGAGCTGGTGCAGGGTGACATGTCCGTGCTGCAGTACAGGGCCCGATTTGTCGAGCTGGGTCGGTATGCACCTCATATCATGGAGCATGAGAGGGTGAGGACCACGCAGTTTGTGCAGGGCTTGAGGTTGGAGCTGAGGCACCATTTGATCGCGAATGGGGCCACTGATCTGGAGACGGCGTCTCGTGTTGCGATTTCCTTGGAGATGGATATGCAGAGGACTCGAGGACCGATCAGCCAGGGGCAGTCTGTGTCAGGTCGCAGCCAGCAGCCGGCTACCCAGCAGCAGGGTTCCTTCCAGCGTGTGTCGGGTGGTTCAGGAGTACCGGCATCGGCAGCTTCGGTGACAGGATCTGCGTCCTTCGGCTCGAAGGTCAAGAAGTTCTTGAAGAAGAGTCTCCGTAAGAAGCACAAGGATCAGGGGCAGGCTTCATCGGGCAGTGTACAGCAGCCGTTCTCTTTGCAGCGTCAGGGATCGGTGGGTGGATCGCGAGGACCTTGTCCACGGTGTAGTGGGACCCACCCAGGCAGGCAGTGCACGGCGCCGATCATCTGTTTTCGGTGTGACCAGCCAGGGCATATGGCGCGCGACTGTCCTCAGAGGCCGCTGCAGCAGCAGGTTCCCCAGCAGCAGCAGCAGCAGGGACAGTATCCGCCGCTACCCAGGTCAGCTAGTGTGGGAGGCAGGCAGAGAGCTCGTGGCCAGATCACGCACTTGACCAGGGCAGAGGCAGTAGCGTCGCAGCTCGTGGAAGGTACCGTTCAGATTTTGGGTTGTGCGGCTCGGGTTTTATTTGATTCTGGCGCGTCTCATTCGTTTATTTCGGAGGATTTCGCGTCGAGCGTCGAGGAGCCGGTGACCCAGTTGTCCTGTGATTTGGCTGTGGAGTTGCCTTCGGGTGACTTTATGGTCACTCTGTATTGCTTCGACCAGGTTCCGGTGTGGATCGATGGACGGAGTATGCCAGGCAGGTTGTATGCGTTGCAGCTTCGGGATTATGATGTGATTCTAGGCATGGATTGGCTCGAGACTCATAGAGCGGTGGTGGATTGTGGAATGAAGAGGGTCTACTTCCAGCATCCGAGCAAGAGGACCTTCTATTTCCAAGGTATCCGTTCCACCTCTTCTCGATTTCTTATCTCTGCTATTCGAGCCCGTCGATTGCTTGATTCAGGTTGCCAGGGTTTTCTCGCGTCAGTGGTTGTGTCTGACCGGATGGAGCCGAATGTCGAGGACATTGCGGTGGTGTGCGAGTTTCCCGATGTTTTTCCTGAGGAGTTGCCTGGATTACCTCCCCAGCGGGAGATCGATTTCGTGATCGAGGTTGTGCCTGGTACGGGACCTTTGGCGAAGGCTCCCTACCGTATGGCCCCCGCTGAGTTGAGGGAGTTGAGGGCGCAGTTGCAGGAGCTGTTGGCCAAGGGGTATTTTCGTCCGAGCTTTTCCCCTTGGGGTGCGCCCGTGCTGTTTGTGAAGAAGAAGGACGGTAGTCTGCGGCTGTGCATTGACTATCGGCAGCTGAATGAAGTGACCGTTAAGAACAAGTATCCGTTGCCGCGGATTGATGATTTGTTCGACCAGCTGCAGTCTGCGCGAGTGTTCTCGCGGGTTGATTTGCGGTCCGGTTACTATCAGCTGAGAATTCGCGAGTCCGATGTGGAGAAGACTGCGTTCAGTACGAGGTACGGGCATTATGAGTTTCTGGTGATGCCGTTCGGGCTCACCAATGCCCCAGCAGCCTTCATGGACTTGATGCAGAGGGTGTTTCATCCGTATTTGGACCAGTTCGTGGTCATCTTCGTGGATGACATCCTTGTTTATTCGCAGTCTGCCGAGGAGCATGCGTACCATTTGGGTGTGGTGCTGCAGACGTTGCGAGATCACCAGTTGTATGCGAAGCTCAGCAAGTGCGAGTTTTGGCTCAGCGAGGTGCACTTTCTGGGGCACGTGATTTCTGGTGATGGCATTTCCGTGGATCCCGCCAAGGTCGAGGCCGTGATGCAGTGGCCGAGGCCGAGGTCGGTGACGGAGATCCGGAGTTTCTTGGGGCTTGCGGGTTATTATCGCCGGTTTATCCAGGATTTTTCCCGCATTGCGACCCCGATGACGAGGCTCACGCGGAAGGATGTGCCTTTCGTCTGGTCCGAGGAGTGTGAGCAGAGCTTTAGGGAACTGAAGAGATTGCTCACCTCGGCTCCGGTGTTGGTTTTGCCTTCTGGATCGGGAGGTTTTGTGGTGTGTACAGATGCTTCCGGCGTCGGATTGGGTGCTGTTCTGATGCAGCATGGTAGAGTGGTGGCTTATGCATCTCGGCAGCTAAAGCCCCATGAGGAGAACTACCCTACCCATGACCTTGAGTTGGCGGCAGTGATCTTCGCGTTGAAGATCTGGAGGCATTATCTGTACGGTGAGAAGTTCGAGGTGTTCACTGACCATCAGAGTTTGAGGTATGTGTTCTCGCAGAGAGATCTGAACCTCAGACAGAGGCGTTGGATGGAGTTCATGAAGGACTATGACTTCACCCTGTCTTATCAGCCGGGCAGGATGAATGTCGTCGCCGATGCCTTGAGTCGGAAGGTCGTGATCAGTGCCTTGATGTTGAGGAAGTGGAGGCTCTGGGAACAGGTGCCCGAAGTATCTTTCAGGCTCAAGATTCCCCAGGAGCCAGGGTTGGCAGTGCTTGCGAGTCTGACTGTCACTCCTGCTATCCGTCGTCAGGTGACAGAGGCTCAGCATGCGGACCCTGAGTTGCCCCGGATTTTGGCGATAGCTGATGTGGAGCTTGGCGAGGACGGTGCTGCGAGGTTTCGTGGCAGGCTGTACGTCCCAGGGGAGGAGCAGGTTCGTCGTGCGGTGTTACGCGAGGCTCATGGGAGCAGGTACACTGTGCACCCGGGTGCGACGAAGATGTATCGGAACTTGCGGAGGCAGTTCTGGTGGCCTGGCATGAAGAGAGATGTGGCCGAGTTTGTGGCCAGGTGCCTGATCTGTCAGCAAGTGAAGGCGGAGCATCAGCGACCAGGCGGTACTCTCCAGCCCTTGGATGTTCCTGCTTGGAAGTGGGACCATGTGACCACGGATTTTGTGGTGGGGTTGCCCAGAACCCCGACTGGGCAGGACAGTATTTGGTTGCTGGTGGATCGGCTGACGAAGGTGACGCGGTTGCTACCGGTCAAGGTCAGCTGGAGCGTGCCTAAGTTGGCTCGTCTTTATGTGGAGCGGATCGTTCCGTTGCATGGGGTTCCCATTTCGATCGTGTCGGATCGGGATCCGCGCTTCACTTCTGGATTCTGGAGGAGTTTCCAGCGAGCTCTTGGCACGGAGTTGGCATTTAGCTCGGCGTATCATCCACAGTCGGATGGTCAGTCTGAGAGGACCATTCAGACTTTGGAGGACATGCTGAGATCCTGCTGCCTGGAGTGGCAGGGGAGTTGGATTCATCACCTACCGTTGGTGGAGTTTGCCTATAACAACAGCTTTCATTCGAGCATCGGCATGGCTCCCTATGAGGCTCTGTATGGGCGTCCTTGTCGGACTCCACTCGATTGGTTTGAGGTGGGTGAGCGTGTTTTGACGGGACCGGAATTGGTGCAGCAATGTGTGGATGTTGTGCACCTGGTTCGTCAGAACATGTTGGCGGCCCAGAGTCGGCAGAAGAGCTATGCTGACCGTAGGCGGCAGCCCCTCGAGTTCGCCGTGGGCGATCATGTGTTCTTGAGAGTTTCTCCGATGAAGGGGGTGACGCGGTTTGGACGGCGTGGGAAGCTGAGTCCCCGCTATATTGGTCCTTTCGCGATTGTGGGGCGCATCGGTGAGGTTGCTTACCGGTTACAGTTACCCTCTGAGTTGGCGTCGGTGCATGACGTGTTCCACGTCTCTATGTTGCGGAAGTATATGCCCGATGACTCTCATGTGCTCGAGTTTTCCGTTTGGCCTGAGGTGACTCCAGATCTTTCTCTCCCAGAGTTTCCGATCCGCGTGGAGGATAGGCGAGAGCAGCGCCTGCGGAACAAGGTTATTCCCTTGGTGAAGGTCGTGTGGCAACGACACTCTGGTGGTGAGGCTTCGTGGGAACGTGAGGACGAGATGCGTCAGCAGTTCCCGTACCTGTTTGAGTGAGTCTTCCTCTTCTTTCCCCTTGGGTTGTTCTCAATTTCGAGGACGAAATTCCTTAAGGGGGGAGGGCTGTAATATCCCGGACCTTTCGGATCCTTCTTCGTGGGTCCCGGATCTGGTTTTCGGAGTGTCCGGCTCTGTTGTGTTCGAAATTTCGTTTCGGACATCTTTCGTGTTCGGGTCGGCGCGATCCGGAGTTGTTTCGGAGGCCCGGAGGCGTTCCGCGGCTTTTCCGCGTGTGTTTTCCGATTCCCGGTGTGTGTTTCGGCTTTTCTCTTCGGACGCTCGTTGCGGGTGAACCGGGCTGTTCACACGGACACGAGTGGTACCGTTGCGATCGGTGCGTTCCAAGGATCGCGGGGGTGTGATTTCCTATTTTTTTGGAATTTTACGGATTTTCCGGGTTTTTCTATAAAACCCTTTCTCTTTTCTCTCTCCCCCCACCATCTTCTTCTTCCTCCTTCCTCCTCCACCGTGTCTCCCTCCCTCTCCCTCTCTTCCTCCCGGTTGGCCACGGCGAGCTCCCCTTCGGCTGCAGACGGCGGCGGGGCAACGGCGCGGCGACGTGGGCGGCGGCGAGGCGGTCGTGGGGGCGTGCGGCAAGCGTGGGAAGCTTAAGGAAGAACGAGGGTTTTCAAGCGTTCTTCGCGATTCGTGGACGATCCGGCGGAGCATTCGCTCCATTGAGGTAGGGTGACGTTCCCTAGCTCTTCGCCGTTCTTTTCCGTGGTTTGTAGGCCGCGGGGAGGCCGAGAGAGGCATGTTTGGGCGTTTTTGGGGTTTTTCCATGTTTTGGGGTGAGCCGCCCGATCTATGGTTTTAGCCCATGATTCTATGTTTTGGTGGCTTAGATGCATGCTAGGGGTCCCCAGGGGTCTTCCCCCTTGTTTTCCCCCTCTCCGGTGGAGGTACGGGGGCGTGGTTGGTGTTTTTGGGGTTCTCCCGCCGTAGCGTGCTCTGGGACAAGCGACGGTCACTCCAGTGACCGTCACATGCTTGTAACGCCCCTAGAGGGGTGCGTTACTTCCCTGGGTGTTGGCCTTTGGGGTCGAGGGCTGTAACGGTCCTGCGACTGGCCGCCGTTTGCTAGTGACGCCCCTGGGCTGGGCCGTCACATGCTTTCGACCGTTGGGTTTTGACCGTTGGGGGTCAGGCCATGTAACGCACCGAGATAGGCGCGTTACATGCGTGTAACGCACTGGGGCAGGAGCGTTACTTCCTGTTGTCCCCCATGTGGATGGGCCAAGCGACGCACTGGGCCCAGCGCGTTACTTACAAGCGACGCGCTGGGGCAGGCGCGTCACTTCCCTTTCCATCCCGAGCGTGAGGGCCATGCGACGCGCTGGTCTAGGCGCGTCACATGCGAGTAACGCACTGAGCCCGACGCGTTGCTTGCAAGCGACGCGCCAGGGTAAGCGCGTTACTTTCCCTGTGGTTTTCGTGGGTGTGGGGTGCCATGTGACGCCCTGGCCTAGGTGCGCCGCTTCCAAGCGACGCACTAGGGTAGGCGCGTCGCTTCCCCCTACCCCCTGGCCGTGTGACGGTCCGCCTTAGACCGCTATTTCCAAGTGACGGCCCGAGAGTGGACCGCCATTTGGCAGTGACGGTCTGAGGGTAGACCGCCACTTCCTGTGTTGCCCCATGAGGGTGGCAACCTCGCTTTTCTCCGACCGTGGTCTCCGTGTGACGGGACTGGTGCGTGGGGTGATTCCCACACGTTGTCGGGCTTGGGTGTTGTTTTCCGTGACTCGAGAGTCTACTCCTTTAGCGACCCTCCACTAGTCGTAGCCCACCAGTGCGCGGTGCTGGTCTCACCTGGGAGTGGTGTACGGGCACCCACCTTTCGAGACGGTTTGTGGACCGGTTACCGTAGGCCCCTCGTCGGTAGCCAGAGTCCGGCTACGGGGGAAAACCGGTCAGAGGACCAGACCTAGTGACGCAAGGTCTGTGTGTGCACACGTGGTTGGGGGCGGTTGGACCCACGTCGACGGGCGTGACCCCAACTAGTTACTTGTTTGTGGTTACTTGTACGGTGTTTGCGCCTCGGGTAGGACCTACCATGTCAGGCGGTGCACCTGCGGTGCGGTGTAAGACGCCAGGGGACGCTACCGGCTGTGCTTCTAGTGGGTGGTACTCCTGTCGAGTACGGAGTGTCAGACTGTCAGTCGTGTGTTTCCGACCTTCGGGTTTTTGACGGTTCAACCGTTGAGTTTCAGTTTCCTCGTACCGTGGCACGTGTCTCGGTTTACGTGCCGTTAGGGTCTAGTTCTGTAGAGTACAGGGCTTTCCTTTCCGAGATACTTTTCTACCGCTAGAGTAGTGGTTTCTCGTTTTTCGAGGTAGGGTTCGAGTGATCCCTACTGAGTCTTGTTCCGAGACTCATTCCCTGCGTGTTTTCACCGTGTTTCAGGTGAGGCGCCACCTTCGGGGAGCGCGTCAGGAGCGCAGCGTGGTGCGGGTGCCCAGCGGTAGTGCCGGAGGTCAGAGCCGGGGGATGCCCCGTGTAGCTGTACTTTCCTTTCTTGTCACTGTACTAGTCGTGGACTATTGTTATTGTGTTATTTTCTGTTGTGGACCATGTAAAATGTTATTCTATTATAACTGTTTAATTTCTGCAATTATTTGTGATACTTGTGTAGTCTCCACACCATCCTTTTAACCCTTCCGAGTCTTCGGGCTCGTGGGTGGCGGTGCGAGTCTCGGGTTATCGGGCCTTCCCGGTAATCGGATTCTCGGGTCGTTACAGAATCTCATTGAGAGGAGGGTTAAGAGAACTTTTGGATTACCACTTTACTGACCTAAGCGCCCTTTTCGGGTTTTCGCCGAGGCCAGCCCCCTCTTGCTTTTGACCACGCGCCCTCTCGGGTTTTCACGTGGCGGGGTACCCGATTTTGCCTGTAACGCCCTTTCGGATTTTCGCCACAGCCGGGTTATAGCCATTTTTACCCTCGTCCCCGTTTAGGAACAAGGCCGGCGGGGTATCTCTATTTTTAACCCCATTTCTGTTTCTTTCTCCCTTTTTTTTTGAACTCATGTAGCAGTAGGATGCTGAGAGGGTTGGCTAGAACATGAAGTATCGCGCCGAAAAAGAGGTTTATTCGTTGGCAAGAAGATAATGCCAACGCCAAGGATAGATTTATGCCGATTCGGGCGTAGGGCCTGCAACGGCAATGATGTATAAAGATCGGCTAGGACACGGAGTCTTGTGCCGAACAAGGGGTTTATTCGTTAGCAAGAAGGTAATGCTAACGCAAAGGATAGATTTGTGCCGACTCGGGCGTAAGGCCCGTAATGGCAATGATGTATGTATTATGCGAGTCTGGCCAGGGCAGAGTGCCACTAGACCGAGGTAAGCATAGCTCGATCGGGATGGAGTGGCACTAGACCAAGGTAAGGGTAGCTCGATCAGGGCGGAGTGCCGCCAGACCAATTTTGAGGTGGCTCGGTCAAGGCGGAGTGCCTTTAGACCAAGGACGGAGGTAGCTCGATCAGGGCGGAGTGCCACTAGACCAAGGGTGGAGGTGGCTCGGTCAGGGTGGAGTGCCACTGGACCAAGTTTGAAGGTAGCTCGGTCTGGGCGGAGTGCCACTGGACCAAGGGTGGAGGTAGCTCGGTCAGGGCGGAGTGCCACTACACCAAGGATGAAGGTAGCTCAGTCAGGGCGGAGTGCCACTGGACCAAGTTTGAGGTAGCTCGGTCAGGGCAGAGTGCCACTGGACCAAGTTTGAGGTAAATCATTCGGGGAACGCCGGTTGAACCGTGTGATACAGCTTTAGGTGCTTCCCATTAAGGGGAGAGAATTGGATGACTTCTTTGTGATCTGCAAGGACATACGCACCCCCTTTATATGCTCGGTGGACGACATACGGTCCGACCCAGTTTTCAATCAACTTCCCCTTGGGGTTGGAGGCCATCACCTCTCTTCTTTTAACCATCACCAGGTCACCCCTTTTGAACTCCCGTCCTTTGACCAACTTATCAAAAGCACGGGCCATGCGGGCTTGATAGAGTTGAATATTCTGTTGCGCCCGGAGACGCTCTCCTTCAAGCTCGGCGAGCTCTTCTAGTCTTCTTTCTACGTTGGCCTGCTCGTTGCCCACCAATCCATGCTGGATGGCGACCCGCAATGAGGGGATCTCCAGCTCAATTGGCACCACGACCTCTGACCCATATACGAGGGAGTAGGGTGAGCAGCCGGTAGGGGTCTTGTAGACCGTACGGTAAGCCCACAGTGCCTCGTACATTTTTTCTTCCCAATCTCTTCTGTTAGTCTTGACAATTTTCGCCAGTAGAGTGCATAGCGTCTTGTTAAAGGCCTCTGCAAGTCCGTTGGCCTGAGGGTAGTAGGGAGATGATGTTCTCCAATCAATCTTGTATTTGTCAGCTAGCCGATAAACCTTCTGATTTCTGAAGTGGCTGCCGTTGTCGGAGATGATTCGGCTGGGAATCCTGAACCGAAATATTACATTCTGCCGGAAGAATCTCGCAACTAATTCTCCCGTGACTTCTTTTAGTGCTACTGCCTCAGCCCATCTGGAGAAGTAATCTGTAGCTGCTAAGATGTATTTGCACCCTGATGAAGATGCTGGTAGTGGCCCCACCACGTCCGTACCCCACTGGGCAAACGGCCAACTCGGTAAGGTAGGATGTAGAGGCACTGGAGGTCTTCTTGACACATTGGCGTGCTCTTGACATTTCTGACAAGTCTTGGCGAACTTGCAGCAATCATCAAATATAGTGGGCCAATAATAACCTAATCAATTTCTTTATTTCGATTTTCATTTTCGGACCGGCCTGGTGCGCCCCGGCCGACCCGGCATGGACTTCTTGCATCACCTGCCTGGCTTCCCCTGAAGATAAGCATCGAAGTAATACCTTCTTTTGGGCATCTGCCATTATTCGGAACAATGTTCCATTCCTCATCTCATAAGAATCTTTGACTCTTAGGAGTCTCATTCTCTGTTCTTTCACCTTCGGAAGCTGTTGGTGTTGGAACCAATGCAGGAGGTATTCCCGTCAGTCGGGCTGCTGGACTGCTTCAGCAACTGCTACTTCATTGGCTTGTTCATCGGCTAAAGCTTCTGTCATACTGGGGACCTGCCGCCGGTTGATGACTGTTATATTCAGGCTCGTATCAGGCGGGACCGCCAAGGAACTTGCCAGCTTTGTGAGGGCGTCGGCTTGAGCATTCTATCCCCGGTTGATGTGCTTGATGCTGACGAAGTAGAACCTTGCCATTAGGCGCAGGGCTAGATGGTAGTAAGGGACGAGCTCCTGCTTTCGTACCTCAAACTCCCCTTCCAATTATTTTATAACCAGCATGGAGTCCCCGAATGCCTCTAGCATTTGAATCCCCATGGACAGAGCAATCTGTAGCCCGATTATGAGGGCTTCATATTTTGCTTCATTATTTGTGCAAGGCTTGTTTATTGAGCAGGATGTGTGTATGACTTCCCCTTCAGGAGACTTCAAGACTATGCCTGCTCCTGCGCGAACTCTGGCCGATCCTGTCGCTGTGGTGTCAATTCTGGAGGCACCATCAAAATACAGCTGCCATAGGGAGGGCCGCACCTGGCCGACCTCTAAAGTTTCATCTTCAGGAAGCTCTGGTTCCAGAGGGCAGTCTTCGGGTACTGGATGTTCAGCAAAGAAGTCTGCAATAGCTTGGCCCTTGACGGCCCTCTGCGGTACATAGGAGATGTCATACTCCATAAGAATCACCGCCCATTTGCCCAGGCGGCCTTTGAGGGCCGGTTGGGACATGATGTATCTAAGCGGATCCTCCATAGAAATTAGCTTAACTTCGTGCGACAGCATGTAGTGCCGCAGCTTCTTGACCGCGAAGACCAATGCCAGGCAGATCTTCTCGATGTAGGTGTACCTTTCCTCCGTTCTAACCATTCTTCGACTGAGATAGTAGAGGGCTTGTTCTTTTCCTTCTTCATTATTCTGGGCTAGCATTGCCCCCAGGGAATTATGTGTGGCTGCTATGTAGAGGATCATCGGCTGTCCTTTTACTGGCGCACCCAGCACTGGAGGGGTTTTCAGGTAATCCTTCAGTTTATCGAAGGCTGTCTGGCACTGTTCGTCCCAGTAGAAGGGAACATCCTTCATCATCAGCTTGTGAAAGGGGTGGCATCGCCCTGACAAGTTGGATATAAACCGTCGAACGTATGCAAGGCGGCCCTGAAGGGATCTTAGCTCAGAGAGGTTCCTTGGCGAGGGTAACTCCTGAATCGCCTTGATCTTGGCGGGGTCTATTTCAATTCCCCGATATCTGACAATGAAACCCAAGAACTTTCCGCTCGAGACTCTGAACGCGCACTTCATCGGGTTCATTTTTAATTCATACTGCCTCAGCCTCTGGAAAATGACTCGGAGGTCTTGCAGATGGTCTTCTTTCTTTCTAGTCTTGACTACCAGGTCATCTATGTAGCACTCGACCTTATGGTAAAGCAGCTCATCAAATATTCTTGTCATCGCCCGCTGATAAGTTGCGCCAGCGTTCTTTAATCCGAACGGCATTCTTTTATAGTGATAAATGCCTTTGGGTGTCCGGAAGGCAGTGTGGATCCGATCATGCTCCGCAATCCATATCTGGTTGTAGCCAGATGACCCATCCATGAATGATAGGGCCTCATGACCAGTTGTTGCATCTATCATGACCTCCGTTATCGGCACTGGAAAGTCATCTTTAGGGCAGGCTTTATTCAGATCCCGGAAGTCAACACATATCCGGATCTCTCCGTTCTTCTTCTTCACGGGCACGATGTTAGCCAACCACGTGGTATATTGATTTTCCTCGACAAAACCCACATCAATGAGCTTGTCGACTTCTTTGCATATTTGAGTGATGAGCTCTGGCCTCATACGCTTAGGGGGCTGTTTCACCGGCTCTACCCCAGGGTTTATGGTCAGCTCATGCTGTGAGACCGAGGGGCTTAGTCCTGGCATCTCTCTGTAGGTCCAGGCAAAGCAGTCCCGATATTCTTGTAGCAGCTGGATGTACATCCTCTGTTCTTCGGCAGACAGTTGGGCCCTGAGGAAGGTTGGCCTGGGGTCATCCTCGTCTCCCAAGTTGACTTCTATCAGTTCATCGACTGTTGCTTGACCTCCGTCTTCTATCTCAGGGGGTGCAGGCTGAAAGTCGACAAAGTCTGGTATATCACCTTCGAGGTCGAGGACCTCGATCCCTTCATCTTGACTTATTTGAGTTCTGCCAGAAATCTCTTGTTCGGCTGATAATGGTTGCATGCACTGTTCTGCCAACCAGTTTACCTTACTAGCAACTTCAAGGGGCGAGTTGATTGCCTCGCTCCCTACTGAGGGGATTGCGGTCACCAAGGGCTGGCGATTATATGTCATTAAGTCAGAGTAGCCTTGCAGCTCTTTGGCAAAGGGTGAAGAGATCTCGGTCCCTTGAGCCACCATGCCCTTAGTGAAGGCAACCATTTCTCTTCTAGCAGCATCTGTCTTTTGATCAGGCTCGGGGGAGGCTTCCCTGACTGGTTCGAGAAGTGCCGACATCATGAACAGAGGAGGGCCACTGGAGGGAGGCAGCTCTGTTTCTTCAACCTCTTCAGTTTCACTACTGCTAGCTGTGTCAAATTTGGCTTCAAGAGCCGCATCTTCCGGATAGGCTTGTTCCCAACACCGGCAGGGGAACACAGCCTCGGATTCTGGGCTTCTTGGCTGGGCTGGCTGAATGCACTCAACTTCTGTCAGGTGCTCATCAATAGTTGCCCCCAATGGGTTATCCTCCATTGGGTAGAAAGCAGAGATGGTATCCACTTCATAGCGCCCGCTATAGTAGTATTCTTCGAGGGTGAAGCCCAATCCCGGGTGCTGAGAGACACGCCTCATTTCTTTGTCCAGGCTCGGGGGATACCATAGCTTCTGGAATGCTTCTTTCCTCTTGCGAGGCTGGGCAGGAGGGATGTGCTGCTTCTGGAACATCTTGGCCATTTGATTTGTCATAAATGTCAGCCCCTGTATAGGCATTAAGGGGTTTTCTATATCTTCAGGCAGATGACAATCAATGTCTTCCTGTGTAGGGTGCTCTTCAGCTGTGTAAAACAGGCTGCTAGGACCATCTATCTGTGTCACCTCCCATGCTTTGAAAGGCTTGACAGTAGCATTGTCGAGGCTGAGAATTGGCTTGGTAAGACCTTCGGGGATCCCAATGTGGTCATGCTGCTGGTCAACCCCGACTCTATTAGTTTCGGGGTAGATGGCGGGAGGTGGTATCTGGCCTACATCCCCGATGACAGTGATGTGCGAAACCACCTTGGGATTGATGTATCCACGCGGCGGTGGAGGGAACCATTCTGCTTTGGGAGTGCCTTTTGTTGTGCTAGAAGAGGCCTTGGCCGCAGGGGCCTTCTGCGACAATTCTGCATATAGAGGGGCGTCTGCCAAGTGGCATTCGAATACTTCGAATGGGTGGAGATCATCAAATACTCTTTCCTCTCTCCCATCCGTGCTGTATTTGATGCATTGATGAAGTGTGGAAGGTACCACCATATTCTCATGTAGCCAAGGGCGGCCAAGCAGCGCCTTGTATGAGGTGCGGGAATCAATGACATGAAATTGCACCTTCGTGACAAAGTCCGCTAGGGTGAGCGTGAACTCTGCTACTCCTAGCGACACTTCGCATTTCTGATTGAAGCCGGCAATGCGCATATCCCCGACCTTTTGTAGGTGCACGTTGAAGTAGTGCCTCTCATATATCCTGTAGGGCAGGATGTTGACAGCTACCCCGGGGTCCACCAGGATTCTGTTCAGCTCTCGGCCATTTAGATATCCCCTCATATACAGAGGCATGTTGTGACTGGTGGTGGGGAGCAACATGTCCTCTTGGGTGAAGGTCATGCTGGCCTCCGGCAGTGCCTCAGCTAGGCAGGCTTCATATTGGGCAGGCGTCTGGAGAGCAGTAATGATCGCCTGTCTAGTCTCGTCACTGAGAGAGAGGATTTCCCAGACAGTGAATCTCGCTGGGAGCTTCTTCAATAGCTTGACCACCCGACTTCCAGCTCGGACATTGGATAGCTTCATTTCATCCGCCCACTTAGGCTTGGAAGATCCTTGGACTGTGGCCCCTGATGGACCTGCCTCATCAGATTCGGAGGCTGCACCCTTTTGCCCGGGGTTACCTCCTGGCTGCTCCTCACTGGCTGCTGCCGGGCGAGTTTCTACCTCTTCTGAGAATTCGGGAGATTGCTGGAGTTGTGGGCGACTGCCCCCGGTTACCGGTTCACCCTCCCTGCATGGCTGCTTCCCTTTTGACATCTTTATGAACTCCAGAAATGAAGGAGCGGGAGCGCCGCCCCCACTTTGGTTGTATAAGCTTGACGGAGGAGGGATTTGAACTCCCCTGACCTCCGGAGGGGGTATCTTGTAGGGTTGCTCCCCTTTGAAGATAATGTTATGGTTGGCGGGCGGCTAACGCCCCCACCTTCGGCTCGATCGGGTCGCATGTGCGGCAGTTGCGGCTTCGGCCTGGCTTTCCTCAGCGGTGGGTGTGAAGCAAATCTCTTCTTCATCGTCCTCACCGGGCAAATTGAACAGAGCAGAGAGGGTGTTGCAAGAAAGGATCACTCCCGTTGTAGCCTTGCCGACCCTTCCCTTCCTTCTTTGTCTTCTTTTCTTTTCTTTGGCTGGCGCTTGCCCCCAGAACAGGCTGCCATCCTTGTTTGATGCTTTGTCAGCTTCTTCTTCCTGTTTTATCGAAAGCTGTTCCAGCTCCTGCCACGGGAGATGATCCCGTACCAGCAAAGGTTCTAGCTTGGGCTGTACATACTCATCCAGTCCATTTATGTAGTCCTGTAGCCGCTGAGCTTCTGGACTGATCTTCTTGACTACTGGCAACGGAGTCTGCCTCTTCCGATTACGGGTAGGTATCCGGATAACTGCTGGCGGATTGGTCCACACAGGTGTTGCTACTGACGAGGGGGATCGTGGTGTGATGCCACGAATATGTGCCCCCGGTGCCGGGCGAGGCAGGCCCTATTTCTTGGCTCTTGCAGGGACTTGCTGCCACCACTCCTGTTCTTTTATTGGGGTCAGAAAGCAGGCTTCATATGTGTGCTGAGTACTGGCTTCTGCGGTCTTTTCAGGCAAGGCTTGATACAGAGAGACCATGTTGACGGCGGTTCTTCTTACGGGCGCCGCGTGTGGTTGCGGAGGGTCGACCTTGTACTCCCCCAATTCTATCTCTTCCTTTTTTTACCATGCCTTCGATAATATCCTTGAAAACATAACAGTCTTCAATTGGATGCCCCAGCATCTGGTGGTAAGGGCAAAATCTTGGGCTGTCTCTTCTCTTCAGGTCCTCCGGCCTCCTTGGCTCAGGCAGGGTGACCTTATCATACTAGGTAACCCAGTCAAACAAGATCCTGGTCTTCTCCTTTGGGAAAGAGTAGGGCTTCTTCATTTTATCCCGGAGGGATGGGCCTTCTTCGCCATCTCCGGTCTTGGCAGGCTGAGGAGCAACTGTCTTCTTGCCTTTATCTTTTTGCTGTTCAAATGCCTTGATATCAAGGGCGTTTGCTTCTTTCGGTGCCTGGCGCCGTTCTGCTGCCTTATCCTTTTGTGCAGTAGGAATATTTGATGTGGGAGCTGGTTTCGCTAAGAAAGCCTCCACTTCGGCCACAATATTGTTCAGACGGTCGAACGATTGGATTTCCATGCCAATCATCTTCTCCAGCACCTCTCCTGAGGTTCTGTTTGCAGATCTGTACAGCATCCTCCTGGTGCGGGGCCGCTTGCATCTCATCCCGAGGTTCCTCCACCTCTTGATGTAGTCGAGAGCGATCTCATCTGCCCTCTGTCTTGTTGAGTAGAGTTCAGCCACTGTGACCTCCCTCTCTGTGACGTGGAATCTTTCTCTGAACTTCCTTTGCATGTCCGACCAGTCACTGATTGACCCGGCCGGGAGGTTGGAGTACCATTCAAATGCGAGCCCTGTAAGTGAGGACCCGAAGAACTTCAATAAATATGACTCGTCAGTGGCCAAGTCACCCATGACGGTCATGTAGTAGGCAACATGTTCCTTCGGGGATCCCTTCCCGTTGAACTTGTCAAACTTCGGCGGCTTGCTGATCCCGGGAGGGAGCCGCTTAGCAGCATGATGCGGTGGATATGGCACCCTATATGCATCGAATATAACATAGTCACCTTCAGCTCTTTCAGCGAGCTTCATCTCGATCATCCTTTCTACCATCATCTTGCTCATGGTGGTTGGGTCGACCGGTTCCGGGTAGAAATGCGCCGGCTGCAAGTAGGGGGTGACCAGGGTGGTTGCCTGTGGAGGAGGGCGCAATAGTGGAGGCGTCTGGTGCACCTGTGGCAGCACTGGTGGAGCCAGTGGCTGCGATGGGCGCTACTGAGTTGTTGCCAAGTTCGGTTCCACCTGCAGAGACGGGGTATAGAGTGGTGGGAAGTCGTTCTTGCTGGCGGCTCCCCTTGATGATTCGGCCTGCACATCAGGCTGCTTGGAGGTAGAGGACTGCTCCATCCTTTCTGTCAATTACTTCTTCAGCTGTTCTATCTCCTGGCGATACCTCTGGAGCATCATCAGTACGGCCGGGTCCATAGCTGCTGTGCTGGGGATGGCCTCTGTCGTCTCGCCAGATGCACCCTCAGGTAGGATGTCAAGCAAGACTTCTTCTTCTTCATCTGCCGTTATCACATTTGCTGTGAGAATAACGGCTTTGTCATGCTGTTGGAGGCGAGGCAGGGCTTGCTTTCCTTCGGTCGCCGCCAGCTTCTCTTTTGCGGCCTCCACTCTTCGAGTGCTCGGCCCCGGTCTTCCGGCTAGCCAGGCCAACTCTTGAGGTTCCTCGGGCAATTTTCCATAATGGCCGTATATCCCGGCATGTTGCATGTGAAGATCTGCATCCTTCGTCTCTGTCTGCAAACCCTCCTTTTGACATTTTCAGGGAAGGTAAGCCTTTCGAACACAGAGATCCTTCCCTTTTCTCCTTGACGGGGGGTGGTTTCATCGGCTTGAACATCAAAGCCGTCTTCGTACCCATTGTCATCAACCGACGACGTCATTCTTCTGTCTTCTTCCCCTTCCACTGCCATTAATGGACAACAGTCTTCTTCATCTGTAACTGCCTGTAACAGCCGTTGTTGGCCCAAAGAGGGGCTGCCTAATCCCTTAAAATAACTTCTGACCATATTGGTCATTTCTTCTTGCCCTCGACCCGGGTGCAGGGTCGGGGATAGTTGTTGACCTCTCACCGGAGGAATGTAAGCAAACCGAGCCCTCTCGGTAGTCTGCTGTAATCTTCTTCCCACAAAGGGGATGTCGGCTTGTCGGGCGCATGACCTAAAGCTTTCTCGGCGTGGCGGATCCACGATTGTCTTTTCCTTCCTTGGGATAAGGTCCCACTTCTTGCTCTCTTCTACTCTGGTGAACCTGGGGTGGTACTACATCGGAGCTTCTTGCTGGACAGGTTGGATCTTTTTGGGGACCCAAACCTGTTTCAATCTTCTTGGCTTGGGAGCCAACCTTCCCTGGTCATGGCGGCCGGCTTCTTCTTCTTCGGCTCCTCTTCCAGCAAGAGCCTGATAGGAGTTGTGGACTGGCAGTGTAGGGATCACCCGGTCCGGGCGCACTCGAGCCTTACGCGCATCCAAAAAGACGCGGAGGCCACCGACCAGCATAGACTTGCCGGATGCGGAGAGACGTCCGGTCATAGCAGCATCAACCTTCCTTCGGGGGTTCCGGTGTCGGGGCCTCCCGAAGTTCTTGGCAAGGACGGGGCGGGCACCATGAGCAATATGATGCACCATGCAGCTGGCAACTTGGAATGGACTCACGGACGAGTTATCACCGTGTCGAGCCTGCGGGGCCTCTACCTTTTCAGCAACCTTCTCTTCGACAGTCTTTGGGGACTCCGTCTGTAACATGTCGACGAAAGCCAAGCCCAAGAAGTTGGGGAAGCCTACAGCTGGTGGGAAGTATCCGAAAACCATGGGCACCGCCAGGTACCCGTGTTTCGCGTGGTCGGCGACGATTGCGGGGCCGAAGCCAACACCAGTGAGTCCGGATGACGTCATCGTTCGCCTGAGACAAACAGACGAACAATCAGTATTCTTGGGGAAGCCCCCGAAGGTATCCTCTCTTGGCAAAGAGATGAAGGGAGACTCAAGTCCCACCGGGCGTGCCAGCTTGTGGGAAATGGATTTTATTTATTTAATTTATTTGATGTATTGGTTAGTTTATTAGGCGTGCCAGTCACCGGAGTGACAATTTATTGTGCGCTCGATCTGACTCAGTCAGTCGATTGTGATATTCGTGTCAGGACCCGGAGTCCGTCATACCATAAAGGCTATGACGTTAATTACGTCCTTCCAAAGAAGGACAACCCTTGATTAGTTGCCAAGAAAGGATGCCTCGGGGGCAAAACGAGATAAGACTACTATGCTAACTCCGCTAACGGGGTGCGAGACATGCGTAGAAAACTGTGCCATGCGGGACGTGATAACGGTATTAAGGCGTAAATCCGACAACATACCCCCTTATTTTGGACTAAGCCAAAAGGGGAACGTAGGTCGTCCATTCACGGAATGCTGGGATGGAAGCCAAAAGAGAAGAGGGCGCAGCCTTAATCAAAAAAAGATTTGAGTGTGACGGGACAGTGTCCGCTGCCATGGTGTTTGTTGATGTCCCCCTTAAGGGACCACTGGAGGGCTTGCAATGGCAAGACTCCCAGGGTCGGCAGGGTTGGAAGAAAAATCCGATGGTTAGTGGCGTAGAATATCGGGGTATAACCCCGTCAATATAGCTCCATTTAGACGTGGATGAAGAGCCATGAAACCCTCGTGATGTAATGGGGACTGGTGTGATGGCCTGGGGGGGTTCAATGTCCTAAATCCTGGCTGACAGTGGACTCGGCAGGGATTCTGGAAGTTGGGTATATGACGGGTGGCCGATAACGAAGGTAAACGGCGTGGCAAGTGTTTCGGCACGAAGGTAAACGGCGCGGTAGAGGTTCCGGCGCGAAGGCCAACCGGCGTGACCATAAATGAAGGGAAAACGGCGCGGCAAGCTCCCGGCGCGCCCTTCATGCCGGCGCGCCCTTCACCCGGCGCGAAAGTGGCGCCGGGAAGAGGCTTCGCCGGGACTGTGGCGCCGAGAGCTATTTTTTTCTGTTGGTTTTTGAGATATTATGAGGGCTTTAATGGATTCAAAGGGTCCGTTGTGTTCAATAGGGGTTTCATGAGCTGGTTTATGGTAATACTTGGGTGAGGTGGAAGGTGAGGGTAGATTCATCCGCATGAGGCCTAAGGAGATCGTGTGATTGTAATGTTTATATCCCCCGATGGTGGCCAAGATGTCATGAGATGGTATAGCTCCGCTCTCTGCCACACAGTTGGGGGTCAAATTCATATTTTCAGTGGAAGCATTATACTATGCGATAGAGTAAAACTCATGGATGAATTTTGGCAGCACCTCCCCTTATTTTGTAGTGTGCCAAAAGGGTATTATAGGTCATCCACTCACGAAATGTCGGAGTGGAAACCAGAAGAAGAGCCGGGCGTAGCCCGAGATCCAGGAGGATCTGAATCTTATGGGACTTTGTCCACCTATTGTGGATTTGTTGATATCCCCTGCATAGTCAATGGAGAACATACAGTGGCAGACCTCCATGACCCTATGGGGTGACAGAATATAGGGGGGATTGGCCCCTTTGATGTAGCTCCCATGAGGATAGAGGGAAGGATAGTATTTCTCCTTGGAAGGACAGGGTATCGTGACCCAAGATGGCATGGCTCAGAAGTGTTGAGGGTATCGGCACGAGCCTATCGGCATGACTGGCCTCAGCACCAGGGGTGTGGAGGTCTCGACGCAGCAACGCAGAAAAGTAGGTCTCGGCGCGACCAGAGGAGTCCAACCTGTTAGTGTTGGTGTGCTACAGGCCAATTTCGGGTCGGGTAGGCCCAATAGTTGTACGATCTTGTTCATTATTAATAAAGTGGTGTTTAAGCGTAAATATGCGATTGTGTTACTTTACGTTGTCCCTAGGATATGTGGTTGTAAAGTCAACTCGAGATGGGATCTCGAACATGAGATTGACTTTACATGTACACATACCTTAAACTGTTCCTGGTTGGAGGGTAATCACTCGGGAACTTTGATTACCTATTAAAGCAGTACACATGATGTGTCAGTGACCGGTCTCATGGTCATTGGTGCGGGACACCAACACATATGTGTAGGTGTATGTCCTTGGAGGATGTACACTGAACTGATCCGCTATTGGATCTTCAGATGGTTGATTATACCTAATGTCAACTGAAGATCCAACGGTCTCAGTAGCATCGTTGGTCCTTTGACCTGAGACATTGATAGGATCTTACACGAGGATTGGAATGATTTAATTACTTGGCTAAGTGACTTTAACCATAAGTCATGAGTTGCCGAGTCATTAACCACTCCAGGATACGTGTGAAGATCATCAATGGTCAAGAAGGGATCGCTCACTGTCAAGTATATATCAGACAGTTAATGGGTCATGACATTGACGCTCCGTTAAATCCCTGGCCAGGGTCGTATGAGTTCGTTTAGGACGGACGTCATACACATTAAGGAGGTCATAGTCAAATGGCATAATCATGGGGTTTGACAGAAACCGTACCCTCGATCGTACCAGACTCATAGAATGAGCGAGGGATTATATCGGTGCGGTAACTGTGGACTTACAGGTACCAGACAGGCTGGTTTAAACCCGGGGTCATCTAGGATCACGCGGATTTGTTTGACCCAACGTGATCAAAGGTTCGGAATAAATTAAACTATTGTTCGGCTCTAGTAGAAGCGAAGAATACTTTTAATTTACTTCTAATTGGGAATTAGAAGTTAATGGACCTTAAACTAGAGTGACTGTGGGCCTAGAGGATCACTCACAATAGATTCTTGGGTGACGGTTATTATTATACAAGCGTATGTATTAATACCCTTTAATTCCTTTTGGAAAGGAGTGTAAATGGGGCTTAATACATATGTATAATAAAGGAAATGTCATATATACAATTTTGGTCCTTTAGAGATCTTTTGAAAAGGGCCAAAACTCTATATATATGGCACCTACGTGAGTTCATTCGAACTCTCCGTTCCAACCCCCCTTAATGCTAATCAAGCATTAAGCATTAAGGAGAGGTTTAGCCTCCCCCCTTTCTCCCCCTTGCTCTCTCTCTCTCCAAAAGGGGATAGAGTCGGAGAAAGTTGCGCCGGGGAGGTACCGTCGCTGCGCAAGGGTCCGTGTGGATCTGCTCTAGAGGCCGTACAGCTGTGCGGCTTGGTTTCTCTGCATCGGGCTTAGCGGACAGCATCGTTCCGCGCAAGGTGAAACACGCAACCCGTAATTAGGGTATTAGAAACACAGATTAGAGCACAGATTAAGCTTTCCATAACACCGGGATCGGGGAAATGAAATTTTTGTTATCGCTGCGTCACCCGTAGGTGCTGTGCGAAATCTTACAGTGGTATCAGAGCCAGGTTCGCGCTCTGGTCGGTGTTTTTATCGCCGTTTAGAACCATATTTGCAAGGGGATTAAATCTTCAATTATTGTTTGTTGAAAGAGATCTAGGCGTCTCTGTTCTTCCTGGATGCTGGGCATCCAAGCAGCAATTTTTTTTAAAAAAAATAAAAATTTTTTTTAAAGGCCCGTTTGGGCGCACTGCGCCCAGGGCGCAGTGCGCCCGCCGCGTGCGCCGCGTGGGCGGCACCCGCGGTCAGCGCCCCTGGGCGCTGACCGCGGGGGAGGGCAGGCGCGCCGCAGGCGGCACCTGTCACGCGGGCTCCCGCGTGCGGGCGCGGGCGCGCCCGCCCACGCCTTCCGGGGTGGGCGGCCGCGCCGGATTTTTTTATATTATTTTTTTAAAAAAATTGCATTTTTACCCTTTTCTTTATGCTCATATAAATAAATATATATATGGGATATATATATGAAAATGCACAGTAAATTGAATAGAATTTTATCGAGTAGGTTAATTGTATTATCTCGATGGTAAATGTCAAATGTTAAATTTTATTTTACCGTGTTGAATTTACTAAGGTGAGATAATTACTATTTACCTTGAGATAAAATGGTAATAATTGAAGGTACTTCAGTAAAATTTAAGTTTTTAAAATTTTAATTATTAGATAATTAGAAAATTTAAATTTTAAATTTTATTGAAGATAAATGTAGAAAATTCAATTATTTGAATTTTAATTATTAGATAATTATTAAATTCAAATTTTAAATTTTAGAAAATTACTAATTGAGGATAATTGCATTATTTTAAATTTATTTTCAAACAAAATTATTGGATAATTAGTTTAAATTTAAATTTAAATTATTGGCATGTTTAAATTTTGAATTTAAATTTGATTATTGGATAATTAAATTTAAATTTAAATTTAATTAATTATCTCAATTACATGCCCCTGTAGAAAATGATGGTTCTTTACGTGCTTTACATTATTTACCTTGTATTGGCCTGCTTGTGTGTTTAATTTTAGTTAATCATGCTTTAATTTTTAAAATTAAACAAAGCTAGCCTATTTTTGTTTGTACATCCCATTTTTAAATTCAAAAGTAAGGATTATTTTCAGAAAATAACCCTTGATTGATTTTATTTGAATGGGTTGGCAAGTGATCATGGACTTGGATTAATGTAATTAATTGGGGTATGCGAACCTCCTTTCTCTCTCTGTTGAAATTCCAAATGTACTTCTATCTTCCTCAATTGTTGTACTCGCCTTAAGGGCTGCTGGAATTTGAGTCACATGTAATTTAATTTTTTCGGCCTGCGTGACGTGTAAAAGTTGTAATTAATGCAGCGTCGGAGTTTGAAAGCGCGGAGCACACCCGACGAGGACGATCCAGCTGCTTCGGAAGCGGGCCGGATATCTTATTTACATTGGGGTTAAAGTCCATGATCACTTGCGTTTAATTTGCATTGGATGCATTTAGTTTTGTGCAAACTACTAGGTACGGTAAATATATTGGATATATTTATATTACCACCTAAGGTGAGATCAAGATAAAATTAAATTCCCTCGCATTTAAATTTTAGATCTGGTAAGCGTGGCTCTAGGAGTCGTCGTGGCCCTCCATCATTATGGAGTGAATGAACGTCTTCATTTCATGGATTTGTTGTGCTTTCCACAATGTCCATGAGTTTGGGGGCGGGATTAAACTCCAAGGCTAGGCCTCAATGGGATGAGGAATTGAACTCGGCCTTGTTGTGTTTTCCACAAGGGTCGGGTCATGAACTCATTGCTATGTAGTAATGATGGTTAGATCTAACCGAGAATATCCTTTGTTGTGCTTTCCACAAGGGGATGATTTCTCGGGGGCCGAATATCGGATATTGCATTAGATGCAAATGCATGTTGACTGCCCTTAAGATGGTGTATGGCTTGTTCTGCTTTCCACAAGGTCGTTCATCAGTCTCGTTGGGATTCTGACCCACTAGGTTGATCTCGCTGATCTCCCGTTCTATATACTGAGGGTTATATAGTTCGATCGAAAAATAGTGGGACTAACTAAGATAGAAAATCACATCTAAGTTAGAATTTGAACACATGCTAAGTTATCTTTTATTTCTTATCCAGATTACAATGTCGTCGTCCAACCCCCTCCGCGGCATCTTGGATGCAAACCGCTTAACTGGACCGAACTACTCGGATTGGCTGCGTAATCTACGCATAGTCCTTACCGCCGAAAAGATTGCGTACATGTTGGACACGGTTCATTCTGAGCCAGCTCCTGATGCCGACGAGGGCGAGTTACTGGCTTATGCCAAGTGGTCTGAGGACTCCTCCTTTGCCCAATGTTACATGTTGGCCTCTATGGCTCCCGAGCTACAGAGGCAATTTGAAAAGACTGATTGTAGAAGTATACTTCTCAATCTACGCCAGCTCTTCGGAGAGCAGGGTAGGATTGAGAGGTATGACATCTCAAAAAGGCTTTTCAGGACACGGATGTCTGAGGGTTCATCAGTACAGGCCCATGTACTGAAAATGATGGAGTGGATTGAAAGACTCAATGCATTGGGGTTCAAATTGGATCTTGAACTATGCATTGATCTTATACTCCAATCATTGCCCGATTCCTTTTCTTCCTTCATCATGAACTTTAACATGAACAGGATTGAAGCAACTCTCCCAGAGCTGCTCAATATGTTAAAGAGTGCTGAAGGAACCATGCAGAAAGATAAACCATCTTCGTCTGTAATGGTTATTGGCCGGGCCAACAAGAAAAGGAAGGCCTCTCAAATATCCACCACGAGTAACAAAGGGAAGGGAAAGAAAAAGGCCACGGGTAAGCAGCTCGCCAAGGTTGACAAAGGGAAGGGCAAGAAGAATGAAAAGGAAGATAAATGTTTTCGATGCGGGGAAACTGGGCATTGGAAAAGGAATTGCAAGGTAATTCTAAATGAAGGTATTTTTGTCATAGACCTTAATTTGTCATATATGGAATCCACATCATGGGTATTAGATACTGGATGTGCATCTCATATCTGCAATTCTATGCAGGTGCTGGCAAATAGAAGGCGACTAGGCAAAAAGGAGATTGAACTGAGGATGGACAATGGAGCTTTAGTTTCTGCCAAAGCTGTCGGGACTGCACGCCTCAGTTTACCTTCAGGAGTCATTCTGGAGCTGAATGACTGTTATTATGTTCCTAATATTATTAAGAACATTATTTCAATATCTGGCTTGTATAACATTGGATACACATTGGCTTTTAATAGCACTGGGTGTTCTATAATGAATAATGGTTTGATTATAGCCAATGGTTCATTAGTCAATGGTCTTTATGTATTAGATACACGTTCTAATGTTATGCAAATTTCAATGTTGATGAAGTGAATTCTGCATATCTATGGTATTGCAGACTTGGTCATGTAGGTGAGAAAAGAGTATCTCACTTACACTCAAATGGATATTTGAATTCGTTCGAATATAAGCCATTTGATACCTGTGAGTCGTGTCTCATGGGGAAAATGACCAAGGCTCCCTTTGGTGGACATGGTGAGAGGGCTGTTGACCTTCTCGAGCTCATACACTCGGATGTGTGTGGACTCATGTCCATAGAAGTAAAAGGGGGTTACCTCTATTTCATTTCTTTTATTGATGACTTCTCTAGATATGGCTATGTGTATTTAATGAGACATAAGTCACAAGCGTTTGAGAAGTTTAAGGAATATAAGAATGAAGTAGAGAAACAGACTGGCAAAAGTATTAAGGCTCTTCGATCGGATCGAGGAGGTGAATACTTAAGCCATGAATTCACTTCTTATCTTAAAGACCATGGAATAGTTTCTCAGTGGACTCCACCGTATACACCACAGCATAATGGTGTATCCGAGAGGAGAAACAGGACCTTGTTAGACATGGTCCGATCCATGATGTCTATGTCAGGACTACCCTTGTCTCTCTGGGGCTATGCGTTAGAGACTGCGACTTATTTATTGAATAGGATCTCAAGTAAATCAGTTCCTTCTATACCATATGAGATATGGAAGGGCAGGAAACCAAATTTTAATCACATTAAAATTTGGGGGTATCCTGCTCATGTAAAGAAGAACGAGAGTGATAAGCTTGAGTCGAGAACCGATAAGTGTAGGTTTGTGGGATATCCAAAGGAGACGTTTGGATATTATTTCTATCACCCTTCTGAGCAAAGAGTCTTAGTGGCCAAGAGAGCTGTATTTCTGGAAAGAGAATATCTACTCCAGAAAAACAGTGGGAGCTAGATAGAATTGGACGAGGTCCAAGAACCACAACTCATAGACACAAACTCATTAGATGAGACGGTATCGGTTGATCCTATTCAAGGTGAAACACTGACACTACGGAGATCTGGTAGACTACCGAGAGAACCTGAGAGATATGTTGGACATGTCTCAGAGGGGTCCTCTAAGGTATGTATCGATGAGGATGATGATCCTCAGTCGTACCAGGAGGCGATCCGTAGTGTAGACTCCGAGAAATGGCAAGAGGCAATGGATTCAGAAATCCAGTCCATGTACACCAATAAAGTTTGGAACTTAGTTGATGTACCCGAAGGGAAGGTCCCTATCGGCTGCAAATGGATTTTCAAAAGAAAAATCGGTGCAGATGGACAGGTTGACACATACAAGGCTAGACTAGTGGTGAAAGGATATCGTCAAAGGCAAGGCATTGACTATGACGAGACGTTTTCACCGGTAGCCATGGTTAAGTCAATCAGAATCCTCCTTGCCATTGCTGCATACCTAGATTATGAGATCTGGCAAATGGATGTGAAGACAGCTTTTCTTAATGGAAACCTCTCAGAAGAGGTGTACATGGTACAGCCTGAGGGATTCACCTCCAAGCCACATCCTAATAAGGTATGTAAACTTCAAAGGTCCATTTATGGATTAAAGCAGGCATCTAGAAGCTGGAACTTAAGATTTGACGAGGCTGTCAAATCTTTCAACTTCATTCGGAATGAAGATGAACCCTGTGTTTACAAGAAGGTCAGTGGGAGCTCAGTGACCTTCTTGGTCCTTTATGTTGATGACATATTACTCATTGGGAATGATGTAGGGATGTTGACATCAACTAAGTTTTGGTTGTCCAAGACCTTCTCCATGAAGGATTTGGAAGAAGCATCCTATGTGCTGGGCATAAGGATCTATCGAGATAGATCTAAAAGGATGCTAGGATTATCTCAATCCATGTACATAGACACTATCCTCAAAAGGTTTAGGATGGAAAATTCCAAGAGAGGTCTCATTCCCATGAGACATGGAATTTACCTATCCAAGGGGATGAGTCCTAAAACTTCTGAAGAGGTGGCACACATGAATAAGGTACCCTATGCTTCGGCGATAGAGTCAATCATGTATGCAATGCTATGTACACGGCCTGATGTTGTCAATGCTTTAAGCATTGTCAGTAGATATCAGGCAAATCCGGGCGAAGAGCACTAGAAGGTAGTAAAGGGCATCCTTAAGTACCTGCGAAGGGCTAAGGATCTTTTTCTGCTTTATGGAGAAGATGACCTATAGCTTAGAGCTTACACAGATTCTAGTTTCCAGTCAGGTACAGATAACTGTAAATCCATGTCTGAATTTGTATTCATGTTGAATGGAGGGGCAGTCAGTTGGAGAAGCTGTCTGGATGAAGAAATTCATCTTGGAACTTGGCGTAGTTCCCGAGATAACACCTCTCATCCCATTATTTTGTGATAATAATGGGGCCATCGCCCAGGCGAAGGAACCGAGATCTCACCAAAGGTCAAAGCATATTCTCAGGCGCTTTCACCTTATTCGGGAGATTGTTGATCGTGGAGATGTGACGGTAGAGCGTGTACCGTCAGAAGATAACATAGCAGATCTACTGACTAAGCCTTTGACATAGACTGTATTTGAGCGTCATCGGGATAAGATGGGCCTCAAAGTTGTGGGCAATTGGCTGTAGTTCAAGTGGAAGATTGTTAGTGTTGGTGTGCTACAGGCCAATTTCGGGTCGGGTAGGCCCAATAGTTGTACGATCTTGTTCATTATTAATAAAGTGGTGTTTGAGCGTAAATATGCGATTGTGTTACTTTACGTTGTCCCTAGGATATGTGGTTGTAAAGTCAGCTCGAGATGGGATCTCGAACATGAGATTGACTTTACATGTACACATACCTTAAACTGTTCCTGGTTGGAGGGTAATCACTCGGGGACTTTGATTACCTATTAAACCAGTACACATGATGTGTCAGTGACCGGTCTCATGGTCATTGGTGCGGGGCACCAACACATATGTATAGGTGTATGTCCTTGGAGGATGTACACTGAACTGATCCGCTATTGGATCTTCAGATGGTTAATTATACCTAATGTCAACTGAAGATCCAACGGTCTCAGTAGCATCATTGGTCCTTTGACCTGAGACATTGATCGGATCTTACACGAGGATTGGAATGGTTTAATTATTTGGCTAAGTGACTTTAACCATAAGTCATGAGTTGCTGAGTCATTAACCACTCTAGGATACGTGTGAAGATCATCAATGGTCAAGAAGGGATCGCTCACTGTCGGGTATATATCAGACACTTAATGGGTCATGACATTGACGCTCCGTTAAATCCCTGGCCAGGGTCGTATGAGTTCGTTTAGGACGGACGTCATACACATTAAGGAGGTCATAGTCAAATGGCACGATCATGGGGTTTGATAGAAACCGTACCCTCGATCGTACCAGACTCATAGAATGAGCGAGGGATTATATCGATGCGGTAACTGTGGACTTACAGGTACCAGATAGGCTGGTTTAAACCCGGGGTCATCTAGGATCACGCGGATTTGCTTGACCCAACGTGATCAAATGTTCGGAATAAATTAAACTATTGTTCGGCTCTAGTAGAAGCGAAGAATACGTTTAATTTACTTCTAATTGGGAATTAGAAGTTAATGGACCTTAAACTAGAGTGACTGTGGGCCTATAGGATCACACACAATAGATTCTTGGGTGACGGTTTATTATTATACAAGCGTATGTATTAATTCCCTTTAATTCCTTTTGGAAAGGAGTGTAAATGGGGCTTAATACATATGTATAATAAAGGAAAGGTCATATATACAATTTTGGTCCTTTGGAGGTCTTTTGAAAAGGGCCAAAACTCTATATATATGGCACCTACGTGAGTTCATTCGAACTCTCCCTTCCAACCCCCCTTAATGCTAATCAAGCATTAAGCATTAAGGATAGGTTTAGCCTCCCCCCTTTCTCCCCCTTGCTCTCTCTCTCTCCAAAAGGTGATAGAGTCGGGGAAAGTTGCGCCGGAGAGGTACCGTCGCTGCGCAAGGGTCCGTGTGGATCTGCTCTAGAGGTCGTACAGCTGTGCGGCTCGGTTTCTCTGCATCGGGCTTAGCGGACAGCGTCGTTCCGTGCAAGGTGAAACACGCAACCCTTAATTAGGGTATTAGAAATACCGATTAGAGTACAGATTAAGCTTTCCATAACACCGGGATCGGGCAAATGAAATTTTTGTTATCCGCTGCGTCGTCCGTAGGTGCTGTGCGAAACCTTACAGTGGTATCAGAGCCAGGTTCGCGCTCTGGTCGGTGTTTTTATCGCCGTTTAGAACCATATTTGCAAGGGGATTAAATCTTCAATTATTGTTTGTTGAAAGAGATCTAGGCGTCTCTGTTCTTCCTGGATGCTGGGCATCCAAGCAGCAATTTTTTTTTAAAAAATAAAAAATAATAAATTTTTTTTTTTAAAGGCCCGTTTGGTTGCATTACGCCCAGGGCGCAGTGCACCCGCCGCGTGAGCCGCGTGGGCGGCGCACGCGGCACCCGCGGTCAGCGCCCGTGGGCACTGACCGCGGGGGCGGGCGTGCGCGCAGCGTAGCGGGTCGCGCCCGCCACGCGGGCGCCCGCGTGCGGGAGCACCCGCCCGCCCACGCGTTCCGCGTGGGCGGCCGCGCCCCCCCTGCGGGGGCCGCGCCGGATTTTTTTTATTATTTTTTTTAAAAAATTGCATTTTTACCCTTTTCTTTAATTTATTGTGCTCATATAAATAAATATATATATGGGATATATATATGAAAATGCACAGTAAATTGAATAGAATTTTATCGAGTAGGTTAATTGTATTATCTCGATGGTAAACGTCAAATGTTAAATTTTATTTTACCGTGTTGAATTTACTGAGGTGAGATAATTACTATTTACCTTGAGATAAAATGGTAATAATTGAAGGTACTTCAGTAAAATTTAAGTTTTTAAAATTTTAATTATTAGATAATTAGAAAATTTAAATTTTAAATTTTATTGAAGATAAATGTAGAAAATTCAATTATTTGAATTTTAATTATTAGATAATTGTTAAATTCAAATTTTGAATTTTAGAAAATTACTAATTGAGGATAATTACATTATTTTAAATTTATTTTCAAACAAAATTATTGGATAATTAGTTTGAATTTAAATTTAAATTATTGGCATGTTTAAATTTTGAATTTAAATTTGATTATTGGATAATTAAATTTAAATTTAAATTTAATTAATTATCTCAATTACATGCCCCTGTAGAAAATGATGGTTCTTTACGTGCTTTACATTATTTACCTTGTATTGGCCTGCTTGTGTGTTTAATTTTAGTTAATCATGCTTTAATTTTTAAAATTAAACAAAGCTAGCCTATTTTTGTTTGCACATCCCATTTTTAAATTCAAAAGTAAGGATTATTTTCAGAAAATAACCCTTGATTGATTTTATTTGAATGGGTTGGCAAGTGATCATGGACTTGGATTAATGTAATTAATTGGGGTCTGCGAACCTCCTTTCTCTCTCTGTTGAAATTCCAAATGTACTTCTATCTTCCTCAATTGTTGTACTCGCCCTAAGGGCTGCTGGAATTTGAGTCACATGTAATTTAATTTTTCCGGCCTGCGTGACGTGTAAAAGTTGTAATTAATGCGGCGTCGGAGTTTGAAAGCGCGGAGCACACCCGACGAGGACGATCCAGTTGCTTCGGAAGCGGGCCGGATATCTTATTTACATTGGGGTTAAAGTCCATGATCACTTGCGTTTAATTTGCATTGGATGCATTTAGTTTTGTGCAAACTACTAGGTACGGTAAATATATTGGATATATTTATATTACCACCTAGGGTGAGATCAAGATAAAATTAAATTCCCTCGCATTTAAATTTTAGATCTGGTAAGCGTGGCTCTAGGAGTCGTCGTGGCCCTCCATCATTATGGAGTGAATGAACGTCTTCATTTCATGGATTTGTTGTGCTTTCCACAAGGTCCATGAGTTTGGGGGCGGGATTAAACTCCAAGGCTAGGCCTCAATGGGGTGAGGAATTGAACTCGGCCTTGTTGTGTTTTCCACAAGGGTCGGGTCATGAACTCATTACTATGTAGTAATGATGGTTAGATCTAACCGAGAATATCCTTTGTTGTACTTTCCACAAGGGGATGATTTCTCGGGGGCCGAATATCGGATATTGCATTAGATGCAAATGCATGTTGACTGCCCTTAAGATGGTGTATGGCTTGTTCTGCTTTCCACAAGGTCGTTCATCAGTCTCGTTGGGATTCCGACCCACTAGGTTGATCTCGCTGATCTCCCGTTCTATATACTGAGGGTTATATAGCTCGATCGAAAAATAGTGGGACTAACTAAGATAGAAAATCACATCTAAGTTAGAATTTGAACACATGCTAAGTTATCTTTTATTTCTTATCCAGATTACAATATCGTCGTCCAACCCCCTCCGCGGCATCTTGGATGCAAACCGCTTAACTGGACCGAACTACTCGGATTGGCTGCGTAATCTACGCATAGTCCTTACCGCCGAAAAGATTGCGTACATGTTGGACACGGTTCATTCTGAGCCAGCTCCTGATGCCGACGAGGGCGAGTTACTGGCTTATGCCAAGTGGTCTGAGGACTCCTCCTTTGCCCAATGTTACATGTTGGCCTCTATGACTCCCGAGCTACAGAGGTAATTTGAAAAGACTGATTGTAGAAGTATACTTCTCAATCTACGCCAGCTCTTCGGGGAGCATGGTAGGATTGAGAGGTATGACATCTCAAAAAGGCTTTTCAGGACACGGATGTCTGAGGGTTCATCAGTACAGGCCCATGTACTGAAAATGATGGAGTGGATTGAAAGACTCAATGCATTGGGGTTCAAATTGGATCTTGAACTATGCATTGATCTTATACTCCAATCATTGCCCGATTCCTTTTCTTCCTTCATCATGAACTTTAACATGAACAGGATTGAAGCAACTCTCCCAGAGCTGCTCAATATGTTAAAGAGTGCTGAAGGAACCATGCAGAAAGATAAACCATCTTCATCTGTAATGGTTATTGGCCGGGCCAACAAGAAAAGGAAGGCCTCTCAAATATCCACCACGAGTAACAAAGGGAAGGGAAAGAAAAAGGCCACGGGTAAGCAGCTCGCCAAGGTTGACAAAGGGAAGGGCAAGAAGAATGAAAAGGAAGACAAATATTTTCGATGCGGGGAAACTGGGCATTGGAAAAGGAATTGCAAGGCAATTCTAAATGAAGGTATTTTTGTCATAGACCTTAATTTGTCATATATGGAATCCACATCATGGGTATTGGATACTGGATGTGCATCTCATATCTACAATTATGTGCAGGTGCTGGCAAATAGAAGGCGACTAGGCAAAAAGGAGATTGAACTGAGGATGGGCAATGGAGCTTTAGTTTCTGCCAAAGCTGTCGGGACTGCACGCCTCAGTTTACCTTCAGGAGTCATTCTGGAGCTGAATGACTGTTATTATATTCCTAATATTATTAAGAATAGTATTTCAATCTCTGGCTTGTATAACATTGGATACACATTGGCTTTTAATAGCACTGGGTGTTCTATAATGAATAATGGTTTGATTATAGCCAATGGTTCATTAGTCAATGGTCTTTATGTATTAGATACACGTTCTAATGTTATGTAAATTTCCAATGCTGATGAAGTGAATTCTGCATATCTATGGCATTGCAGACTTGGTCATGTAGGTGAGAAAAGAGTATCTCACTTACACTCAAATGGATATTTGAATTCGTTCGAATATAAGCCATTTGATACCTGTGAGTTGTGTCTCATGGGGAAAATGACTAAGGCTCCCTTTGGTGGACATGGTGAGAGGGCTGTTGACCTTCTCGAGCTCATACACTCGGATGTGTGTGGACTCATGTCCATAGAAGCAAAAGGGGGTTACCTCTATTTCATTTCTTTTATTGATGACTTCTCTAGATATGGCTATGTGTATTTAATGAGACATAAGTCACAAGCTTTTGAGAAGTTTAAGGAATATAAGAATGAAGTAGAGAAACAGACTGGCAAAAGTATTAAGGCTCTTCGATCGGATCGAGGAGGTGAATACTTAAGCCATGAATTCACTTCTTATCTTAAAGACCATGGAATAGTTTCTCAGTGGACTCCACCGTATACACCACAGCATAATGGTGTATCCGAGAGGAGAAACATGACCTTGTTAGACATGGTCCGATCCATGATGTCTATGTCAGGACTACCCTTGTCTCTCTGGGGCTATGCGTTAGAGACTGCGGCTTATTTATTGAATAGGATCTCAAGTAAATCAGTTCCTTCTATACCATATGAGATATGGAAGGGCAGGAAACCAAATTTTAATCACATTAAAATTTGGGGGTATCCTGCTCATGTAAAGAAGAACGAGAGTGGTAAGCTTGAGTCGAGAACCGATAAGTGTAGGTTTGTGGGATATCCAAAGGAGACGTTTGGATATTATTTCTATCACCCTTCTGAGCAAAGGGTCTTAGTGGCCAAGAGAGCTGTATTTCTGGAAAGAGAATATCTACTCCAGAAAAACAGTGGGAGCTAGATAGAATTGGACGAGGTCCAAGAACCACAACCCATAGACACAAACTCATTAGATGAGACGGTATCGGTTGATCCTATTCAAGGTGAAACACTGACACTACGGAGATCTGGTAGACTACCGAGAGAACCTGAGAGATATGTTGGACATGTCTCAGAGGGGTCCTCTAAGGTATGTATCGATGAGGATGATGATCCTCAGTCGTACCAGGAGGCGATCCGTAGTGTAGACTCCGAGAAATGGCAAGAGGCAATGGATTCAGAAATCCAGTCCATGTACACCAATAAAGTTTGGAACTTAGTTGATGTACCCGAAGGGAAGGTCCCTATCGGCTGCAAATGGATTTTTAAAAGGAAAATCGGTGCAGATGGACAGGTTGACACATACAAGGCTAGACTAGTGGCGAAAGGATATCGTCAAAGGCAAGGCATTGACTATGACGAGACGTTTTCGCCGGTAGCCATGGTTAAGTCAATCAGAATCCTCCTTGCCATTGCTGCATACCTAGATTATGAGATCTGGCAAATGGATGTGAAGACAGCTTTTCTTAATGGAAACCTCTCAGAAGAGGTGTACATGGTACAGCCTGAGGGATTCACCTCCAAGCCACATCCTAATAAGGTATGCAAACTTCAAAGGTCCATTTATGGATTAAAGCAGGCATCTAGAAGCTGGAACTTAAGATTTGACGAGGCTGTCAAATCTTTCAACTTCATTCGGAATGAAGATGAACCCTGTGTTTACAAGAAGGTCAGTGGGAGCTCAGTGACCTTCTTGATCCTTTATGTTGATGACATCTTACTCATTGGGAATGATGTAGGGATGTTGACATCAACTAAGTCTTGGTTGTCCAAGACCTTCTCCATGAAGGATTTGGGAGAAGCATCCTATGTGCTGGGCATAAGGATCTATCGAGATAGATCTAAAAGGATGCTAGGATTATCTCAATCCATGTACATAGACACTATCCTCAAAAGGTTTAGGATGGAAAATTCCAAGAGAGGTCTCATTCCCATGAGACATGGAATTTACCTATCCAAGGGAATGAGTCCTAAAACTTCTGAAGAGGTGGCACACATGAATAAGGTATCCTATGCTTCTGTGATAGGGTCAATCATGTATGCAATGCTATGTACACGGCCTGATGTTGCCAATGCTTTAAGCATTGTCAGTAGATATCAGGCAAATCCGAGCGAAAAACACTAGAAGGTAGTAAAGGGCATCCTTAAGTACCTGCGAAGGGCTAAGGATCTTTTTCTGCTTTATGGAGAAGAGGACCTATAGCTTAGAGCTTACACAGATTCTAGTTTCCAGTCAGGTACAGATAACTGTAAATCCATGTCTGAATTTGTATTCATGTTGAATGGAGGGGCAGTCAGTTGGAGAAGCTGTCTGGATGAAGAAATTCATCTTGGAACTTGGCGTAGTTCCCGAGATAACACATCCCATCCCATTATTTTATGATAATAATGGGGCCATCGCCCAGGCGAAGGAACCGAGATCTCACCAAAGGTCAAAGCATATTCTCAGGTACTTTCACCTTATTCGGGAGATTGTTGATCGTGGAGATGTGACGGTAGAGCGTGTACCGTCAGAAGACAACATAGCAGATCTACTGACTAAGCCTTTGACACAGACTGTATTTGAGCGTCATCGGGATAAGATGGGCCTCAAAGTTGTGGGCAATTGGCTGTAGTTCAAGTGGGAGATTGTTAGTGTTGGTGTGCTACAGGCCAATTTCGGGTCGGGTAGGCCCAATAGTTGTACGATCTTGTTCATTATTAATAAAGTGGTGTTTGAGCGTAAATATGTGATTGTGTTACTTTACGTTGTCCCTAGGATATGTGGTTGTAAAGTCAGCTCGAGATGGGATCTCGAACATGAGATTGACTTTACATGTACACATACCTTAAACTGTTCCTGGTTGGAGGGTAATCACTCGGGGACTTTGATTACCTATTAAACCAGTACACATGATGTGTCAGTGACCGGTCTCATGGTCATTGGTGCGGGGCACCAACACATATGTGTAGGTGTATGTCCTTGGAGGATGTACACTGAACTGATCCGCTATTGGATCTTCAGATGGTTGATTATACCTATTGTCAACTGAAGATCCAACGGTCTCAGTAGCATCGTTGGTCCTTTGACCTGAGACATTGATCGGATCTTACACGAGGATTGGAATGGTTTAATTACTTGGCTAAGTGACTTTAACCATAAGTCATGAGTTGCTGAGTCATTAACCACTCTAGGATACGTGTGAAGATCATCAATGGTCAAGAAGGGATCACTCACTGTCGGGTATATATCAGACAATTAATGGGTCATGACATTGACGCTCCGTTAAATCCCTGGCCAGGGTCGTATGAGTTCGTTTAGGACGGACGTCATACACATTAAGGAGGTCATAGTCAAATGACACGATCATGGGGTTTGACAGAAACCGTACCCTCGATCGTACCAGACTCATAGAATGAGCGAGGGATTATATCGATGCGGTAACTGTGGACTTACAGGTACCAGATAGGCTGGTTTAAACCCGGGGTCATCTAGAATCACGCGGATTTGCTTGACCCAATGTGATCAAATATTCGGAATAAATTAAACTATTGTTCGGCTCTAGTAGAAGCGAAGAATACGTTTAATTTACTTCTAATTGGGAATTAGAAGTTAATGGACCTTAAACTAGAGTAACTGTGGGCCAGAGGATCACACACAATACATTCTTGGGTGACGGTTTATTATTATACAAGCGTATGTATTAATTCCCTTTAATTCCTTTTGGAAAGGAGTGTAAATGGGGCTTAATACATATGTATAATAAAGGAAAGGTCATATATACAATTTTGGTCCTTTGGAGGTCTTTTGAAAAGGGCCAAAACTCTATATATATGGCACCTATGTGAGTTCATTCGAACTCTCCCTTCCAACCCCCCTTAATGCTAATCAAGCATTAAGCATTAAGGAGAGGTTTAGCCTCCCCCCTTTCTCCCCCTTGCTCTCTCTCTCTCCAAAAGGTGATAGAGTCGGGGAAAGTTGCACTGGGGAGGTACCGTCGCTGCGCAAGGGTCCGTGTGGATCTGCTCTAGAGGCCGTACAGCTGTGCGGCTTGGTTTCTCTGCATCGGGCTTAGCGGACAGCGTCGTTCCGCGCAAGGTGAAACACGCAACCCGTAATTAGGGTATTAGAAACACCGATTAGAGCACAGATTAAACTTTCCATAACATCGAGATCGGGCAAATGAAATTTTTGTTATCCGCTGCGTCACCCGTAGGTGCTGTGCGAAACCTTACACAACCGATGCGGGCAACCCTCGGCGCGAGACTCGCGCCGAGAGGGGTTCGCGCCGGGAGGGCTTCCGAAATGAGGGTTTTAGGGGTTTTTGAAGCAAAGGCTTCAGAGCTTTGGGTATTTTGAAAAGGGGGGTTTGTTCAACGATTCAACGATCAGTCCGGATGATCATGGAGAGGGTGATTCAGGGAGGAGACGACCTTCCTTCTGGGGCCTCACTGGGAGTGGAATCATGCACGGAAACCCACTGTTCTGGTTCAGATTCATCCCTCTTCATTTTACAGATGAGAAGCCATGAGATAGACTGTCTCAGGCTCTCGACGTGGGTACAAAGTTGAAAGGAAACACAATAGAAAACCCTTCAACAGATCTGGAAGACCAAACGGTAAAACATGCCTAGTTCTCAGTATCCATAGTACATAGTGAACCTCGGATGCAGAGACAGAAAGAAAAGGGAAAGGAAGCTTCAGCCCTCTTTTATTAACCATTCATCCAATCAGCATACATGCGTTTAGTCCAGAAGAAAATCTAAATGAGAGAATCATACATAGACTCTATCCCTGATAGCAGGGCTACATTAGCATTCGATGCTACTAGAGCAAGGATGCTCGAAAACAAACACAAGAGGAGAAGTGGATATTCAACATAAGAGACAGGGGAAAGGGAAGCTGTAGCCCCTCAGGGCATCTTGGAACTGATCCCACCTTGACTCTCCCTTCGAATCTCTGTGGACCTCTCTTCTCCTCAGCTTTTTAGAGGGCTCTCGAGCTCCCTTTTCCTTTGGTGGCTACGACTCTTCTTTTTTTTCTCCCCCTCCCTCTGTCTCCTCTTTTCTTGTTTTGTTTCGAAGGGCAGCCTTCTTATAGAGGGATGGCCCTCATCCTATCGGCGTGAGCTCCCCGACGCGCCAGCATCTAGCTTCCCGGCGTGGGCAGCCCTCGGCGCGTCTTAGTTCACATTGGGCTTGGCCCATTTTCTGTCATCCAGCGCCGAATCCATCTAATGGGCTCCTTCAGATGGCGTGGTGGGCTTCTTGGTATATATATTTATTCTTCCTGGGGCTTGTTTAACACCTTGCGTTCACGAACATGTGAGGCACTGTGAATCCCATTTCCGGAGAATCAGAATTGTCTGAGCATCCTCTTCAGCAGGCAGATGATTGCCTGAATGTTGGTATAGTTTTATCAGCCTGACTATCTGAATGATAGCAGTACTGAACAACGGCCTAGCCAGGGATGGCTTTAGCCGAGCAAAGTGTTAGGAGTAGTGGGTCTCTTCTATTCTGATTCTCAGAACTTCCAGGGACAGTGCGGGAGCCGCACCACTGGTTGGCCTTCAGAGCCTTGAGTCTGATTCAGTCTCTTTTGATATATTTTAGGTGCCAACATGTGCGCAACGTTAGTGCAAGAGGTCAGAGCCGGGGTATGCCCCGTGTAGCTGTACTTTTCTTTCTTGTCTCTGTACTAGTTGTGGACTACTGTTGTTATTTTGTTATATCTTGTGGACCATGTATTAATTAAATTGTTAATTTATTTCCTGCTTAATTATAAATATGGTTTAATTTCTGTAATTATTTGTGATACTTGTGTAGTCTCCACACCATCCTTGTAACTCTTCCGAGCCTTCGGGCTCGTGGGTGACGGTGCGAGTCTTGGGTTATCGGGCCTTCCCGGTAATCAGATTCTCAGGTCGTTACACCAGCAGTGGAGGAGGACCCTTGCTCCTCCCCCTTTTCATGCAAGAGAAAGGAATTGAAAGAAAAGAGGGAGAGTAGCTCCCCCCCTCCGACTGGTGTTGGCAATGGGAGGTACCCTTGCTCCCCCTTTTTGCATAAAGAGAGAAGCAATGGAGAGAACGAAAAAAAAGGGAGGAGGTGAACTCCCCCTCCCCCCTGGCCGCACCAGCTAGCGGTGGAAGATACCCCCTACTTTCCCCCCATTCCTTCACGCACCCAAAGAGAGAGAAGAGAGAAGAGGGAGGTGGCTCCCCCCTCCCGGCTACACCAGCGGAGGAGGTAGACTCCCTACTTCTCCCTTTTGCCTATGGAGAAGGAAGAGAGGAGAAAGGCATGACCCCCCCTCACTGGACCAATGGTGGAAGGCGGACCAGCTACTACTCCCCCCTACTTCGCACATAGAGAGAGGGAAGAGAGAAGGGAGAGGCGAGCTCCCTCCCTCCAGTTGGTGTCGGTAGTAGAAGGTACCTCCCATTTCCCCCTTTTGCACTCATAGATATAGAGAAGAGAGAGAAGGAATTGAAGAGAGAAGGGAGACAACCTCCCCCTATCACAACCGTGGGTGGAACCTCTCCTCTGTTCTTCCCTTTTACGTAGGTGTGAGAGGAAGAGAAGGAGAGAGGCCACATGCCCTCTTCCCCCCCTTACAACAGCTGGCCCTACAAAGCACCTCATTTACCATTCTTTTTACTTTTTCTTATTGCTCTTGCTCCACACACCAAAGCTACAACACACGTGTGGAGTTGTTTATGAGTTCTTGTCTTCTCCTCGACACTGACTTGTTGCCTATTTTTTCGGTGAGAAACCACACCCCGAGACATTGAGAGTGGTCTATGGAGGCTGGGAAAGGTCTTGTTTGTTGATTGATTTCTCGGGTATGTGACTTCGTGTTGTCCGTTAGGTGTTTGATATAATTCCGATGCATAAACACGCCTAAACAATATATGTTGTCCCACAGAATCCCGGAACATATATGTACAATGACAATGATTTAATATCATTCTGTGCCATCACAATGCTAATTTAATTATTTTTTCGTTGAAATTAATCTAAAAAATTACGGGGTCCAACAAGTACAAAACTTAAAACTGATAGATAATTTTGATAGGACCATCTTGTTTGCCTTAATTAAATACACTCTTTAAAATATACTATCAATTAATTCTGAATTGTATTGTGGATACATATATATGTATTCTTGACTCTCTTGGGGGAGGGTGTTTGATTCTAGCTTCATCTAACGGCATTCCAACGGTAGGGAAAGTTCCATGCGGACGGATTCCATCGCACGAGAAAGTAGTCCACTTAATAAATAGGCAACGTTTCCAAGCTGAAAGGTTGGTTGCAGAGAGAATTTCTCTTCCACTTATAATAGAAAGAAAGATTTGAACTAGCTGTGATGGCAGGGAAGAGTGGTGCCATTTTGCTATAAGTGCATTGGTACTTCAAGAACTTCCTAACAAGCGTAACAACAATTCAATGTGATCTTTCCATACAAACTTATGTTCTTTCAAAAATGTTTGATCTATCGCCCAAGGGCCATGTTGAGACCAATTTCAATTTTTAGGGGTAATAACTATTCTCTAAATACTTGTCACGGTGGTCTCACCACTTCTCTCCTTTTGGAGAGATTCTCGGTTCGATCTCTAATTCACTCCTCCCCGATTATAAAAAAAAGTACCTAGCAAAAAGAAAAAAAGCTATTCTCCAAAGGCCACATTTAATTGAAGAGTGTAACTAAAAGATTTCTACGCCATCTATGAAAACATTAGGAAAGATAAAAAAGAAATATTTAAGAGATATTTCTCAACTTGTAATCATGAGATAGGGCGTCATTGTTTCCCTCTGTGCTTCATTTGCTTCTTCATGTATCCTGAAGATTCACTTTTAATTTGATTTTCTACTTCTATAAATATAATTTTTCTTAATTTTTCTTATTTCCTTTCTTGGTGAGAAAGAAGAGATGCTAGCAGATTAATTTTGGTTTGAGCTAGTAAACTACCAATAGACCAACTAATATGTTATTGAGCTAGCACTCAACCGACTAACTTGTGTGGAAAAATTTAATTTCTAGTGGAAACGAATCCCAAGGAGCATTAATTTGGTAAGTGGATACAGTCCAGAGGTTAGATTGAACCACCGAAGTCCTTATATCTTTACATGGTTGCTCCATCGCTTTCTCTCTCCTTTCTTATATTTGCTGCATTTGCTTGTCTCCTTTATTTATCTTGCATATTATTTTAGTACGTTAAGAACCCAATTTACCCCAATGGGCTTCTCATAGCATTAGGCCATCAATTGGAAGCAGATCAAGACCTAAGTTAAGTTCTAATTATCATATTAAAAAGATCTCCTTGTTATGGCACACTCTAAAATACCCTTCATTGTTGACGAGGTTCAATCCACTAATAAACCTTCATTCTCTGATGGTGTAATTGTTGCTATAGGAAGAATCATGTGATAATTTTTTGATGACTATGACTGTGTGATGTTGAGGACTGTGAAGGTTAGTCCTTATAGATCTAAAGAAAAAAAAATTGGAGGAGCTTTGAAGGTTAAAGAAGCTATTGGCAATGTTACTATGTTTTTGATGCTATTGAGTTTAATTGAAGGGTTTTTTTGCATATTAGTCCCTATAAACATAGTGAGTTACCGATTAGTCCCTCTATTCTGAGTATTGTCTTAAAGATCCTTATAATCTTAGTCGTTACACGTTTAAAACCCTATATATAAAGGGAAAAGTGGAAAGACAGAGAACATGATGGCTAGGGCTTTCATGTGGCTTTCTTCATGCCATATGAAAGGGTGCTTTCGAAATTTGAAAAAGCATACACAAAAGCGTAAAATACCTTCCACTTCAAAGCTAGTCCCATCAGCTTCCAAAAAGTGACTTAAAACGGTTTTATTATGAAGCACTTATCACTAATAGTTAGGCCAAATGTAGCATGTCAAACACAGATAAAATTCAAAAAGGCTTCAAAACAGTGGGAAGCAACTTCTTGGGCCCTAGAAGCTATATATGCCAAACACGTCTTTAAACTCTTTGAATAATTCTTTCATATATATTGTACTTCACCCTATGGAGTCCTTCGTGCCATAACCACCAAATCGTTGCTTTTGTATCACTTGGTCTGAGTGCTCTTCTTGTCAATCCAAGTTACACGTTTCTTCATTGACTTCTTTTTTTCCTCTTCTCGAGATAATGGAATTTATGTTGATATATCTATATTCCCTATATTTTTAACTAACTACTTCATTTCTTATAAACATCCCCTTTATTTATTTCTTTTCATTTCTTCTTTCAAATGATTTTTTCCTTTCTTGAGAAATTACAAAAATATGTATATTACATTGTACCAATTTCTTCATTTTCATTTAGATTTCAAGATTATCTTCTTCACTTGACGAAAATTTGAAGGTAATGCACTTTCTTTTCTTCTACTGATCTTCTTCTACTCTCTTAATGTTAATAACAGTACTTGAGCTCACATACATCTAGGAAAAGTCAAGGTAAATCTTTTGCCTCTTCACTTATCATCATCTTTGGGACTCAAAAAAGGGGAAGAGAATGATTTTTTTGTGAAATAAAACAAAGGTAACATATACTTCATCAAGCACATTAAGCCTATAGAGGTGGAAAAATGGTCTCCCGGATCTCGTATCACACTTTTAAGATTTATTTAGTTGAGGAAGGACGTCCAGCCATCCGTGGAAGCCTGAAAGAACTAGAAAAATAACGTCAGAAGGAGCTCTGGGCGTTACCACAGGAGACAACCCTTCGATACTTAAGTCAGGATCAGGCCGAGGAGAAGAAAAATAGGAGACAGAGAGAGAGAGAGAGGAAGCGTGAGAGTAGAGCAAACAAGCCTAGGAGTGGGAGTCGAATTCCTAAAGGTGCTTGTTGCGTCCGACAAGTGCTCACTGAGTGCGAGACGTGCTCGGAGACTTACTTCTTCTTCTATCTCCCCCTTTCCTCTACATGTCTGGTTAGATCCCTGCGTCTGGGTGTCTCCCTCTGTCTATGTGTGTGTCCCTGTGAGGGTGGTCCGGAGGCCTATTTATAGGTCGCCCTGACGATGGAGATCCGTTCCCTTACGGAGAAAGGCGAAAGCTGTGGGGGTAACGCTTCCTTGATCGTGGGTGGAGTTTCTCATTGTGCTCCTGCTTAACTAGGAAGTGTAGCCTCGAGACGAGGATCCTAACGTAGTGGGTGTGATCTCGTCCTTGTCGGAGAAGTGGCATGTAATGGTGGGAGCAACGTTCGATTAATGTTGGAGAGTTGTCCGGCGTCTAGAATGCCTGCATTGATGCCTCCAATGGGCTGGTCAATCCTCAATATGACCTTATTGGGCCGTCAAGTTTTGGGTCGTCAATTAGCCTGTGTCGATCCCAACCGGACCGGGCTGAAGCGGGTCCAATGCTGGTGGGTCGCAATGGGCCTAGTGGATTTTACCCTCTTCAAAGTCTATTGATCATATTTAGTGTACATTTCTCCAATAAATTATTCCTATTTCACCTTTAACTATTCATATTTATAGAATATATATGAGGACTGTCATGGTCTCTTTCACTTGATATATACCTTCACAGGTGATTTGAAACTTCTCTCAGATCTCTCCTTTATACTATTCAAACATTGGAATTCAATTAAGGGTTTTTTGCATATTAGTCCCTATAAACATAGTGAATTGCCGATTAGTCTCTCTATTCTGAATATTGTCTTAAAGATCCTTAAAATTATTAATATTTTATAAATAAGTCCACATAGTTTATCTCCGTCTTAAAAAGGAATATTCTGTTGAATATTTTGTCAATGACATGGAAAAGACTAAAATACCCATCTCTCTCTCACACACATGACATCCATGGACTGGGGAGGGGGGCCAGAGGGGGAGGGCGGCCGGCGGGGGAGGTCGCACGGGATGGGGGGAGGGCGGTCGGAGGGGGAGGAGGGGGCCAGAGGACTGGGGAGGGGGAGGGCAGCCGACGAGGGAGGGGGAGGTCACATGGGATGGGGGGAGGGCGGCCAGAGGGGGAGGAGGGGGCCGGAGGACTGGGGAGGGGGGAGATAGCAGGGGAGGGGGGACGGAGGTCGGATGGGGAGGGGGAGGGGGGAGGGCGGCCGGAGGGGGAGGACGGGGCTGGAGGACTGGGGAGGGGGAGGGCAGCCGGCGGGGGAGGTCACAGGGGATGGGGGGAGGGCGGCCGGAGGGGGGAGATAGCAGGGGAGGGGGAGGGGGGACGGAGGTCGGATGGGGAGGGGGAGGGGGGAGGGCGGCCGGAGGGGGAGGTGGAGGAGGCAAGTCGCGTCGGTCGGAGGGGGAGGGGGGCCGGTGGGGGAGGTCGCAGGGGATGGGGGGAGGGCGGCCGGAGGGGGAGGAGGGGGCCGGAGGACTGGGGAGGGGGAGGGCGGCCGGCGGGGGAGGTCACAGGGGATGGGGGGAGGTCACAGGGGATGGGGGGAGGGCGACCGGAGGGGGAGGATGGGGCCGGAGGATTGGGGAGGGGGGAGATAGAAGGGGAGGGGGGGACGGAGGTCGGATGGGGAGGGGGAGGGGGGAGGGCGGCCGGAGGGGGAGGGGGCAGGTCGCGTCGGCCGGAGGGGGAGGGGGGAGGGCGGCCGGCGGGGGAGGTCGCAGGGGATGGGGGGGGGGCGGCCGGAGGGGGAGGAGGGGGCCGGAGGATTGGGGAGGGGGAGGGCAGTCGGCGGGGGAGGGGGAGGTCACATGGGATGGGGGGAGGGCGGCCGGAGGGGGAGGATGGGGCCGGAGGACTAGGGAGGGGGGAGATAGCAGGGGAGGGGGAGGTCACATGGGATGGGGGGAGGGCGGCCGAAGGGGGAGGTGTGGACACACAAAATTGCACGCCCACACGTCCCAACTAGTCTAGCATCAACAACGACTCCAAATAAAAAATTACGGAGAAGATGGGCCATCCGAACTCTCCAAACAAACGCATATACTACCCTGAAGCTGTCTCCGGAGTCGCGACAGTGAAGAGAAATCAACCGCCAAGAGCCTCACAATCCACGGGCCTCGAAGAAAATCAAATGGGCCACAACTCGCACTCACAATAGGCTCGGGACTGCCCATTTAGCCCTTCAGCAGCACACTCCCTGCGCCCCTTCAGCGGCACGCCCTGGCAGCCCCTCAGCGGCACGCCTTGGCGGCCCCTCAGCGGCACACTCCCCGCGCCCCCTCAGCGGCACGCCCTGGAAGCCCCTCAGCGGCACGCCTTGGCGGCCCTTCAGCGGCACACTCCCTGTGCCCCCTCAGCAGCACGCCTTGGTGCCCCTTCAGCGACACACTCACCCCATGCCCTCCTTCAGCGGCACACACCATCCCAAGCCCTCCGACGGCACACCCAGGCCACCCAGCCCGCGCTTCAGCGGCACACCCTGGCCGGCCTAGCCCGGCACACCCCTGGGTGCCCTCAGCGGTGCACCCCGTGCAGCTTCAGCGGCACACGCCCTTATTTGCCACCCTCGTCGGCACGCTCCTTGCAAGGCCCTCTCAACGGCACACTTGTTGCGCCCTTCCAGTGGCACACTCCTTAAGCCCCTCCAACGGCACGCCTAAGTGCCTTCTTCAGCGGCACGCCTTACTAGCTTCTCCAATGGCACGCCCGTTGGCTTGGACAAGCACTGAAGCATGGCCAAGCATTGTAGCAGCCGAGCACTGTAGCATGGCCGAGCACTGTAGCAGTCAGAGCACTGTAGCAGTCAGAGCTTCTGAAGCAATCCGACCCAAATTTAAAGAAGGCCGAGCTAATGGACTCCTGAAGCATGGCCGAGCACTGTAGCAGACCGAGCACTGTAGCAGTCCGAGCTAAAGTTGGAGAAGGCCGTGCTATTGTAGCAATCGAGCCTGAAGAGAGCAATATAGCATGGCCGAGCACTGTAGCAGACCGAGCACTGTAGCAGTCCGAGCTAAAGTTGGAGAAGGCCATGCTATTGTAGCAACTGAGCCTGAAGAGAGCAATATAGCATGGCCGAGCACTGTAGCAGACCGAGCACTGTAGCAGTCCGAGCTAAAGTTGGAGAAGGCCGTGCTATTGTAGCAACCGAGCCTGAAGAGAGCAATATAGTATGGCCGAGCACTGTAGCAGACCGAGCACTGTAGCAGTCCGAGCTAAAGTTGGAGAAGGTCGTGCTATTGTAGCAACCGAGCCTAAAGAGAGCAATATAGCATGGCCGAGCACTGTAGCAGACCGAGCACTGTAGCAGTCCGAGCTAAAGTTGGAGAAGGCCTGGCCGAGCACTGTAGCAGGCCGAGCACTGTAGCAGTCTTCCTGTCTGACAAAAGGACCGCTTTTGACCAGTAATCTCACCTTTTTGGCTGACAGCTCATTACCTTGCACTACAAGAAGCCATCTGGTATGATGGAGACTTGGAGTTCTAATATAGTGAGGAAACGATTTCACGTCCGTCTGTATAAATGAGGCCTCCCAGAGGGCTGAAGAAGGGGATGACCCCGGTGAAAAGAAGGAAGAGAAGAAGAAGAAGAGAAAAGAAAAAGGAAAGGAGAAGCTCCTGCTCCCCCTTGCTGGTCCGTCCCCCACCGACTGTGTGCAAAAAAAGGAAGAGAAGAAGAAGAAGAGAAAAGAGAGAGGAAGGAGCGGATGCTCCATTATTCCCCCCACTGTATTTCTGTTTTCATTCTCTCCCCCCTGCAATGTATAGTACTAGCCCATATATCTCTCCCCTTTTTATGAGGAATAGAAGAAAAGCTTGCAAACATTTTCTATATCTTCCTACAAATATTCCTTCTATGTCTACATTTCTCGCTGTTTTACTTTCTTCATGGTTCCCCATTGTCTGTCTCTGAATACCACCACTTCCCTTATATATATTCACCCGGTGCATCCCCAGTCTATGTCAGCCTAGTGTCCCTCGTTCGGTGTTTTCTCCGAGTTTTCTGAAGTTTTCTCAAAGGTGTTGCTGCCTTGGCACCCACCTCAAATTGTCGGGTTCCGCCACTCCTTGTGGGCGCGTTCCCTGTATCTCCCTTACGATCCGGGTCAAGGGGAGATACTGTCAAATTTTCATCAGAAATAATAACATGGTAAGAGACAAAGGAAGCAACAAACAAATGAAATGAATAATGGTAAAGTGCTTCAACCGAGATAAGAGAACCACAGACAATATGAAGAGAATCGGACCAGATGATAACCAAGCAAATTTGAACATTTGTCATGCAAAGAAGAAAGAAAGGGAAATGATCAAGAGGAGAGAAGAGAAAGCCCACGTGCATTGCATAAGACCAAAGAAGAGAAGAGAAGAAAAGACATAAGAAGATGAAGGAGAAGCCCCTCTTGGGCTTTACCCGGTACACCCTAGTCATGCCTTGCCCGGTACACCCCATCCAAGCTTTACCCGGTACACCCTAACCATGCCTTGCCCGGTACACCCCATCCAAGCTTTGCCCGGTACACCCTAATCGCGCCCTGCCCGGTACACCCCTCTTTGGTCTTGCCCGGTACACCCCGTCCAGGTCTTGCCCAGTACACTATGATCGTGTCTTGCCTGGCATACCCTTCCTAGCCCCTTCTCTGGTACACTCTTCAACCCTTCCGCCCGGCAGAGCCTCTCAGCCACCATCACCCGGCGCAACCTCGGCATGCCTCTCGCCTTGAATGCAGCAATAAAAAAACAACAACAACATAATAATGAAATAATAATAATAATAAATAAAAAGAATAATAATAAAGATAAATAAATAATTTCATAAAAGAAGAGGGAGGACATAATGCACATGTAATATAAGAAGGATCAATGAGGAGCACATGAACTAAATGAATAAACAAATGAATGATGATAACGATAAATAATGGTTGTAATAATGAACAGAACGATGTGGCTCTCATCATCTCCGGCCCCTTTTGGCTCATCTCTCCACACACTCTCCCAACATAACAAATAATAATAATAATAATAAATAATGATAACAAATTCAAAAAATGGATGAATAAGTAATAGTAACCAAGGAACATATAATGATAATAATAACAATAATATGCTAAAATAAAATATAAGAAGTAAACAAATAACGATAATAATAATAATAATAATAATAATAATAATAATAATAATAACAAACTCACAAAAGGGAATAAATAATAATGATGATAAGAAAATAGTAGATAATAATAATAACAAATTCAAAAAAAAGGAGATAAATGAATGAATGATAATAATAAAGAAACAAGTGATAATAACAACAAACTCAACAAGAATAATAAATAGACAAATGGTAATAAAACAAACAAATGATAATAACAAACTTAACAAAAGATAACAAATAAACAAATAATAATGGAATACACTAATAATAATAGACAAATCCACCCTAAAAAAACCATATATATATATATATAAAAGAGAACAATAATAATAATAACAAAAAAGTAATAATTAAAATTTAAATAATGATAAAACGACGAGATCTGCCCCGCAGCCTTGTCTCTCCTCAGGACCCGGTATAAAGGGAATATTAATGCCGCCCATCCGAGTCGAGTTCCGACCTTGGGAACCATCCCGATATGGCCGTAATCCGACATTGCTCTGGGCCGATATTTCGTCAAACCGGACTTGTTCCCATTGGGATTCGTTTCCGTTCTTTCATCGAAAGTGCCGCGACCTCGGCACACATTTGTACGGGGTTGTTTTCATCTATGTCGTACCTTCAATACGGACCTCTGTCCGAATATAAAGTGGTCCGTGAGTGACCTACAAAAATCGGAATAGAACGAGACGGCTCCCGTCCTCCTTGGACCCTACACATGGGAATATCAATAAGGCCTTTGTGGGCTGTGCTTGGACCTCGGGTTCGTCCCGATTATGGTCATTGTCTGACCCACACCCTCGGCCTATATCTCGCTTCCTTCGAACACGTTTCGGTTTTGGAATCTAGTCCCGGGACTCTTCCCGTTGCCCTCGACACCGGGAACATTAATGATGCCCACGCAAGCCCTGTTTGGACCGCGGGAGGCGCCCCCAGTATGGTCCTGACTCGGTCTCGCATCGGGCGAATAGATTCACTGGTTTCCGGTTACAATAACTGAGATTCAACCGAATGTTTTCAGTGTCTCGGAATAATAAACTTGCCGTATCCCGGCATGCATATGTTCCAGGTCCTCCCGCGACGATTACAATATTCTCAAGCCGGACTCCCGTCCGAATATTAAATGGTCTCCCGAATGACCGACACGTTTCGAACTTCCGCTTCCCCAGACACAGGGCTTTTCAGCCGATTTAAGGGATATTCCCTCGTTGTCCCTTGGCACCGGAAATATTAACGACGCTCATGCAAGTCTTGTTTCGACCGCGGGGGGCCCACCGCAGTATGGTCGCAGCTTGCTCTTGCACCGGGCCAACAGATTTATTGGTTTTTGACCGCTCCAACCGAGGCTCAGCCGAATGTTTTCCGCTCTTCCGAACAATAAATTTACTGTACCTCGGCATACATGCATTCCGGTTTTCCCTGCGACAACCGCGCTTTTCTCGAGTCGGACATTCGTCCGAACATTAAAAGGTCAGTACACGACCGACACGATCTCGAATGTTTCCTTCTCGCCCTCGCATGAGGATTTCAATACCTCGTAATAGACCTTTCATGCAATTAATTTCTTGGCCATGAGACCCTGAATCTCGGCGATTAATCAAGGGTGTTCCCTCGTATGGGGGATGTAAATGACGTCGTGACCTTTACGGCGCGGCGGGTTTTGGTCCCGACCCGAACCACACAATCGTCTGACGAAGTCAGATCGAGCGCACCATGGGCTCTTCGGAGCCTGAATAAATTGTCACTTCTGTGACTGGCACGCCCACGCACTCAATAGACGAAACCACCTGAATAAGCGAATTTTAGTGCGTCCACAGGAGGATGGGGCCGGAGGACTGGGGAGGGGGGAGATAGCAGGGGAGGGGGAGGGGGGGACGGAAGTCGGAGGTGGAGGGGGAGGGCAAGGGGGGAGGGCGGCCGGCGGGGGAGGGGGAGGTCGCAGGGGATGGGGGGAGGGCGGCCGGAGGGGGAGGAGGGAGCCGGAGAAGGGGGGAGGGGGGAGGGCGGCCGGAGGGCTGGGGAGGGGGGGAGGCACCCCTCTCTCTGTGTCTCTCTCACACTCTCACACTTAACTCAGGGATAAGTTAGTATTTTCATTACCTTTAGTATAAGGTAACTATAGTTTAGTTAACTGAATGAACCGCAGGGACTTAAACGTGTAACGACTAAGATTATAGGGATCTTTAAGACAATACTCAGAATAGAGGGACTAATCGGCAATTCACTATGTTTATAGGGACTAATATGCAAAAAACCCTTATATATGTGTGTATGCAAAGCTAAGACATCCACTACCTTATGCTAGTGCTTTGCTATATTCTATGGTCATCTTCCATCATCTATTGTTGTGCATCACTGATTGTCCATTATCATCCGAGATAGATCTTTTAAGCATCTCGTCTCCACCGCCTGTATTGTAGAAGCATCTAAAATCTGTCATAGATCTCTTTGCATGGGCAATACTCGATTGGCTACTCGGATCTTGCTATGATGTTGTCCTCAACTCCACGAAGACTTTGAGGCTGTGTGATCTTCCCCTTCTAATTCCCCTTTATGATTCATCTTGTGTTTATGATAGAAGTTTGATGATGTTTGAGAATAGATGTCAGATTTGAGGTATGACTCCAGCACATATTTCATCAAAGGGTAGACTTCAACAACTTCAAGTTCATGTCTTAGAAAATATAGCAAGAGAGGCAGAGAAGGTGGTTGGGGGGGGATTTTAGCACAACCCGATAGAATTTGTTTATATTGCAATAAAAAATTAATTTTGAAGAGTAGACATTATGTTGTTTGAATTTGGAAAAATCATTGTGATCCATCTTTCGCTATCACCAAGAATGTTATAGAAATTATTTTACAAATTGTAATGGCATACAAACTATTACATACATACTCTATTATATATATATAAAATAGAAAGATACCCCATATTGAAAAAAATGTTATTTCTATGTTTTAGACCATTAGAATTTATCCTAAGATGAAATAAATAACACGTGAAAATGTGTGAAAAGTGAGGAATTCTTTTGACAAGTGCAAGCGGGTCTGGGCCGTCTATACAACATGTGGATTCAACATTGTGAATATCTGAGTCTTGCTCTCAATGGTCTAACACCCACACTAGATATGGATCAACCTATCTCACCCATGCAAGAAGGCATTCTGAACGCCCGTCTGTCAAAAGAGTAAGGGTTGCTGTAAATTCTGGGTGTGCAGTGTTTTATATGTTTTATAATTTTTTTTGAAGTGGATTCTAAGATACTCTAAGTTGTCGAGCAAGTCGCATCATCATCCGATTATCTAAAAAATTAAAATTAAAAATATTATTTTTTTTAAAATGAATCTAATACTATTCATTTGATCTTTTTTTTTATTTTTTTAGATAATCCAACGATGACATGTCTTGACAATATCTTGGGACCCACTTAATTTTTTTTTTTAACAATAAGACACTACACATCCAAGATATGCATCAAGCCTTACTACTGCCAAAAGCTTGAACGTTTGTTAGCTGTAAGTGCTACTGGTAATAAAACCCATACTATCACAATCTTTGTTATTAGACGAAAGGTCTCATCATAGTCCAAGATGTAAAATCTCCAGCCATCAATCGTGACTTGTGCCTTTCAAGTAATCCATCTAATTGGGACTTTACTTTACAAACCCACTTGAATGATATGGGCTGCACTTCTTTAGGCCTTGGTATCAAATTGCCTGTCTTATTCTATTTTAGGGCTTGGATTCATTCTTCCATACCATTATTCATTCTTTACCATGTGATGCTTTCTCATATGTGTGTGGTTCTGTCACTCCTTTAGTGACTTGAGTACCATGGTTCGAACTCTTCTTGTTAACTTGGCCTCTCTTCCTCATAGGTCATACTATGTACACCTGCCTTGGATTCTTTGCTTTTTCTTTGATGGGTTAGTTCTACCTTCTGCTTCATTGTAGTATCTTGGACATTCAACTTCTTTGCATGATTGCCTTTTGATTTGCTTGAAAAATTATTGGCATCATTCTTTTCCTTCATCGTGTCTTGCAACTTCTCCTCTACATCCTTTGCATCAAGCAACACTGTTGCTTGTAGTGACCTCCGATGCTTCATCAAAGACCAAATTTCGAGGCAGCATGATCAAGAGATCTTCCACACCCTCTCAACACATGTTTCAAATAGGTGGTGGTGGTGGTGATGGTGGAGGGTATCTAGCTAAATCTTAGCCGCAATAAAAGAATATCTTTTTAAAAAATAATTTAGTTATGGGCAGTAGCTTTGACAACGGCTATATTCACCATAAAAAACTTATCCTTTTTTTTTCTATTTTTAGTCATTTGGTTCCAAGTGAAGATTTGCTTTTGGCTTTTGACTCCTTAAAATTGGACTAGGATCGCATTTTAAATAGACATAGTAGATGAGAATTGACAATCAAAGGGAAAATGATATTTTTGCACATTTTTTGCATCCATTTTTTGATACTTTCATCGATAAATTTATTTAATAAAAATTATATCAACTATAACTACTTTTCTTACCCCATTGCGTGATCGAGCTCTGTCTTGTAAGCCCAAGCCCATCGCTTGAGGGTTCATGCACATCATCCCTTCTGCGCTATTCCCATATGGGGAATCACCCGAAGAAGCAGGAATTTCTGTAGAGTAATATAGTTGCTGCAAACCAAGGTTACCACAAAGTGTTGCAAACGTACCGTACGTCCCCTACATTACGTAGGTCTCACGTAGACCAACGGGAAGACGGGAAGAGGATTTATAACAAAACTGCAAACTTCGATTGGCATGCAGAAAAGATTGCTCTTTTATATAAAGAGCTAGCCAGCTGATCCCCCATGGCTGTGAACTGGCAACCAGGCCAAGACCCCGCCCCGTCAGCTGGCCGTTGGGTATATACCCACGATGTATAATTAACCACGAGCTGCCCAGAGGTGCCATCTAGATCTGCGCGGCAGTCCTCAATTGCAGTACTTCAACCGAACGCGGTCGGGACTCGCAGCTTTGCCGCAGTGGTCATCCCTTTCCTTTTAAGGGGGAGGGCTCCTCGCAGGGGCACCCCCACATCCGCGCCAGTGGGTGCGAGTGCAGTGGCTCATAGAGGTGCTGGGAGGCTCATTTAGTGGGCGCCCTCCCCCTCTCCTCCCTTATCCACTCCCCGGTTTAATTTCAAGCCCCGCCCTCTTATCCCCTCTCCCTCAAGTCCCAGATCACAAGGCCACTGCCCAAAAAAAAAAAAAAAAAACTGAACGCGGTCGAGCAATCATTCTAAGGAAGTGCGCATAAAAGTCCATTCTTCATCTATCTAAAATCCGAGATAAACCTATCACTCTTAATCCCGAAGGTGGTCAGATTGAGCTCGGTTAAGATGAGAAATATAAATATACTTCTCGATGTACCATTTAAGATATAATATGGTGTGAACAATAACCTTCTTCCATACATATATAATGCGAAGTGCCATCCCAATCATGCAGGTCTCTAGCCTCCATCGGCAACGCGTGTCTGTTGAGTCGACGAGGTGCGCGGTTGGTGCTGGCCACATGGAAGAGGACGAGATGGACGGGTCTGCTTTCTCTCTCTTGTGGCCCGTGGATTGGCTTCCTCATGCAGCTGTGTGTTTAATTATATGAAAGGAGATGGTGATGGGCTGGATTTCTTTAATAAAGAGACCAGAGAATTATAATAATGTGGCTGATTAGAATATGATCAAGTAGTGGGAGAGCATCGCCGCGGCGACGTCGACGGCGACGGCGACGGCAGCTGCAACAAGGACCGCCAGGCATCTCTCGCCTGCAGCTAGGGACAACGTCATCCATCTCCTTTCAGGCCTCAGCTGGTGTAGAAATGAGGAGGTTGACCTAATGCTTCATGTTGGAACTTGGGAGCGTACCCTTTGGCAGAGCCCATTCCATACAGCTAGTCCTGACGTAGAATGGCCACCAACCGCCCGTTTAGAAGAAAACCGAAGGAAAATTAAGTGTACGCGATATCGCTTTCTCCAACATCTACAAGCTGTTCGGTTTTGTCACTTGAGGCCCCTCCCTGTCGTCTTAATCCACTTTCAAACTTAATTCGGGCACCCTTAACACGTAAACACCAATCTTAACTTTGGAAATTAAGCTATCGGTTCTGATCGATCCAAGCTAGACATGATCCCTCACCTCATGTATCTATATATGTATGTCTATACACACAGAGAGAGAGAGAGAGAGAGAGAGAGAGAGAGAGAGAGAGAGAGAATCATCACTTAAACATGATAGTTTGTATACCTATCTATCACAAACATAACGTGGAACCAAGCCTGATTAGGTAGGATGTGACGTCGCTGATGGCATGGAGATGCCAGGGCCATGTCTAAATCAAACTCACAATTTTCTTTTCTAACTTGATGATCGAATGGTGATGATTACAGTTGAGTTGGAGGCACATCTTGCCGGGTATTTGGAGCTGGATTTTCTTGGCGCATCTTGCTGGATATCTGGAGCTGGATTTTCTTGTATCTTCTTGTTGGAAGGTCCCGTGCAGATCTAAAGGGAAAATGGGGGGTTTGGATCTCAGAACTGACGTACGTTGGACATGTCTTGACGTTACTCCACATCTCCTCGCCTTAAGTTTTGGAGCCTCTGAATTCCAACCGACTTCTCGAGCTTCATCCATTTGGGGTCCATCATCATCCTGATTACTTGTAGAAAATTATAACGTCTGAATTCAGCTAGTTTTGTTTCCAAAAAGAAGAAGAATAAATGCAGCTAGTCGCATTATAATCTATTAGCGATTAATCACTTCTTTCAAGAAAATTATAGGGGATTTAGAAGCTTGAGGAAGATAAACAGCACAAGTACATGGGTTTCGTAAGCTGAGGATAAGCAAAATTAAGGCTTAACGCTTGTATTCATTTCTAATTGCTAGCTTCTTCCTTGGAAACGACAGGGCATGGAATACAGCTAGGGCAGAATGTGGAGTATCTTGGGTTAATTTCTTAGTGTAATGATAAGAAAATTTTCTTCCTATGCACATCTACAATGAGATAATTTACATGGTTACGTGCAGAAAAATAGCTGGCGATGTTCTAGCAGAACATGGTGAACACTATACGGAATTGGAGTCTCAACGCTATGGAATTTCCAACCTTAATTATGTGGCATCCAAAGAGGACTGTAATTAGATGACTTATGAAGATCTTGTAATACTTCTTGGAAACCATGGTTTACACTTGTGCCAATTCATCCTCAAATGCCATATCTTAAGATTTCAGGCATTTCTCATCCCCTGAGTTAAAATTTGGAGTCCAACACTATACATGGGATTGCCAATCTTATATGGCCTCCCTAGAGGACTGTTTAGATGACTTTGAAAGCCGAGTAATACTAGTTTGAAACCATGGCTTACAAATCGTGTTATTCAACTTTCAAATCTACATGCTATTGATCCATGTATACATAATTACATGGTTTTGGGTAATTTGACATGACCATTAATTGTGAAGACCCAGTAAAACTTAGGGCGCATTTTTCTAGAAGTGGAAATATGATTTTGGAACAAAAAGTAGATATTAAGAACAAAATATACTAAGAAATGAAACATATACTATCTTGAATGAAAAAACATTATGAGAACATTGTATACTTTGTTCTAAATAGATACATTTCATTTTTAATATATATATATATCATTCAAATAGATATATTTTAATCCTAATATTTATTTCTCATTCCAAGCAGGTACGTACATTTCGTTCCTAGGAATTGGGTCTGGGTCGTCTTCTATTGCGTTACATGGGTGTGAATTATAGTGATGCTGGTCTACCTAGTAAACTTGCCATGCATACATGGATCAGTGCCGGGTGAATTTGTAACATGATCTGGACACAATTGCAAACTATGATTATATCAACTATTACTCTCTATCGTATTTATATTTCATTCCAAACAAATATTTATACATTCTTAAAATATTTTTTCGTCCTAAATAGATATGTTTTATTATTAACAAGTATATATATTTCATTCGAACCATCTATTTCTTATTCCAAATAGATATATTTCATTCTTGCAAAAATGCACCATATATAGGTCCTCATCCTATCAGATATATACCTCACTAGATCTACATATATAGTGGTCATGTTAGTTTGCCCAACAATCTTGTACATACATTTGTAAAGTGATTAGATACACTTAACAAACTATAATTTACAAGTAAGTATTTCTCCCAAATCTTTGTCCCTGTCTCTTGTTGGCAGAGGATTGTGATCATGAACATAGAATTAAAAGTAAATAAAATACATTTCAAACTATATGCTGTAGTGTAAGATTACTTTATTAAAATCTCTTGTTACGAAGAAACTAAAATCTGTGTAAGATTACTTTATTAAGCTCTGTAGACAATTAGAGTTTTTTTTTTAAATATGGGGGGAGATCTTGGCCACGGCTTCCTTGACTTCTTCCTTGCTTCTAGGCCGCGTTTGGAAATATAGATGCCCAGAAATTTTCTAAAATCCCTACCCCCATACTGCCACCGACAGAGCTGAGATTTTTTTTTTTAAAAAAAATTCCCAATCTTATTATGGAAATTGCTATCCTTTTTAATGTGTGAGTGGGGGGTGAACATTAAATGACGTTTCTACCCTTTTAAGGTTTGTCTTCGGATGAACAATGTTTGAGAATTGTGCCAAAATACTCTTCTCAAAGGGGTGTTTTTCATTCAAAATCGTGTGAATAGTACCCCTTGAGAGGAAGAAGATGATGGCTTGTAGTAGGCTCCGACGACTGTGGGAGATGGCGACGGTGTCCGCGGTGGCTCCGGCTTCTGCATCAGCTCCAACGACCGTGCATCTCCATTCTTTGATAGAGTTAGTTGTCATCAGTTATAGTCGCAGCATCGTCGTGAAAACAACAGTTGGAGATGGCGTCCATGGGGGTGGCGACGATGTCTGCACCGAGTTTGGCGACTGCGCACCTTTGTTCTCTCCTTTCTCTCACAATAGCATCGATCAACATGGGCGAGCTCTGATGAGAGAATGAGCAGCAGACCTACAACAGTGCTTCATAGTTATACCTGTAGGTCCGACGGGAGAATGAGCTCCGCGGTCGACGTGACCGATGCCGACCATGTAGTTGCAGTCGGAGAAGGGGGAAGGAAAGGGGCGAATGAATAATTTTGGCACCTAAAATCTCCTTATAGGCTGCTGAAGCAGCATTGGTCGATCTTCTAGCGATTTTCAGAGATGAGCTAATTTGTGTTTGAAGTCTCTCTCCTCCACGAATATGTCGCGCATGTAAGTCTAGGAAAAAATGCGTCATTTGAAAATGCATTTATCCTGTGATTTTATTGATTGGAATCCCTAACAAATGTGTTTCCAAACGTGATCCTAATCTAGCTTGTGAAGCAAATATTTTTTCAAGTGAGAAAGAACACCAAAATTTGATTATTCAAATATTTTTAGATATAAAATTACAATAAGAATATCATATCTAAGATTCAAATATTTTTCAAGTTATAATAAAAGGAAATGTCTTGACATGTTAAATCTTATATTAGAATGAATGTTGTAAAACTAACGTATCAAAAACGAATATTGGCTCTACAAATAAGAAGGTCGATCCAACCCTTAACCGACAAGAAGGCGACGGGCGGGAATCGCCCGCCTGTGGCCACCCACCCAGCATCCGCGGCCATTTCTCTTCCGACAGGAAGCATCTGCGACCGCTGCGTCGGGGTTCCCGCCAACTGTCGGCTGCGAGAGCCGGATCCCGCGCAGCTCGCGGCACGCTCGCGCCAGCGGCGGAACGAAACGACGAACGAGACGGGAGAAAGATGAAACCTCGAGAAAGGAAGGCTGGCGGAGGAATCACGTACGGGGGCGACCCCACCCCAACGGTGCGCGCGTGGTCTTTGCGCACCAAGCCCCAGTTGCTGGATCATGAACCTTGGCGCCTTCTGTTCCCCCCTCGGCCGTCGGTCAAACAAGTCACCTTAATGTGGGAATACCGGGCTCTCCTGTCCTCTCTCTCTCTCTCTCTCTCTCTCGCTCGCTCGCTCTCGGTGTGTGTCTGTGCGCGCACGCAGCTGAGATAAAGGTCAAGTTAAAGAAAGGGATGAATATTTGTTTATGAACATCAAATGACATATTACACTTTAATATGAATAGAAAAGTGAAAAAAATATTATACCTATGTGTGTACTAATTATGATAAGAAGAGAAAATATTTTTGACATCTCAAACTTGTAACCAAAAACAATGTTATTAGAGCGTTCTCTTTTAAAAAGATCCACGTTCTTGCTTCGTTAGGTGCGTGCGTACGGCTCAGCCTTCGCCAGCTGATCAATATGGATTGATGGCTTACTTAGTGCTGAGATACTGAGAGAGCACGGGAGCCGTAGGGGCACTCCGTGCAGGGTTCACGTGTGGTTTTGTATATATCTAGCTAGGCAATTACGAGGTACCGCATCCACTCCCTCTATGACAAGTTGTATAACCGGGACTGCATGCAGAGTCAGAGCGTGGATAATTTCTATTGGCTCATCGCAGTATGAGGCAGATGGCTTGGCACAACGGAGGATGGATTTCTCGGAAGTAGGATGGCGTTGGTGACGCAACCTTGTGCCTCAGCGTGCGCCTTGGCCGGCGACGATACCGGGGGGGCCTTCCCATGTGTCACGATAGATCTAGAGCCACGACGGGGAGCTCAAGTACTCTCGAGTTCCGACGCCGATGCCAGCTTCCCCAAGGTGTGGAATCTTTTCCGGGTCTTTTGTTGCACATGTGGGTGGTCTCCCTCTTGATTCCTTCCCCTCCGGTGTGGCGATGGAGGGGCCGGGGGGAGAGAAGCAGTGAGACTGATCCGGCACAGATCTGCATCGCACATTAATTCAGCAGTTCTTATCACAAATCCAAGCTGTTGGCATGCATCTTCCTTGCTGCCGCTGATGGAGCTCATCTCTTGTTGCACAGTTCGAAGATATGGTTCCCTCGCGAAGGACGCTTCTCCCTTCAGTACTGCTCGTCTGATGGTTAGTCGTCCACTTAATATATAACAAAATAACCAAGCTCTGATCATGGGCTGCTCTTCTGTCCTGTGCGTATATGCCTTGAGAAAGTCCCCGCTTTTTCTCTCGATTCTACCACCACCCCACACTCCCCAGTATATACGCGTTCCCGATCGCCCTTTCACGATCCTGCAGCATGATCACCTGCATCTGGTCATGGCCGGGGTGTCGCCCCACACGGATCTGCCTCTCCCCACTGGATTCAACCATTCCCTACATGGCCTCAACTACCCTTCGGGCTTCCCACCGGCTGCACGCAACCATGTTTCAGACTGTCGCCAGCCTTACAGGCTGTGCCTTCGGTGGTTGCACATGTTCGACCGTGATTGTCCCGGTGGCAGCAGTCCTTGGGTGCTTATCTTTCCCAAGTTCAGGGTCAAGCATGCTAATAAGCAGTATAAATATATATATATATATATATATATATATATATATATATATATCAAGCAGTAGGAATGAGAATGATCCAATTGTTATAACAGGGCAATTCCTGATTTTTAGTATGCGTCAGATAACATCATAAGATCGATGCACCTCCCGTACGTACATGATCATGGCGACAAAAGGGCCCGTTGTCTAAACAAATCGCGCGCTCTAATAGACAGGATTTAACTAGCTAGGACAGTCTCATGCTGGGATTATTAATGCTGGACGTTGGATTAGAAAGTTCTCTTCTGAATAACTTTAAACATGGATCACCGTGAACAACCCCAACTTCAAATTAATTTGCATTTGGCATGCACGCGCGTTAAGATAATTATTCTGTCTCTTAACCGTACATTAGTCATTATACATCACATCTCCAACTTTCACATTTCTTAGATTAATCCTTACTTTAATTAGGAAAGGAATGTGACTGTTCATTAAGGTATCTGCATCTTCAGTTAGATCCCATTCAGAGACATTAAGCTAGAGGTTTTCACTAACTAACCCATCTGAGGTAATAATAACGAGATACTCAAGGCTTAATTCGATCACTATATATGGTCTCTAATGATATGGTACAGCCTCATGCACCAAATCCACTTTTCCAATATGCACGTACAGGTTCTTTTCTGAATCTTTTGCCTTATCTGATCATGATCAATGTTGTCTATATATGCTGGTTATTTTATTACCAGCCATAGATATTTACAGTATATACAACATATGATATAACACTTTGTAAAGACAGTTGCTACAAATCCGATCGATCGTCTGCTATGAGATGCGGAGTTTCAGGGGAGTAGTTCGTCTACTTTTTGCATTACCTTTCCAGATGAGAAAATCTTGGCGTTATCTCCCTCCTCATATATCCCGACTTCAATTAAATCTTTTGCAGTTTCTATGTGAGAAGCGACCAAGGTTTTGTCTGTGGGAATCACTTAAGAGATCGAATCCACAATTTCAACGTGGGCTGCGCCTCTCTCTCTCTAGCCCTTTTTAAAATTAGAGATGGACACTTTCAAAACTTAAAGACGTGATCAGTACACTTTGAAATATATGTTACAATTCTATCAAAGATTTTAATGAGCACTTCTTATGCATGTTAAGTGCAGCCCATGCTGGTTCACGTACAAAAGATGTCTTCAGTAAATACAGGGGGAGCTAGAACACCCAGGAAATTAAGGAAGCCTTGCAGGGCTTACACTTTTTTTTCACCGGGGGGATACAGTCGCTGGCTCCAGAGGCCATTTAGCGGCAGCGTCGTCGGCGGCGGCGAAACCATCACGGGGCTTCGAGCCGGTTGGCGACAGCAGAAGCTGGAAGATTGGGAGGAGAGGGTACGTACGTACTGGGGAAGATGGCAACAAGGAGGACACGACCCCGTGGCTTCCTATTCTCCCGAGACTCTCTCTGCTAGCTGTTTCTTCCCAGGCAATAACGCGTGGCCTCGTTGTAAAGGAAGGAAGCTACAATTTCACATGAATTAATGATCACGCACATGCATTCGTCACCCAAATTTTATCCCACACCTCATTCCTACAGGTGCATCTTTTATTCTGATGCCTGGTGGGGGAGCGAAATAATTGATAAAGAGCCCGAGGGGGGGGAGAACTCATGTATATATGCATCTAGGTTATACGTAGGTATAACCTACGTACGGAAGCTTGGATTTTGACACTATTCAATTTAATTGTGATAAGTGAGATCAAAAGTAGATTATTTTCCAATTAACTATCAAAATCTGAATGCTGTCACATCCATATTTATCGACCGCGCGTTTGCTAATTAATATGAGTTATATATTTACTACACATATAATATATATTAGTAAAATTATTTATAATCAATTATTTTCTATCACTATAGAAGTAATTACTTACATATTAGCATAAGATCTTAATTATCGGATCAGAATCATAATTCGAACCTTGTCGTTATTAATTTTAGAATCAGAATCGAAAATATATAGCTCCGATCGTCTGAATCCCTTCTGTTTATTGCTTTATATATACAGGTACATGATCGATCATCTTAACAAGTTCTCCATTTGTCAGATATCTTAGATATTTGGTTATTCTTGACCAAATACTGATGGTACTCAATTACTGTTAAATGTATGGGTAGGTTGTCCAAAACGTTGAATTATATATAGTCTAAAAATCGTCCAAGCATCAGAACTGTTCATGATTGAACGAGCTCTATTATTAATTGTGCTTGATGGTAGCAAGTTAATTGGTGTTTCAGCGTTTGAATTATTTTCCTTTAAGGGTCGGATTAATTAGTTACCTTAATAATTGGATAACCAACGGAATATATATATAGTTACCTTAATTAATAGGTGATATTGAACTAGGCTAACATATATTTTATTTTTATGATTACTGTTAAAAATGTATCATCTTATAAATACAAGAAGGACGACTAGGTAGACATATATATATATATGTATATATATATATATATACATATATATATATATGTATATATATATATATATATGTATATATACACAGGTGTCATTCTCTTCATAGAGGAGCTATGGAAAGACATGTTTTCTAGAGGGCGAATTGTGGAAACGTTATCATTAGATGGGAAATCTTGTCCTTGTAATATTAATATGAGGATAGAATACAAGAGTTAGTGGAGAAACCTATGCACGGAGCATTGAGCTGGGGGTGTGCATGTCTTTGGAGAGCGTTGTTGTTACGGGGATTGGGGGATTTCTCAGACATGGGGGTTTCTTTGAGAATTTAATAGAATCTCTTTTCGGGCTTAATTATCATGCATGCTTTTGCAATTTAATTTTAGAGAACGTGATCAAAAATTCCTTTTTAATTACCCATCATCTAGAAGAGTTTCATGCTTCCAACCAAAATCTTCGAATTCAATAAAGCTTTACAAAATATTCACCTGTAATTATGTGAATTGCTTTTAATGGCACCCACATCCAAGTGTCCTCCTTTTCCTTCGAAGGATTCTAATTCAGAAAGTGTTGTAACTTGCAAAATAAAAAAAATAATTTTCAGATAATGTATAGCGGCACCAAACGCAACCTAAGTAGGGCGAGAGGCCATTGCGCACACGCTCACCACTCAAATTGATTCCAACCATCATCAGAAATTTAATCATCTACTCATCATCTCATGCAAGCAAACAACTAAACATGGCCATTCTTCTTCTTCTTCTTCTTCTTCTTCTCTACCTTACACTGATGCACAAATGTACCCACTTCGAAGCATAATGTGTATATTTTATAAAGGGATTCTATTTAATTTCAATTATTAATTAGGTAAGGGTATACTTTCGTGACTAAACCATTTTGGCAATTTCCTCCATATATAGCTCACCAAAGCTGTACAATGTTGCTTTGGCCTTTGGGATGCTGTTGCAGTAATGGGGTAAACCAGGTGCTTTGTCGGCCACTTACAGGCCCGCAAATTCCTAAACTCTGCCTCCGAAGAATCAGAAATACAAAAGAAAATGAAGTGTGATTTTGATGAGGTGTTTTTTTATATATATATTGAAGGTCATTTTAGCCTTTATCTTCATCGGAAAAATAGGGGCCAAGACTCAAGAGTGATTATATGTGACCGTATATGGACAAATATATACTAGTTAAAATTTCTAAACAAGTAGTCTAATTTATGAAATTTTAATTGAGAATTTTAGTATTTTTTTAATAATATAGAATCGAGCACTATTGACTTAGGACTCAGTCGGGGCACCTGCGTATTATCCTTTTACAGCTAACGTGACATTAAATTGGAGGTATACAGTCACGAACTGAGAAGTTTATACTAAGTAATTTTTCACCCACCTCGTAACCGGTCGAACACAACCTCTCAACCATGTGAGAGGGGGTGGAATCACTAAACTATAGATATACAGTCAGGAATTGGAAACTTCGTATCAAGTAAATTTTCACTCATTTCATACTCAGTCAAACACGCAACCTCTCAACTATATGTGAGAGGGCGCGAAATCATTCAGCCACGAGATTGTTCCCCGAGAACTTCAGTAAGAAGCTAAAAAATCAACAAAAAAGATTAATTATATAAATGACCAACATCCTTCTATCAAAATAACCAATTGAAAACCATGGAAATCCAACAATGATTCCATTAAAAGCTGTGTCAACATGGCCAAAGATCACAGAATAAACAGCCGCGCTCTCCCATCTTATCTTTGAGTGCTATTCTTGTGTGCCGGCCAGTGGGCACAGTAAGCCCAAGTACTAATGAAAAACTGCTGCAGTTTTCGACTGGAATGAAATTTTTTACCATCAGTCAATAAGAATGACGCCGAATTTTTCACTGGCGGATCAAAGCGGATTAATGCTGCATCTACCTTGGACTTGATAACATCAGCTCCACTGATTTCACCAATAAAATTAAACCTGTGGTCGGCCATCACGATGATCATATATATGGCATAGGTGTCATTTTTCCCACTAGAGAACTGAAGGCTCCTCTTGTTGGGGTCGCGATGCACCCGCTGTAGATATCTTAATTTACTGTTTTTTTTGGTTCGTGGTGGCCTTTTGCACTCCCCTCCTCCCAAAACTCGCCAACTCCCGAAACAGACCATCAGCAACGTGAACAAGAACTAGGAAGTAGACACAAACGAACAACCTGCCACCCAATAAACAATGCTCTCCCTTCTGTAGAATCATATAGAGGGGGGGATTGGGGGGCTCTGGCAGGAGAGAAGAGGCGGAGACGATCGAGAAGGGAAGGTGGGAGTACTACTTTCGCTTGTTGGATGGCAGATCAGAAAAAGAGAAGGCTTCCCCGGCGCCAGCTGATCAGATCAGCTCTTCTTTCTTCTTCTTCTTCTTCTTCTTCTTTTTTTTTTTTTGCCTTCATGTAGTGTCAGTGGAATTTCCAGCAGTTCTTGGTCGCCTTGTGTCGTGAAAGATATATAGATGGAAGAAGCACACATGGAGACCTCTTAATTTCCTCCCTCGTCTTTGCACCCCCTTTCCTTTTCTTAGCTCCTTTTCAGCTCACTAACAATTGCTGCCCTTACTTCCTTATCTGGTTCTTCCTCTATCACCATCCCTGGCTTCGGGTTCTCTTGATTTCTTCGCCAATACTGTTACAACACCCTCCACACCCACTTGTGATTATTTTTTCTTTTCTATGTGATCTAGTGGAAAGGAGGAGCAAGAGGGTACGTGAAGGAGATCTAGGAGATGGATCCAGTGAATGCATCCATAAACGGGCATCACCTCCCACCTTCGTTCTACAGTAGAGAACTCCAGACCCATCTACCCTTCCCCCTCCAACCCCACCTCCAGTTAGGGCAACACCAGCAGCTCCACCATGAACAGGACCAGCACCACCAGCCGCAGCAACCGGCCAATTCCGACGAGCAGAGCGGCACCACCTTCCTCAACCGCGGCCGGAAGCGAGAGTACGACGACAACGCAGCGGGGGATGACGGGAAGAACAACGGCGGCGTGGACGGCAAGGAGGTGGCCTTCCCCGCCCCCTCGTCCTCTTCGACCGGCGCCGAAGGTGATGCCACGCGCCGCCCGCGCGGCCGCCCCGCGGGGTCCAAGAACAAGCCCAAACCGCCCATCATCATCACCCGGGACAGCGCCAACGCGCTCCGGACGCACCTGATAGAGATCGCGGGCGGGTGCGACATCTGCGAGAGCATCGGCACCTTCGCGCGCCGCCGCCAGAGGGGAGTCTGCGTGCTCAGCGGGAACGGCGCCGTCGCGAACGTCACCCTCGGCCAGGAGTCCGCCCCCGGGGGCGTCGTCGCCCTTCGCGGCCGCTTCGAGATCCTCTCCCTCTCGGGCACCTTCCTCCCGCCGCCGGCCCCGCCCGCTGCCACGGTGCTCACCGTCTACCTGGCGGGTGGTCAGGGGCAGGTCGTCGGGGGCAGCGTCGTCGGGGCCCTCATGGCGTGCGGCCCCGTCGTGATCATGGCCGCGTCGTTCGGCAACGCCGCGTACGAGAGGCTTCCCCTCGAGGAGGAGGAGGCCGTGCCGGTCCCTGGCGGCCGCATGGGTTCGCCTGGAATGGTAGGCCAGCCACCGGAATCGCTGCAGCAGCAGCAGGAGGAGGAACAACAGCAACAGCAGCTCTTGCCGGACACAGCCACGCAGTTCTTCCAGAGCCTGCCGCCGAACCTTCTCAACGGCGTACACTTGCCGCCGGAGGCATATGCTTGGGCTACCGGCGGCGTTCGACCTCCTTTCTAAGTTCAGAAGGGCTCATTAATTTGAGTTCAACAGTCGGTCTGTAGTATTTTGGAAGGCGCTAGCAAGGGGGATGCAGGCCGGGATATCTCCCTCTCTCTCTCTTTCTCAGTTTTCTTTGCTTCTTCCATTTCTACTTATTTATCTCTCCATTTATGGGAAGACGCTTAACTTTCCGATGATTGAAGAAGGCTTGTACAGACCTCTATGAATTGGTGGTGGTTTTCCCGTTGGACAGTACGTACATAAGAGAGAGATCGATAAGAAGACGATGGCGACGAAAACAACTGTAGTAACAGGAACAGCACCGGTAAACTATGGATAGAAGGTGTGGATCTCCTTCTCTCCTCCCCCTCATTTCTGTTGTTTTGTCTTTGTTACTTTTGTTTCATCAGATCTCAGGTAGTATTGCCAGTTTCCAGCGTATTGCTTTGCTTCTTTGAATTTCTTCTGCTTCGTGTGCAACATTTGTAGAATATTAATTATATGGCGCATCCATCTGGTTCTTCTGATCTGTCTTTTCTGCCCCTCTCTGTTTGTTGCCTTCCATCTCTTGCTACTGCGCGATTCACTAAGCTAGCGATGGAAGAAGCAACCATTGGTGGGAAAAGAGGGGGGGGGGGGAGAGCAACAGGATATAAAATATGGCACTTGATCTCCCTGAGATCTCTCTGCAAATTAATTCCGTTAAGTTTTCCAAACCTAAGTACTGCTGTAGAGCATTATGGATTTCTTCGTCGAGGCGACCCTTTTTGTTCATATTGGCAGAACGAACAAAATCCACATCTTTGCCGTAACATATCACTGTTGTCGTCATTCTCGTCATCATCGTCGATCACTGCCTGTCACTGGTGTGTAGTTCCATTGATATTGTTGTCTAGTGACCTAATGTGTACCTTAATTAATTTGATTTCCGGCTTTCTCGGGTATATATCTATGGAGGGATTCTCGAGCTTATATATGTTGAACGGAAAACATCAAGGACTGGTGGAATATTTTAGGGTTCTCGCTCTGTGTGGTACGTAGTTACGTACCGTTGGTGGTGGGGGAAGGCGTGGATGGATGGACTGCCTCGTACATTCAGGTATCTTTAGGAGCTACTTCGCGAGGGAGAAGGATTGCTGATACTCCATTAAAGGACCTTTAAGGCGAGAACACAGCAAGATTCGCCATATCAACGATTTGTATCGACTCGATCCGGTCCACATGTAGGGCAAATCATATATATATAAGACACTGGCTTCAAAACTTTCGACCCCCCCCACCCCCACCTTAAATGTGCCCTAAAAGACGAGAAGCCACACCACCAGTGGAAAGGAGTGAAGGAGAATTAGACACACTTAGGTTTTGATGTTAAGTCATTAAAAATAGGTAGGCCACTTCCTCCCCCATTACAAACTGCCAAGCAGACCTCTTATATATAGAAGGCTCACCTCTTCAGCCGATCAAGTACTCACGCTAGAGTCTCCAAGGAATTGAAATTAATGGAGACGTACTAGCTATGAGGTTAGGGAGGCCAATGGGCCGTTGTGCTCCTGCATGGACAGCTGCTCAAAACGATGGCGTGGTTCTTGTACTCCCATGCTGCCTTTTGTTGGCATGCGTTCCGCAACTTTCCTTGTTCCCAATGATTCATCCGACCAATCTTCTCCTTCTCTTGCTATCAGTGCATGCATAACCTCTTCTAAGCCAATAATTACAGTCCTAGGCTTGTTTAAGGGATCGATATATGCTGTCGGACAATTTCATCCGTGCACAGCTGTGTACTGGGGATGGCCATATATATGACTGTTATTTGGCTCTCCTGTTTTTTTTTTTATATTTGTATGTCTCCGGTAAGTAATGTCCTTAATTAATTGTCCCCATAGTTAAGACAAGTTGTTGGTCATGGAGCTTTGGGGAGCACCACGAGTAGGGATGTCAAAAGTACCCGCAAATCTAATTATCCGTATCACCGACCCCGTGATGGGTCGGGTAATATCCGAATAAATGGATATGTATTCGGGTTCAGATATATTTAAAATACCCGTTAAATATTCGGATATGATATAGATTTAATGCATCCGAATCCATACCCGATCCGAACCCGTTCTTAATAACTCATTATGCATGTTAGGCCTATGATTTTGGCATAAACTCGACTAGTTCCCTCCTTGTTGGATTTATGAGTTTCACCTTCTTACTAAAATTATAAGGATATTTTTATATAACATAAAATTTACTTTGGTAGGAAAATTACTGACCGGACATCTCTTTTTCCACTTCCCATAAATCTCATATTCTCTTAGACGTGGACGTGAACTCATGATTTATAGAGGGATACAGATACCCGTGGATATATCCATATCCGTGACGGATATATCCGTATCCATATCCGCGAAAATAATAGGATACTATCCGGATATGGTATGTATAAAATTTTTACGGATAAGGTATGATATAAGTCTATCCGAACCGAACCCGATCCATTTACATCTCTAACCACGAGGTTACGAGTGAATAAAAGAGACTAGCATTTATCTTTTTCAACAACCAACATATTTCGTCACAGCTAACTGGTATTGAGCTTATACCGATCGAGGAGGAGCCTTTTCTCTTTGAGCAATTACAGGCAGCAAGTTTATGTTATCTAAACCCAGAAACCCTCATATCCAAGTTAACTTTCGATGAGCCGGTCATGAGAAACTTAGATGCCAATAAATTTTACTTGGAAATGGTATATGATGAGCAAATCCATGTTCAGTTATACTTCAACTTCTTTCCAATGCAAAAAAAGACCGACCTTGAATTAATGCCAGGAGAGTACTATGAATGACGGAATTTCTCACATGTATATAGATAGATATAGATAGATCATTTAATTAGTGGCACGCTTGCCACACACCACTGTACCTCCTTTTTAGCCGACCCCTTGTTTTAAACGCTCTCTAGTCGCTATTAATTAATCTCCAAACCTTTTTACCGACATCTTTGTATTATGCAATCCTCCGGTATTAAGTCTAGATAGTTGTATCGATCATCCGATATACAGCTTTGATGTTCAAGCGACATCAAAACCTGAGTTATCTCCACATTCTAGTTCTTAACTAATAATTAACGGCAGCTTTTCTCGATCTCTCTCATTGATGGTATTCTAAATCTACGAAGCTTGTGTTGTCTTGAAGAGTAAGGTGCACTACAGGCAATGTTGGTGTAAAATTAGATTCCCAGAAGAGGCCGATCATCATTTTCTACGTCAAGAGACGCTGAAGTAAATTTCACAGAAGTTCAACAAGGATTGCAAGTGGAAAATGGTTATGAAAATTATTAGAGTTATTTGATTGGGGCATCTAAATCAAAATATTAAGAGATTATAAGTGGGGAGGATCTCACTATTTTAAACGAATTTTATTTTTATGCAGTGTGAGACTATTATTAATAACATATTTTTTATATGCAGACTAATTTAAGCTTTGCCATATGAACAATGACAAACATAGAGTGCATAGCCTGAATCATGACTCCTGATATTGTATTAGAGTTATCAAATGAGGTCGGTCATCCAACTCAAATCTTTAGAGGCTTAGCAGAGAGGGCTACACTACTTTAAACATACTTTATTTTTGTCTCTAGACAATGTGAAAATAATCTTAACATAGATAATAGGAATGGAATAAAACAATGGAGATCCAACATGTGCATTCTATATTTCACATAGTTAAAAGTATAGAATATAGATCTTAGGATGAATTCACCGTTTTGTTCCAGCTGCAGGTCAGAGAGTCCAGTTTTCACACATTGAGCTTACCCTGGACGCACTGATACTAGCCAGTTCTCCTTGGTAGAAAATTGTAGATATTTAGGAATGCTATTATGCCATAAATTTATCACTGTTTTATGGGTCTTCTGATTATTTGATCGAACAACTTCTATTAAAAGTACTTTTAAAATTTCCTTTTTATGCAAGTGAACGTTTGAATAAGAGTCATTTGATCAAATAATCAAACCCAGAATTAGCCATCGTAACCACCAAAATGCTGTTTTGCAAAGACCTGAGCCATGAGGGATGGGCCTTGTGTGCTTCCATAGGCTTCATCGTTGGAACAATGACCCACAGGTAATCAAAGAGGCTGAGCCGAGTTGCATGAATATATTGTTCCTCGAATGTACTAGTTCACTAATTACATCCTTAAATCCCAGTCTGTAAAATAATTTATTTTATCCTTTTTGATCTTCTCCAGCTATAGAATGAGCCACTCCAATTCAGCTGGTGGGACAATTTGACTCTGGTGAATTGGACAAAAGTACATGGGTTTGCCGGAGATGTCATCCAGATCCTCTAGATAAGATCCACGAGAAATTTGGATGTATAGTTTCAACTTGTTTCTAGGTAAATAATTCAAGCATTAACATTCTTCCAGCTCCCAAAAAATTTATGGTGCAGCTCTTCCAGAGTTCTAACAGATATAGAAAACGAGAATAATTCTAAGTCCTTAATTCGGGATTTTTAGCGCTATTTAGTCCCTATGATCTTTCATATTGATGGGCTAACCACTCCGATAGATATTTGTTTATAAACTTTCACAATTACACATTTGTTTGTTAAATAACTTTCTCAGGGGCCTTTTTGTAGAAGTGTGAGGCTCTTTTTGTAATGAAATGGAGCGTTTTATTAAATAACTTGAGAATTTAAGGAATTACAACAAATATTTAGATTGAAGGGGCTAATCTATAAATATAAAAGATTATAAGGGTTAAAAATTTAAAAAACCCTAATTCTAAACTCAGGCACAACTTTTACCACACAAGAGACATGCATGCTAAGTGTAATGCCCCAGCTAATTACACACTGGCATTGCACCATTTTTTATTTTTTATTTCTTGTAAATACTTTTTTTGAGTGACTTCCACTCCAAATTAATTACTCTAATTGTGTGTCACGTCGTCAAGTGACGTGATATGAGAGTCAAGTAAAAATAAATAAATAAAGTTGAACCCGATGAATAGTGAAAAAAAATAGAATTTTCACTATTCAATGGGGGTCAATTTTTTTTCCAAGAACTTCCACGTCAAGTTTTAAGTTACTAAGGTCCACCTCAAAATAGAGTGACGTGAGTCTCACTCAAAAAGATTCACAAATAATAAAAAATAAAAATGGTGCAATACACCTGTGTGTAATTAGCTGAGGCATTGCACTTATCATTTCTCTGCCACACAACCCATTGATATATTCTTGGAGGTAAACAAAGAGCTTGGTGTGAGTGTATTCATACCTTTCAGACTATCTAGTGGGGACTTGTAAGAGGCTGCAAATGTGGCCTCCTTCGCACAAGTATCAATCATAGAATCTTTACGATGCATCAAAAGATTAGGGGCAGAAGTAGTGCATCTTGCGATCATTTGAATACTTATACATCCTCGGTGATCCCATAGGCACATAATATCGATGCAGTCATTTTTTTTTATTGTTAAGGGAGCGAGACTGAAGGAGGGGAGTAGAGAGGGAAGACAGAAAAGGGGAGGGGAGAATTAACCTGTCAAAATCTGACGGGGTGCATGAAAATGCCTCAAGTGCGCGCCTTTGCGAGGTGCTGCTACACATGTAACTCGAAGGCGCACAAAAGAGGGGCATCCCGGTGACCCATGTCGGTCCCTTGAGTGGCCAAAACTTAGGGGAGGTGCCACACCCCCACCCTAAGAATAACAAGTCTCGAACTCGGGACCTCTCCCCCCTTTTGGGGAGAGGTCGTGACTGTCAGGCTATGTTTGTACGGTCGATGCGGTCAATTTTGAGCAGAACCCACTAATGATGTTTAATGTTCATACGTATTATCCTATTTTAAAATGTTGTGTCCACTACAAAAAAAAATGAGATTAGCGACGGACGAATTCTATCACTAATCTATCATTAAAGACATCGACGATAGATTAGAGATAGATTAGTGACAGATGTGATTAATTATAAATGATGGATATAAAAATCCGTCTCTAATTTGTTATAAATTTGTGACAGAACTAATTAATATAGTTACGGATTAGAGATAAATTTTTATATCTGTCACTTATAATTAATCACATTTGTCGCTAATCTGTCGCTAATGTCTTTAGCGACAGATTAGAGATAGATGAGTGACGGAACTCGTCCATCACTAATTTCGATTTTTCTTATAGTGGCTACTAGCCAACTGCTCGAGTGGCAACAAGTTCTTTCTAGCATGGGTGACACGAGGTCGTCGGTGGTACATGTTGGGGGGATCCTCTGATCTCTACACTCTTTACTCTTTTTTGCACATTTGTTTTACTTTTAGCTAAAAATATTTTTTATCCTTAGTCTCCCTAAAACTTCATATTTATAAGAAAGATATTTATGTATACTCTTGTTAAAGTAAACAAAAAAGTAAAAAGATTAAAAAATATTTTTGAAAAAAACTCATTCTAAAATTCGGAAATACAGGGTGATCAAACACTTCTAAGAGTCATGTCATCTCAAAACATCTAATATGGTCGTGATCGTAGTATCCATCAAACAATTTGCTCTTCTTTAAAATTGATATATACATCTTCTCGAAGATTTGAACCCAATATCAAGGGAATTCTATGATGAGAGCATGTTTAATGTGTAAAAAAGAAAAGAGGAAGAATGAGAACTGGGCATGTGCTGACACAGTCAGTTATCTACATCCCCCCCCCCCCAAAAAAAAAAAAAAGGAAAACTAGATAGTAATTTGTGTTGACGGATTTTGAGAAAAGAAATATGGTTTCTATGAAAAATCTTGCAGAGCCCTTTTTTATTGGATGGGGGGTAGGAATGGGCCAAATGGTTTAATGGGCCAACCATTTCCATTTCATCTCCTCCCTAGCAATAACAGTTTAAATCCAAATCATCTTATTAGATGATGTTTTTAGCTTTAGGAGTATTGCTCGAGAAGTATCTACATGATTCATATGACTGAGTAAGTGAGTATATTATTGCTCAACAATCCTTGGACACTGTAGAGGCGAACCAATGGTCAGAAACTTTGACACATTTATCTCACCTTAACACCTCTTGGTACTGGAAGAGGTAAAGAGGAAACCATATAAGCCACTGCATCTGCTCTAACTACAGCCCAAAAAAGTTTCTGTCTAAGTCAAGGGGCTCATAGTGTAGTCCCAGAGAAAAAAATTTCCGACACTCGAATTGGGCGCATTTGGAATTGCTATGGGATTATAGATTGTATCCAAAATCCAGTTTCTGCGGGAAAAGCAGATATTGAACAGCTTCTCCATATTTTCAAACAAATATTTTCTTCTCTCGATATTCTCCTCTTACAAAAATCCCCTTTTTACAAAAGATGAGGTTACTTGGGTATGTTTGAAAATATTTATACTGTTTGAGGATTTCAATGATTAAAATCTCTCTAGCTAGAAAGATGCCTTTAATTATCGATAAGAGGCAAATAATTGAATTGGATCGTTCAAACAGGCCATGAGATACCTACACTATCTGAGCATGCATGGGGCCTCTTTATCACACTAAAGTTCAGAAATTGGATAGGTCTTGCTCAAGCATTTCACTCGACTTTTTGGGATCAAGTTGCCTCCCCAATTTTCAGTTTCATGAGTTAATCGACTCAATAGTTAGATAATTTAGAAGGTCCATGGAGAATCCATTTCTTAGAAAGATGAATGGACTGTTTGTTGTTGACATAGAGAAAGAGAAAGAGTCGAGCTCGACCTTTATTTTAGGCTAGAGTAATGTTTAGTGCACACACTGAGTTATTACACATCTCTGAGTGTACGGTAAATTTTATTTTTTATTTTTTAAAAAAATTATGACGTGAGACTCAAGTCATCTTAATTTGTGATATAAGTAACACCCTCGTCTGAGAACTCAAAAAAAATAAAAAATAAAAAAGATCGATTCAAAAAATGAGTCTAACACTATTTATTTAATCCAAACTCTTTTTTTAAAATTTTTTAGACTATTAGATGGAGGTGTAACTTACACTACAAGTTAGGATAATTTAACTCTCGTATCACAAAAATTTCTAAAAAAATTAAAACTTAATACACGCTCGGAGTGTGTATAATAACTACTAACCTATAACCTATTAATTACCATTGACAGTTGACCTTGGAAGAATCTTTAAGACTTCCGTCGCACTTTCACTCAATGTCGAGACTTAACCACACTTGGAGAAACTTATCACATACCCATCAGTTGCAGTATGTCATCATCAAAATTATCTCAAAAAAAAAAAAATCAAAAAAGTTTGTCTTGCATGTCACTGGAGTTTCAATGAATCGTAAAAGAATTTGGATCACCGTCAATTGAAGACTTGCGAGTAATCGGAGGCTCAGAGAGCGAGGAAAGCTTTACAGAGAGGGGACGTGATGCTCCCGGAACCCACCTAATTTTTTCTTCTCTTTTTAAGAAGTGCAAAAAAAAAAAAAGATAGAAGCGACCTCATTTAGATCCTTATCTACGATAGGGTCTCCAACATTTAAAAATTGAAAATAGTCAAAAAAAAAAAAGGAGGACGTGGGTCAATAGGGTCTCTGAAATTGAAACATCACGAATAATAATAAGGGATTTTTACAAATAAAATATTATTAAATATAAATTTATAAAAACTATTTTAAAATATATTAAAAATATATCACCGAGTAAAATCATATTATGCTTAAAATCATATTACGTAAATCTGTCATTTTTACATGTAATCATATCACTTTTTTGTCAAAAATTTATAAAAAATCACGTTTATATGAATTTACGTGACATTTGTGGATTATTTAATTTTACGTAATGATATATTTCATAATATATTTTAAAAATATTTTTTAAAATTTTATTTATAATAATAATTTGTTTATAAAAATCTCTAATAATAATAATAATAATAATAATAATAATAATAAATGATATTGGTCTGAACATTAAACGATGTCTACCTATCATTCCGATGGTTTTGGGGAGATCCACTATTCGTTTCAAATTCAAATTATTAGCCTCCAGTTACCTACAATCTTATTGATAATTTCTGACAGTTATTTGCTATGCCCTTTGCCCTTCGTGCCAACCTGACAACTGGCGACCTGGCTATGTACACCCTCGTGGCTATTCACAGTTCAACTAGTTTTTAGGGTATTCTTTTAATGAGACGTCTCTTGACACTTTTTGACTCGATGTCTTTCCTATTTCCATGTTGTTTTCGAGACGTACCACATTTAATCAGCCCCGCTTTTGATTCTGAGGTTAAAATTAAGTAGATTTATTTTATCTATTTTTATTTCATTTTACTTTGACATGTCACCGGATTAAGTTAACGATGAAATAGATTAATTTAAATTAATTCAGATTAACATTCATTTAATTTAATTATCTAAATTCGATCCTGTCAAATGAAAAAAAAAACTCTAAACTAAAAAAATGAGTAACACATAGTTAAACCCGAAACAAAGTGGGGCTCAGGGAATAACTTAAGTCATCATATTTCATAATTAGACGACGGATAAGGTTAACAACTTAAGTTTAATACTCTCACATTTAGGAACCCCTAAACTTGAATTCACTTTTTTTTCCGCCGTACGTAAGGTTTGAAGATCAAAAAACAAGAAAAGGAGTGTGGCAAATCAAACAGCGACACTGCAGCATTTCTCTTAATTAAATCACATTATCATCAAAATTATCTAACAACAATCAACAAAGTTTAAATTTATTGCCATCGATTCCAAAAAATCGGTAAAACTTTTAGCTTCATTTTGGTAGGGGATTTGGGTTAAATTAAACTACTTAGGTTAGTCCATAGTTAGTCTATTTGCCTCGCTTTGGTTTCAGATTATCCCCAGGTTAGTCCATAGTTAATCTAAGATTAATTCCATTGTATGTTTTGTTTGAGGAACAAGTATATTCCGATTTAGAAGTGGGCTAACCATGGATTTGCCCTGGAATTTGAAACCCACCTCCGCAGGTGAGTTTCAAACTTATCACATCATTAAAAGCGCTCTCTCTCCTCATTAAATCTCTCTCTCTCTCTCTCTCTCTCTCTCTCTCTCTCTCTCTCTCTCTCTCTCAACAATCAATTAATTATTAACACTTTTATCTTCTTTAAAATTTTAGTTAATAATATTAATGATAGTTTTTATTAAATATTTTATTATTATAACAATATATTTATGATATAGAATCTATTAAAAATATTTATAAAAGCTATCAAATAAAGATATTAAGATAAATAGTACCTTTTAAAAATATTTGTGACCTTTTAACTTTTAATTAGTGACATTAATGATATTATTTGTGAATAAATATTTTTTATGATATGTTCAATTTGCAGCATATATTAAAAATAATTTAAAATTGGAATAAAATGAAAATTGAAGATGAATAGTAACTTAAGTCATAATTAATGATCTTTCTATGTTTTGAATTTTAATTAGTGAGATTAAGTATGTTTTATATCAAAAATATTTTTATGATATATTTAATTTGTAGCTTATATTAAAAATAATTTAAAATTAAATTTTAAATTAGGTTAACCTACTAATTATCAAATCACACTGGAGAGATTGTGGGATGATTTTTTAAAATTTTAAGATTTTTATAATCTCAAAATATTTTTATATATCCTTTTATTATAAATTTTATAATTATAAAAATATATTTATCATATAGAATGTGAAGTCTCAGATTTTTTGGATATTTTTTAGATTAAGATTTGTGAGTTTCCGATCGCTTTCGTGAGTTATGGAGTGCGTATTACGATTTACTCTGATTTTTAGCTGATTAGTCTGCGGAACCCGGTGTAAGACGAACCACTGTATTTTTCAGCTCCGAAATGTTATAGATGCGTTCTGTATTTTCCGAGGATCGTGAGGATGATTTTTTATTTTTATATTTTTTAGACTTTTTCAAATCCGTAATTAATGTTATTTTTGACTTTTAAAGTTTCATTAGTTATATAATTGATATTAATGATCAAAATAAAATTATTTTTATGATATATTTAATTTATATTATATATTAAAAATAATTTAAATTATAATAAAATAAAAATTTTCAATTAAAATATATACTTAAACTCGTGATTAATTAATATTTGTGACACACAAAGAGAGAAAGAGTGATGTGAGAGAGAGAGAGAGTAGAGAGAGAGTGACAGAGGAATAGAGATATATTAAAAAATCATAAAGAATGTGATAATTATGATATTTTAGCTGTCATGATTAAAGAGTTAACCCAATTGTTATCAAATCACACCGAAATACAAGTAGGTTAACACGTTACTTTATTTTTAGGATAACACCCCTTCTACCAAATCAAAATCGGGTTAATCTAGGACTAAGTTAAGTAAGTTTATTTAACCCACAAAATGCCTAACCCCGTACCAAAGAGAGGCTTTTTGATTTGATAGCAAGAGTATTAACTCGGAAATAAGTAGGTGGGCTAACCTAGTTTGAATATATTGTGATTTGGTAGTTAAAGGGTTAACCCACTAATATTTATAAGTAAAATATTGAGAGAGAGAGAGAGAGGGTGCATTTATTGTGCATTTATTGCTGGGTTAACCCTTCTAAATCCACCTCTGGAGGTGGATTTCGAAATCCAGGGTTACTCCGGGTTTAATACTCATCCTCTCGGTTTAGTCCAAATTTAAGTATCAAAGTAATTTGGACTTCAAAATTAGTTAAACCTAGGCTAAACTATGACTAACCCAGGATTAACTACATATCAAAGTGAGGCTTAGAGCCACTTTGATAACGGGTTAAACTGGGTTAGGGTGGGTTAATTGGGGTCGGGTGGATTACTCCCTATTCGATAGTTTTTTCCTTAATCTGGGTCAGATAGGGTTAAAGTGGATTAACTCGTTCTTAAGAAATAGGTGAAATGAGTTAATCCACCTGAGTTAGGGTTAAGGGTGAGGTGAGCTAACCCGGGTAAACCACCCGCCACTAACCTAAGCCATTATCAAAGTGACTCTTAGCCTCACTTTGGTAGATAGTTAGTCTAACCCAATGTTAACTCAATCGGAATAAGTTGTTCCATAGTTAATTCATTTTTACTTTGACAGAAGGAGGTTAATTCATTTGAGTAAACTCTGTACTTTTTTTTTTAAAAAATTACACAATTTGCCATTGATACTGTTCAAATGAACAGTATTTTCTCGGAACACTGTTCATACTACAGTGTAATATCTCTCCCGAGAGAGAGAGAGAGAGAGAGAGAGAGGGTGTCATCTGTGCTGGCGGCGGGGGGATGCCAACTGGCCGACGGTGGCGGGGTTGTTTCCGGCGGTCGGAGCAGTCTTCACGGGAGGATCCCAGAGCGTTCCCACCGCAGGACTATGCAGAGAGGGGGGCGGGGCTCGCCGTCGGCGGGGGGCGCTCGCGGTGGCTGGGGCGGTCTTCACGGGGGAGATCCGGCGATTTTCACGGGGGGATCTCAACGCGTTCCCACCGCGGGACTGTGCAGAGTGGGGGCCAAGGCTAGCCAGCGACGGGCGGCGCTCGCGGTCGCCGGGGCCGTCTTCACGGGGGAATCCGGCGATCTTCACGGGGGGAACCCAAGGCTTTCCCACAGTGGGACTGTGCAGAGCGGGGGGCGGGGCTCGTCGGCGGCGAGGCGCTCGCAGTGGTCGGGACGGTCTTCACGGGGGGATCGCAGCGCTTGTCGTCAACAGTGGCGGTGGTGGCGCGGCTATGTGAAGAAGAAAGCATAGGAGAGAGAGAGAGGGGGTTGCGCGAGTGAAGGGCATTGAATGCCCGGGTTAAACCTGACGAAGCTCTCCAGTTAGGTTTCGAAACCTGGGAGTAACACCTCTTTAACCCGGAACAACCTAAATCCTCTATCAAAGTAAAAAAAGTGCTAACTCTGGGTTAAAAGAGGTGTAACCCAAGGTTTATCCCAAAACAAAGCGGGGCTTAGTCTCTCTTTGGTATTGGTTTATCCAGGGTTTAACTCTAAATTAACTCCGGGATAAGTTTTTTTATGCTTTGATAAGGAGTTAGTGTTAGTCGGATTAGGTTAAGGGTTAACCCAGGGATATTCCTGGATTTTGAAACCCACACCCAAGGATGGGTTAACCTCCTACCTCAATAAATGCTCAATTAAATGTGTGTCTCTCTCTCATAATAAATGTTATTTCTCTCTCTCATTATTACTAGGTTAACCTATTATTTACTAAATCATACTAGATTAAAATTAGGTTAGCCCACATCCTTATTCTCCGATTAACTACCCTCCTACCAAATTAAAAATGGGTTAACTCCGGGTTATTTTAATCGGGTTGAGTTAGCCCACCTTTATCTAACTCCGTACCAAAGTGAGGTTAGCCTCTCTCTGGTATTGGTTTATCTCGGTGTTAGCTCTAAGTTAACTCCGGGATAAGCTTTTTTGTGTTTTGGTAAGGAGTTAGTGTTAGTCGGATTAGGTTAAGGGCTAACCCAGGGATATTCCTGAGTTTTAAAATCCACACTCAAGAATGGGTTAAGGTGGGTTAACCTCCTACCTCAATAAATGCTCAATTAAATGTGTGTCTCTCTCTCATAATAAATGTTATTTCTCTCTCTCATTATTATTAGGTTAACCTACTATTTACCAAATCATACTAGATTAAAATTAGGTTAGTCCACATCCTTACTCCCCGATTAACTACCCTCCTACCAAATCAAAAATAGATTAATTCTGGACTATTTTAATGAGGTTGACTTAGCCCATCTTTAACCTAACTCCATACCAAAGCCACCCTTATAGATCCCTAGCTATCAAGTTCGAATTTATAATTATCAAGTTCGACTTTATAAATCATTATTTGATTCTCAATTCTCATGACCGGAAATGGTTTCAACCTGGCCTGAAAGGCAAGCTGCAGGGTACACGCACATTTATGGCTCCCTTGGATTCCTACAGGCAAACAGGAAGGCTTATTGACTCCCAACAGAAATGACAGGGCCTGTTGGACGCTCTCCACTTCACTGTACGCCGAAGCCAAAAGTACAAGAAAGATTCAGATGAAGGAATGAGCCACAGGCCGTGCCCTAATAAGTGCTCGTTTGGTTGGGATTAAATCGAGATTTCAATCGTTAAATTCGTCTGAACAATCTGGAATCCAACCAGATGCATTTTGCACATTTTGATTTTTGTATCTTCGACGGATTCTTTAATTAGTGAGAGAGATATACATGTACATGGAGAGAGAAGAAATCTGGAGAAGCTCACTCCTTTACCAGTTTCGTGCAGATTTTCAAATCCAACCGACCCAAAACCCACTTTAACCCGTACCCACTGGTCTTTATATCATGTTTATTTAACCCTCCACCGACTATTTAACTGCGGCCTAATCAAACATTTACGGTGGGATTAAAAGGGCACGTGCGATGAGGTGCCCACGAGAATGGCTGTGCCCAGGCAAATTTGCACGTGGCATCAAATGAAATTATATTTAAAAAAAACTCTGGCATGACTAGACAGTTGTACTTGCGCAGAGATTTTCAAAAAAAAATTCAGGACTCAAGCGCAAACAAACAGGTCCTAAAATCTAGTTTGACATAGGGTTATCCCCGTGTTAACTCTCTCTCAATCGGGAGAGTTGCAGAATCACCAACGAAGACGCTGTCGTCACCTCCAGATCCCCTCGACGCAAGTGTAGACGTCACCGCCACCTCCTCCAAATCCCCCCGTCGAAGTTGCAGAGTCGCGCCCCCCCCCCACCGCGCCACCGGCGAAGATGACTCGACTACCTCCGAATCACCCCGCCGCCAACGATGCCCCCTGCCCCGCCCCTTTCTCTCTCTCTCTCTCCTCTACTTTCTTCTTCTGTGTGAACACATACCACCCCACCACCGACGACGATACCGCCGACGACGATGACGCTTGCCCCCGTCAACACCGATGTCGTTACCGACAGACGTAGCCCAACCCTATCTTGCCCAACCCCTACGTCGCCACACACTCTCTCCATCACGGGGAAGACGATGATACCGTAGCATAAATATTGTTGCGAAAAAATACTGTTCGTGTCCTAAAATATTATTCAACTGAATATTAATTGACAACAATTTATGTACTTTTTTGTAAAAGAATTACAAAGTTAATCCAATCGAGTAACTAGCACTCCTCTATCAAAGTAAGTGAGATAACACTTAATAAAAGACAGTTTAATCGGGTTGAGTTGCGCTACCTTTTATCCTAACATTCTACCAAAGTGGAGCTTAATATAGATAGAGTGTGTGTTGTGCTTGAAATAATGACCCCGTATAATCTAATTAATTTAGAAAAAAAAACACACGGTAAAAAATTCACCCAATCACACATCCACCATAAAAAAAACTCTATTTTAAAGGTTGTACAGAGATGTAGAAAAATCCTTCTCTAAGTTTTTAGGAGTGGTTAATGAATAACCCAAGGTTTTGGAAGGCTGTCTAACGTAGCAGAAAAAAGATTAAACGAGGCTTATCTCATTACAGCCAGCTCCGAGAGGGAGAGTGAAGGGAAAATAGATAACTTTTTTTGAGAAGAAAAACGAACCGTTCGCTCAGACTATTGGGAGGAACACGGTTTGGGGGCAGCAATCGAGGTGTTGTCTCATGTGGCGCGGGCACGAAGCTGAAGCGCACTGATGGGCGATAACCCGAGCCTGTGTGGTGAGGAGGCGCTGCCGCTGCTGGTCATGCTGCCAGCGCCGGCGGGCATGAGCTGGAGCCCCGTCGGAATGGCCACGGAGAGGTTGGTCGTGGTGGTGGGTTCTGGCATCGCCGCCTGGGGTGGTGCAGTTGGTGGCGCCGCCCCGCCGCCGCCGCCGCCGCTTTCCACATGCTTTCTTGAACGGTGGCGTCCCCGGTGCATGTGGCGGTGGCAGTACTTCTGGTTGGGGACGGCATCCCTGGAGCACCGCCACTTCTTGCCGTCGGTCCGCCGGCAGCGCCCCGGCTCCGGGTCCATGCCGCTCCCGTAGTCGAAGCAAAGCCCGCCGCCGACGCACCCCATGACTGCGCCGGTTCAGAAGCTCCTCAAAAGCTCAACGCAAAGATATGGGGGGGGGAGAAGTTGGCTGGCCACGGTGGGCGAGCTGGGCAGTTAGGGACTTACATGAAGGGAGCGGGTAGTGGCCGCGGAAGGACGAAGAAGAGGAAGAAGGCGAGGAGCCCGCCACGCTCTTCCAGATGGGGAGCACGAGCTGGAGGGGCACGGGCACACCTGCTGCCATGTACTTGTAGATGAGCGCCTGGTGCTGCAGCTCCTGCAACTGCAGGAAGGTGAAGGCCGGCCTCCCCCCGCCCGAGCCACCGCAGGGGCCCAGCCCCAGCCCCAGCCCGAGGGCCACGGGCGGAGCCAACGCCGTCGTCACGAGCTCTGCTACCACAGAAAGGAACAAAAGGAGTTTAACTGGAGATATATAAGATGGGGAAGAGGAGGAAAGTTGTAATGGCGGAGGTGGTGGTGGAGGAGGGTAGGTACCGGCGTCGGAAAGACGAGCTGCTTTGGGAGGTGGTGGGCTCTGCCGCTGCTCCATTTTCTCAGCGAGACATGACGTGAGAAGTGGGAAAAGAAAAACCTGCGTCTCTCCTCACCGCGCCACAGTCGACACTGCTGCAGGGGAGAATCTCTATCTAACCTCTGGTTCGGTCCTCTGACCTCTCCTCCCTTCGCTCCATCCACCCCACCGCCCCTCTCTATTTTCTAGCTGCAATGGCTTTGTTCTTTAGAAAAAGAGAGAAGACCCTCCTCACCCTCTTCTCTCTCTCTCTCTCTCTCTCTCTATGCCCCCCCTCTGTCTGTCAGACATTTATGAGCAGCGTTTCCTCTCGCGGGTGCCACTGCCTATGCCCGCGACCTGCAGGACCATCGCCATGGACGGCGCTGGCTTGAGTTTTGTCATCCGCGACGTGGCGCGATGCACCTACTTTGTGGTGGTCAGTTTGCTCTTGGGAGAATCTATGATTGGTGGGGCGTGTGTGCCGTGATGCATGGGATTTGTTCATAAGGACGCACCGCAACAGTCTGTGAGTTTAAAAAAAAAAAGGGGAGGCAGAAGCAAACCCGGGCTTCCCACCGATCGATCGATGATCAAAGGGGAGGCAGAAGCAAACCCGGGCTTCCCACCGATCGATCGATGATCGTTCATCGATCGATCTATCAGTGTCCTTCGCACTGCGATTTCTGGTTGGTCACGAGAACCAATGGCGTGACAACTGTCTCTCTGACAGTCGCTGGTTCCCTCGAGCCGTAGTTTGTCAGGTGCAGGGGGGCATCAATGATGGTGTCCTCTCTCACTACACACACAGATGTAACATGCGGCCCCGTTAAAAACTGTTTAATCAGTACATGCATTTTATTCTCTCCATGTAATTTTAACATGATGAACCGGTGTTGTCAGGGTAAAATATGGTGACGTTGGATCAGCGTTTTGGTCTCGAGTAAAAACAATAGGTTAAGTGTTTGGAAGACAACTTTTGGTCGGAAGTCAGTCCTCAATTCAGTTTTCAGCATAAGTCATAAGAGTTTGTTATAATTAAGTCCACATAGTTATACATTAGAACCTTTCCTAATAAGCCCAACTTCATCTCAAAACTTATATCGAAGTCAAAACACAACCCAAAAACTTACAGGGATAATTGTAAAAATAATTCTTTTGAGTACATAATTATATAATTATCTATCTTATTTTAATAACATTCTTGCATTGGTAGTGTCAATTTTTGCAGTTGCCCTTTGCTCAAGGTGTGAAGTACATTCCGTCCTCATTCGAAAATTTTCATTTTTAGACTATCCATATAAAAAGTGTCTTTTGACTGGTGCATTACGCTAAAGAGAGAGGGAGGAAGCCGTTAACACAATTTTAGTCGTAGTTTTGGCTTCCAACATACCAGAAGCTACAATCTGGTGCTTTTAATTAGAAACCAAACCGGCCCCAAAAATATGTAATTTGACTTCCAAAACCCGTCTTCCTCTCCTTGAAATGTCTTGATCAAAACTTCAAGTCCAAAGTGCGTCCAATTAGAAACTTCCCCAGACATGGCCTAAAAGTTGTGCCAAACATATCCTTGGCTTATCTGTTTCGAGTCTGCTCACCATTTTACACAGCAGTGCAGCAAAGAAAGAAGTGATTGATCGCATGAGCATCTCGGTTGCATGATATAAAAAGAGGTCGAGATAACATTAGAATCTCATAAGCTGAGGGCTTGCAACTTATCTCTGTACCATTATCACTTATCGGTGATTTTGGTCCGCCCTGAACAATCTAAAGTCAACTCTTTAACACGGACACTCCCAATGAAGAATGCAGATACCCCATATTTCCTGGAATGTGGTGTCCGATTGTATAGATATACTGTTGAAAATTACTGCAAAAATATGGTACCGAGAGGAGATAAGAGGTTGCTCTTGGTACATTTCTCTCTTCTCCTTTTTTACTTGCTGGAAGACAGTGAAGATGTAAAACATAGAAGGTTTTTCACATTTTAGCAGCATGTGGTTCTAACCCTCACTACTATGAGAAATCAATGCCATAGAACCCCCCGCATCAACATATTTACACTCCTATGGCTGGCCAACTAATGGTGATCTACAATTAGCAACATATTTGCTCCCTTTACCGAACAAGAAAACTCTGAGTCAGCATCCAGCATATGAAATTTGATCCCTGCTGAGGCTAGGCACCTGAGCATCCACTGAAAACATATTGGTGAATATACCTGATCTTGATACAGCCTGTAGTAAGCTTCAAACATGGTAGCTCTTCTCCTGCACAATGCAGCATGAGCATGATCAGATATACTAATCAATCATTCGAATTTGTACCTGCACTGCAATTCTTTAAGATGTCCTTGATGCTTTCAAAGAAAAGAAAAAACATGTAGACAAAGTAATATGAAGGCATAGGTAAGAAATTTTTGAGTTAAAAGAACATCTATCTAATCAACAGTATCCCTGACTTTTACCCTATTTTCTCTTCTTTCGTGAAGAAAGATTAATCAAGGGGCAAGAGCAAGGATTTTTAGGAGGCAGGGAAGAGGGACACTCAATTGATTTGAACATGTTAAAAGAAATTATCAAGCAAAAAAAAATAGGTTTGCTCCGACTCCCGTTTCCCTCATGTGTCGGCCAATTTATGCTTTGTCACTTAGAGCATGACAAACACGGGGTGTGTAGTCCAAATCATAACTATGGGCTTTGATACCGTGTTAAAGTTATTTAATTGGGCTATCCAACCGAAAATCTTAAGATGTTGAGTGGAGAGGGTTCCACTATTACAAGCATATTATGATTTTGTCTCTTTTCCAATATGGGACTATTCTAACAATGTACACACACACAAGCTTAGCTACAAGTATGGCATTGGATAGATTCAAATGGTAGGATAGGATTCATGAAGCCTACAACAAATAAATGGGATTATGCTCTGATGATGATGATATACATGTATATGTGAATGTATAGACCATCTTGTTTGTAATCCATTAATTTGGTTAATTTGTGGTGGCCAAAATGGTTAACAATAGCAGATAGAGACAAGCTCTTCATGTCATTGTTAGAGCATGATAAACAAAAGCACAAGATGATGGTGCCTGTGTCGAGAGGCAAGGGGGAAGAAACTCCCTTCCTCTGACAGCAATGCCTGGTCAGCTGCGGGCCACCCTCCACGTCGTCTTCTCAAACTTCGGGAGTGGGCAGCGGCAAAGTTTTTGGGATTCTCTTTTTCGAGAGAAGCGATGTTTTTTTTTGTCTTGCAAAAGGGCACAAGCCTTCTACTTGCAAAAATGCATTGGTCTGTTGCTGGTGTCAGAAGGTAGGACACTGTAGCATGATTTGTCTCGGGGGGGGGGGGGGGTCTCCTTTGGTGTCGGAGGAGGTGGTGTGATTGGGTCCCTGTGTTGATGTTCCATTATTTCACAACTACGAAAGGAATCTCGACTTCTTCTCACATTGTCTTGTGGGCCTTTCTGTTCAAGGTTAACCAACTGAAGCCAATGTTAAGGAGGCCTTGCAGGCTCATTGGCCGAAGTCTCAGGAGTGGAAGGTGTTCCGTCTTCCATCTGAGGAGTTTCTTATTCCTTGGCCAACAGACAACCTCTCCTCTTGACTGCATCAGCTCAAGGAGTTCTTGTTTTCCAAAGGTTCACTTGTTTTCAGGCGATGGATGATTGAAGATGGCGCAGCTCAAGCAGCTAAGAACAGGGTGGTGTCTCGTAGGCTAGTTGGAATCCCTCTTCCCATGTGGGATGTCGAGATTTTCAAGCAGTGGTAACTCCCGTTTGATCTGCTCCGGCAGGTCTACCAAGATTCAGCACACTGGGTACACCTTCAGTTTATCCAAATTCAGGTGGAGGTCAAGGATGTGAAGGCCATCCCGGACTGATCAAACTTTACTGGGGTCGGAACAGGTTTTGGGTTTCAGTTGCCATTGGTAAGGATGCAGTCGAAATAGGGGACTGGACCTATGCTGAAGTCGCCGCTACGTACTGGTTGTACAAGTTGCAGGAGGCTTCTGTTGGTGTGAGGAAGATGAACGAGTCTGCCCTGAGTGCAACAACACAGCCTGACCCGGACGTCGTATCTCAGCAGGTGCAACTTTCGGTGTAAAGACTTGGGTAAAAACAGAGTAACATTTTTCGCAATTAAACAAACTTCAGGCTGAATTTTTAAGAAATCAAAGACTGAGTTTTATTTAAAATTTTCCCTTAGCTACTTCAACCTAATGGGCTGAAGTTAATGGGCCTAAATCCTTTGACTAATGGGTCTAGAAAACAGACCACTAGGGGGCTGCTCATGGGTTTTAATTTGTCTCCCAATGGGCTGTTTTAGAACAGACCCTTAGTGGGCTACTAAGTGAGCCTTAGGGTTTAAGTGAGCAACCGCCTCTCTCTCCTCTTATCCCCCACCACCAAACCTCTCTTTTAAAAAGAGGGGCGTCTGCTGCTCTTATTTTCCCAGCACAGCCAGAAAGAGAACAGAAGGGGGGGGGAGAGAGAGAGAGCCAGGGGAGGGTGGGCAACCAGAGAGAGAGAGAGAGCAACAGAGCAGCGGCAGCAGCCTGCAGCAAAGAAACAAGAAAAAGAGGAAGACAGAGAGAGAGGATTGTGCGCAGCAGCAGCAGCAGCAGCACCAGCAGTACCAGCAGTAGAAAAAAGAGGAGAAGAAGGGAGTCAACAAGGAGAGGAGTTCCCTCCAGGGCGCCAGCAGTCGGGGGACCCCTTTTGGGGCCTCTCCATGGTTCTCGTAAGAGGTAGGGTGATACCCAATCTAGCTCCTTCATTTTGGGTTTCTTTTAAGGGTTTTGGGCAATTCTAATGAAGGGTTTACAAGGGAGGTTCTGTCAAATTCGTTTCAGAAAAAAAGGTTGCATGGAATGGCAATTCTAATGAGTTCTGTTCATGGTCTAGGCATGTGAATGACTGGGTTTGATTGGAGTTTACAACAATTGGTATTCTAAGCCATCATAGTAGGTGATAACTGTGAGACACGGAATGTTTTTTATCGTACATAAAAATAGACATATGAATGTTCTTTTTGAAAAGAAACATTCCCTATAGGTAAGGGGTCATTCCGTGGGTGCGCATCGTATCAGACGATTTGGGTTCGGGTGCTGGACCTCTCTCCACTGACCGTAATCAGTGTTGATTTATATCGGCTTAACGTTTGAACACCTTTGTTTGACTGTCAAAGAAAACCCAAAGTCCTTCTATGGGGGTCCTGATGTTGAGGGCAAACTCTCTTGGAGGGCTCACAATGTCCACTCTCTCACCACCGACCAACAACAAAGACTGAATTAGGGTTCAACTGAGGCCATGTTTAGGCAAAACCCTAGAATTTAGGAATGTGAAGATGATTTAGGGAAAGCCGTAGGCATATTTGAAGTCACGAGAGGTTTCCTGGACTCTGGGGGTATTTTGGTAATTTTACTATGCCCTACACAGACCTAGGGTTGGGGTGACATATGAGTGTCGGACTGAGCTGACGTTGTTCCCGGACGGAAGGGGTGACAATGGCTTCATAGAAGACTCATGTGTGTAAAGTTCGCCAAAGGAGGGGTATATGTACGATTTTCACAAGTCGAGAGGTTTTCTTGTAATTTTCTCTCGAGGAGATGCATAAAATATGCTGAGCATTTTTACATTCCAAATTAGTACAAGAATTGTCGGCGAGTTGTCAACTGTACAAAAGTCCGCACTAACGCGGGAGACAGGGACGTAGCCCCAATTACAAAAGTTGCAGGGTAAAACTATAAATAACATGACTTTTATGTTTCTCGAACCCCGGGGAGGACATTTATGCAGTTCTCCTATTATTAGGGCAGAAGCATATGACTTAGTCGTCCCGGATCTTAGAAACTTACAACACGGCCCACTGAGGGAAAAAATTACAAAAATATCCTCATAGGAGTATATACAGAAGACCCGAGGACTTACCTCTCACAAGCCAAAACAAACAGAACAAGCTCCTTGCGCGGATGTTGTAGCCGTAGATCGCTCTACCTCCAGATTGTCTCCACCTAGATCCTTGGGGTCTATTTATAGAAGGCGGGAGGACCCAGGTGTGGACGACGAGATCGTGGGAAGGACGAGAGAAGGAGAGGACGAGGACGAGTTACTGGGGAATGTAGGAAAAGTGATGAAAAGTATGACCTGAAGGAAACATTCCGATGGAACACGGAGAAACTAGACTTATCCAACCTCCGGTACGAGGCGGAGATAGGGATCCGAAGATCCTCTCACGCAAGCTAACTACCTCCTCAACAGGTATGGCCTGTTGTTTCGGGAGCAGCTTTGAAGATACCGAGTATTGGGATAGGAAATGCTGGCACTCTGGGCAATGAGGGAATGGAGGATGTTGACACGAGTAACGACGAGGGTGTAAGTAGCGTCACAAAAATGGGGATACAGGGGTACAAATTAGGTGGTGAAACGCTAGGAAAATACTCGGCGAAGGTTGTCTCTACCGGGTTCAGGTACAAGGGACAAACGAAATGAGAATACGAAGTTATAGCAGAATATCACTCAGCAAGAGATCATAACAGTAATGTAAATAAAAAGCGAACCACCACGAGACATTGGTCTTTGTGGGATTTTTATAAATATATATACATAGTACTAAGTATATACATATACAGTAAACCACCACTAGACATTGGTCTTTGTGGGATTTTAGCAAAAATGAAAATATCAAAAATGAAATGATAGAACGAAAATTACAGAATGAAACCTCCGCGAGGAACTTGTTCCATTCAGCGGGGTTTGAACACAAATAAAACTAAGAGGACAGAACGAAAATTACAGAATGAAACCTCCGCGAGGAACTTGTTCCATTCAGCGGGGCTTGAATAGAAATAAAAATAACAAAAATGAAATGACAGAACGAAAATTACAAAATGAAACCTCCGAGAAGAACTAGTTCCATTCAGCAAGGTTTGAATGAAGATTACAAAATAAAACCTCCGCGAGGAACTAGTTCCATTCAGCGGGGTTTGAATGAAGATTACAAAATAAAACCTCCGCGAGGAACTAGTTCCATTCAGCAGGGTTTGAATGAAGATTACAAAATAAAAAATCTCCGCAAGGAACTAGTTCCATTCAGCGGGGTTTGAATGAAGATTACAAAATAAAAAATCTCCGCGAGGAACTAGTTCCATTCAACGGGGTTTGAATGAAGATTACAAAATAAAACCTCCGCGAGGAACTAGTTCCATTCAGCGAGGTTTGAATGAAGATTACAAAATAAAATCTCCGCGAGTAACTAGTTCCATTCAACGGGGTTTGAATGAAGATTACAAAATAAAACCTCCGCGAGGAACTAGTTCCATTCAGTGGGGTTTGAATGAAGATTACAAAATAAAACTTCCGCGAGGAACTAGTTCCATTCAGCGGGGTTTGAATGAAGATTACAAAATAAAACCTCCGTGAGGAACTAGTTCCATTCAGCGGGGTTTGAATGAAGATTATAAAATAAAACCTCCGCGAGGAATTTGTTCCATTCACGGGGCTTGAACAATGACAGAATAAAGATTATAGGATGAAACCTCCGCGAGGAACTTATTCCATTCACGGGGTTTGAACAGAAATTAAATGGGGAGGGGAACCGCCGCGGGGAATGATCCTCCGCGCGGGTGAGAATAAGAACAAAGAACTAAAAAAATGAATGTAGGGAAGTGTGTGTGTGTGATCGCCAGAGGTTGTGTACCTCGAAATAGAAGGGAATGATCGCGTCTCGTCTCCGAGCTGAGGGATTACGTGGGTTTCTTCTTCCTCTTCCTTCGGCCGGCCGACGGAGAGGGCTTTCCTTTGATGGTTACCCTTGCAAAACAAAAAAGACGAAACAAATGACAAACGGATTAGAGTGGGGAGAGCATAGTATCAGTCCCTTGAAATGAAAGCGATGCAATCGTATTCAAACACGCACCTGATTGGTGTTGTTTGAAATCCCTCTTGGACATAAAGGGTAGACAAATGATATGATGAATGGACAACCAGGGTTCTCTCAGGGAGAGAAACACAATAGAGATGACAAATGATGCGTACAATGCATTTAAAAAAAATCAAGCAGGACAAGGGAGATGAGAAAGCTTATTGGGGATGTTGTTGACGGGCTTTGGACGAGCTTCTCCAAGATGTGGATGGCACGAGCGTATGGTGGGACGGAACGGCTTCTCGTGTACTCCGACGCCCGGAGACTCAGCAGGGGCCTTCCCGGTGTCGATGTAGCCCTGAAAAGGAGAGAGAGAGAGAGAGAGAGAGAGAGAGAGAGAGAGAGAGCTCTTTTTATTATTATTTTTTTAGAGATATTTAGAAAGGATGATATATGTGAAGATAGAAGGTGGAAGAGGGATAAAAAAGACTTAAAAATAAATAATAAAAATAGAAAGGGATAGGGATAAAAGCCTAATCATTAAAATAAAAATATACATGTATATATACATATTAAAGATGTATGTGCATGGAGTAGAGAGAGGTAGAGAGAAGAGAGAGATAGGGAGAGAGAAGAGAATTTTTTATTTTTGGGGGATCTTTAGAAAGAAATGATGTAAGTGAATAGGAAGAGGAGGGGATGAGAGCTTAATAAAATATATATATATATATATGTATATTCATATTAACACCCACGTATATGTGTATGGAGGAGAGAGAGAGAGAGATCGCGACTAGAGGGGGAGAGAGAATAGGTGAGAGAGAAAGAGAGATCGAGATGAGAGAGAGAAGAGGGTGAGAGAGTGATAAAAAAAATAAAAAAAAGAGTTGAGAGAGAGATCGAGAAAGAGAGAAGAGAGAGTAAAAGAATGAGAGAGAGAGAGATCGAAGGGGGAGAGAGAGCGTGTGGGAGAGAAGAGAAAGAAGAGGGAGGAGAGAGAGCGCGATTGAGAGGGGGAGAGAGAGAGGGAGAGATCGAAGTGGAGGAGAGAAAAAAATAATAACAATAAAAATAGAGAGAGCGGGAGAGATCGGGAGGGGGAGAGAGAGAGCGTGAGACGGAGGGTGAGAGAAGAGAGAGAGAGAGTGGACGCGAGAGAGAGAGAGAGGTCGCGAAAGAGAGGGGGGCGTGGGCGTCCACGGAGGGAGGGCTCCGCGGCGGCCGGAGGGCTCGGCTGGGAGGCTGACGGCCGGTGAGGGAGTGGCCGTGGGTGGACGCGGGGTTGGCAGGCGGCGACCGGCGGTGGCGACGGGCTCACGGCGGTGGTGCGCAGGCCGTGTGCAAGCGGGGAAGGTGGTGAGAAGAGGTGGTCTGCGGAGGTGGCTGGGTCAGCAGGGAGGCGGTGAGAGGTTCGGTTGGGCTCACGTAGGGGAGGGTGGAGAGATGGGAGAACGAGTGAGGTGGTGCAGGGCGAAAGGTCGACGGCAGCGTGAGTGTGAGTGAGAGGGAGGCTAGCCGCGGTGGGGTGGCTACGCAGGTGAGAAGGCGACGGTGGTGTGAAGGTGAGGGAGAGGGAGGTGGTGGCGAGGTGGCTGCCGCTTGTGGACGACGAAATCGTACCAAGGAGAGAGAAGGAAAGGGGAACGAAGACGAATTACAGGGTGATATGAGAATGGCGGCGGAAAACACGACCTGAAGGAAACGTTCAGACTTATCCAATTTCCGGTACGGGGCGGAGATAGGGATCCGAAGATCCTCTCACGCAAGCTAACTACCTCCTCACCAGGCGTGGCCTATTGTTTCGGGAGTAGCTTTAAAGATACCAGATGTTAGGATAGGATATGCTAGGACTCTAGGTAACGAGGGAATGCAAGGTGTTGACACGAACAACGACGATGATGAAAGTAGTGACATAAGAACGGGGAATAGGGGGGGTGCCAATTGGATAGTGAACGTTGGAGAATACCCGGCGAGAGTTGTCTCCACCGGATTCAGGAACGGGGGACAAACAAAATAAGAATACGAAATTACAGCAGAATGTCACTCATCATGAAATCATAACAGTAATATGAACAAGGCAAACCAGAATTATAGCAAGATATCACTTAACAGGAGATCATAACAGTAATATAAACGGAGCGAACCACCACAAGACATTGGTCTTTGCGGGATTTTTATAGCAAAGATAAAGACAATGGGAATGAATGACAGAATGAAAATTACGGAAGGAAACCTCTGCGAGGAACTTGTTCCATTCAGCGGGGTTTGAACAGGAATAAAAATAATAGAAATGAAATGACAAAACGAAGATTGCAAAATAAAACCTCCGTGAGGAACTAGTTCCGTTCAGCGGGGTTTGAACGAAGATCACAAAATAAAAACCTCCGCGAGGAACTAGTTCCGTCCACGGCGTTTGAATGAAGATCACAAAATAAAACCTCCGCGAGGAACGGGGTTTGAATGAAGATCACAAAATAAAACCTCCGCGAGGAACGAGGTTTGAATGAAGATCACAAAATAAAACCTCCGCGAGGAACTAGTTCCGTCCACAGGGATTGAATGAAGATCACAAAATAAAACCTCCGCGAGGAACTAGTTCCGTCAACGGGGTTTGAATGAAGATCACAAAATAAAACCTCCGCGAGGAACTAGTTCCCTCAACGGGGTTTGAATGAAGATCACAGAATAAAACCTCCGCGAGGAACTAGTTCCGTCAACGGGGTTTGAATGAAGGTTACAAAATAAAACCGCCGCGAGGAACTAGTTCCGTCAACGGGGTTTGAATGAAGATCACAAAATAAAACCTCCGCGAGGAACTAGTTCCGTCAACGGGGTTTGAATGAAGGTTACAAAATAAAACCGCCGCGAGGAACTAGTTCCGTCAACGGGGTTTGAATGAAGATCACAAAATAAAACCTCCGCGAGGAACTAGTTCCGTCAACGAGGTTTGAATGAAGATCACAAAATAAAAACCTCCGCGAGGAACTAGTTCCGTCAACGGGGTTTGAATGAAGGTTACAAAATAAAACCGCCGCGAGGAACTAGTTCCGTCAACGGGGTTTGAATGAAGATCACGAAATAAAACCTCCGCGAGGAACTAGTTCCGTCAACGGGATTTGAATGAAGATTATAAAATAAAACCGCCGCGAAGAACTAGTTCCGTCAACGCGGTTTGAATGAAGATCACAAAATAAAAATCTCCGCGAGGAACTAGTTCCGTCAACGGGGTTTGAATGAAGGTTACAAAATAAAACCGCCGCGAGGAACTAGTTCCGTCAACAGGGTTTGAATGAAGATCACAAAATAAAACCTCCGCGAGGAACTAGTTCCGTCAACGGGGTTTGAATGAAGATCACGAAATAAAACCTCCGCGAGGAACTAGTTCCGTCAACGGGATTTGAATGAAGATCATAAAATAAAACCTCCGCGAGGAACTAGTTCCATCAACGGGGTTTGAATGAAGATCACAGAATAAAACCTCAGCGAGGAACTAGTTCCGTCAACGAGGTTTGAATGAAGGTTACAAAATAAAACCGCCGCGAGGAACTAGTTCCGTCAACGGGGTTTGAATGAAGGTTACAAAATAAAACCGCCGCGAGGAACTAGTTCCGTCAACAGGGTTTGAATGAAGATTACAAAATAAAACCGCCGCGAGGAACTAGTTCCGTCAACGGGGTTTGAATGAAGATCACAAAATAAAAACCTCCGCGAGGAACTAGTTCCGTCAACGGGGTTTGAATGAAGGTTACAAAATAAAACCGCCGCGAGGAATTAGTTCCGTCAACGGGGTTTGAATGAAGATCACAAAATAAAACCTCCGCGAGGAACTAGTTCCGTCAACGGGGTTTGAATGAAGATCACGAAATAAAACCTCCGCGAGGAACTAGTTCCATCAACGGGGTTTGAATGAAGATCACAAAATAAAACCTCCGAGAGGAACTAGTTCCATCAACGGGGTTTGAATGAAGATCACAGAATAAAACCTCCGCGAGGAACTAGTTCCGTCAACGGGGTTTGAATGAAGGTTACAAAATAAAACCGCCGCGAGGAACTAGTTTCGTCAACGGGGTTTGAATGAAGATCACAAAATAAAAACGGCCGCGAGGAACTAGTTCCGTCAACGTGGTTTGAATGAAGATCACAAAATAAAAACCTCCGCGAGGAACTAGTTCCGTTCACGGGGTTTGAATGAAGATTACAAAGTAAAACCGCCGCGAGGAACTAGTTCTGTCAACGGGGTTTGAATGAAAGTTACCAAGTGAAACCTCCGCGAGGAACTTGTTCCGTTCACGGGGAATGATCCTCCGCGCGGGTGAGGATAAGAACAAAGGACTAAATGAACGTAGGGGGGTGTGTGTGTGTGTGTGTGATCGCCAGAGGTTGTGTACCTAGAAATGGAAGAGAATGATCGCGTCTTGTCTCCGAGCTGAGGGATTACGTAGGTTTCTTCCTCTTCCGTCGGCCGGCCGACGAAGAGCGCTTCCTTTGATTACCCTGGGAAACAGACGACAAACGACACTGAATCAGAATAAAGATGGCGGTGTAGTATCAATCCATTGGGATGAGATGACAACCAATATTGCACAAAGAACACGCACCTGGCTGGTGCCAGTTTAAACCCCTTTAGATCAAAGGGTAGGACAATGATATGATGCAATGCACAAGTGAAGAAATATATGAATCGTGCCCTCTAAGGAGAGGAGCGTGGTATGAGCAAAATCGACGAATGATGCATGCATATGCAATTAACTAAATGAAAACAACTCAACAAAGGGAGAAGAGAGCTTATTCAGAGATGGGTGATGGGCTTCAAGGGAACTCTGGACGTTGCGAGAACACGTAGCACGACAGAGAGACTTTCCTCATATACACGAACACCGGGACACCTGAAAATTGGGCGAAAACTAGCTTCCTCTCCACAGATTCGAGAACAGTTAATTATATGTACATATATATATATATATATATATATATCTAACTATAGATATATAAGGAGACATACCTATATATATATAGATATATGAGATGTCTATCTATTACTATATATACATAATTAACATAGAGAAGAGTAAGATAATAAAATAAAATGAAATATTTGAAAGAAAGAGAGAGAGAGAGGAAGAATTTCTTTTTTTTTATATATTTTTTAGGCTTTAATTTCAGAGGAAAAGAGTGTAGAAATAAAAAAAAGAATAGAATAAAAATAATATACATATATGTATTTACGTCTACAAGAGAAAGAGAGAATAATAAAAAGGGAAAGAAAAGAGGGAGAGAGAGATCGAGAGGGGGGAGAGGGGGAGTAAAAGAACGAGAGAGAGAGAGAGAAAGTATGAGAGAGGAAAAGAGAGAGGGTGATAGAGAGAGAAAAGATAAAATAAAATAAAAAAAGGAAAGAGAGGGAGGAGATCGAGAGAGAGGAAGAGAGAATAAGAGAGGGTAAAAAGAGAAAAATAATAATAATAAAAAAAGAAAGAGTGAGAGAACAAGAGGGAGAGAGAAAGAGAGAGAGACCGCGATGGCGCGATAGATGGAGGAGAGAGAAGAGAGACGGAAGAGGTGAGAGAGAGATCGAGAGGGAGGGGGAGAGAGTGAGACGGAAGGAGAGAGAGAGAGAAGAGAGAAGAGAGAGAGCGCGATCGGCGTCCGCGGCGGGTTCGGTGTGAGGGTGGAGACGACGGCGACGGGCACGGCAAGGGCGGTGGCCGGTGCGACGGTGGCAGCGGCCTTGCCGTGGACGACAGAAGGTGGCCTGCGGCGGTGTCGCGGCGGCCGGCGAGGGTCGCGGCGGCTCTTGGAAACGATGGAGAAGCCGAGAGGCTGCCGCGGCAGTGCAGTTGGATGAGGTGGAGAGCTCGCCGGCGGGGAGGCTGACGACGGCGACGGCGGCAGTGGGGTGCACCGGTGGGTGGGGTGGAACGTGAACGGCCGGAGGTGGTGAGGATGGCCGACGTGGAGAGGAGAGGGCGGCTCGGCAGCGGCGTGAGTGCAGTCGCGGTGAGTAGGAACAGCAGCAGAGGGGAGGTGCAGCGGCTACGACGGGGGTCGTCGGGGTTACATGCAGACGGTGGAAACCGGTGAGGGAGCTCGGTGGCGTCGGTTGGGGTGGCGCAGTGACGAGGGAAGTCGTCCGGACGGAGAGGATGGGGACCGGCAGCGGCGGGTGAGGGTGCAGTGAGGTAGCAGTGGGTTCGACGGTGAGGGGACGAGTATGGTAGAAGGAGAGAGGGAGAGATGGGGGCGGTTGGGAAGAGAAAAGAGAGGGGGGATCAGGAGAGAGCGACGTGAGGAGGAGGGATCAGTTTTTGTGAAGGCGAGAAAAGTGGCAGTGGCTACCGTGAGGAGGTGGGGGTCGCGGCTGGGTTAGTAGAGTGAGGGAGGGAGATGGGAGAGAAAAGAGAGATGAGGGGGAGAGGTTCGTGAGATGGGAGAGAAAAGAGAGAGGAGGGGGAGAGGCTTGCGGCGGCTATCTGCAGGTGGTTGCCGGTGGTGAGAGTGCGTGAGAGAAGAATGAGCTGCCGAAGGAGGTTTGCAGTGGGTTAGAGAGAAGGGAGTGCCGGCTGGGTTTGCGGGTGTGGTCAGGAGAGTGGCTAGGAGGGAGACGAGAGAGTACAAGGGAGTCCGAGAAAGAGGGAGTTGGGATCGGCTCTGGGATATGGCCAGGGGCTTCGACGTGAGAAGGTGATTGCATGATAGGAACCGAGAGAGAGATGAGAGACAGAGGGAATATTATGGGGAGACAAGATCCTGAAAATTAGGGGGTGGGGTAGCCATGTGTTTTGTTTGGTTTGATATATATATATATATATATATATATATATATATATATATATATATATATTATTTTTGTTTTGCTTTATTTATTTATTCTTAGTATTATTATTTTTATTCATTATTTTTTATCTAATTATTTTTTAATTTTTTTGTTATTATTAGTATTATTATTTTTATAATCTTTCTCATTTTTTGTATTTATTAAAAACAACCTTATCTATATATATATATCTATATATATCTTTTTTGTTGTTTTGACATTTTCTCATTTCATTTTTTTTATTTTATCATAAAAATAAAAATAAAAATCATTCAAGTAAGTCAAGTGCGCAGGCCCTTTTGGGGCATCACAGTGTAATATGAGATATACTCGCGGTTAATGCCGAAAACGGCGTGTCTACACCGCTATGGTGAGGTGCAGGGGGTGGAGAGATAAGGGAGGCGGTGGTGCCTAGCAGAGAATGGAAAGGGGAGGAGAGACGGGTCTACCCTGTTGCATGGCCATGGGGACGTGGAGAAATGGAGAGGGTCGCGGCAGTGGTGGAGCGCATGGGGAGTTTCGACGTGGGGGAGGTTGACGTGGTGTGGTGTACGCAACATGATGGTGAAGGGAAAGAGAGGAAGAGGGTGCAGAGGGGCTGCGACTGTGAGAGAGAGAGAGAGGCGCGGTGGTGGCCGTGGCAATGGTCGCGGCGGCGGTCGCGGCAGGGTGGCTCGCGGCGAGAGAGGGGAAGAGAGTGGGTGAGAGGGGGGGTCGGCTGGCGGCTTGGGGGTGTCCGGTGGAGAGCTCGCCGGCCGGAAAGCAGACGACGGCGGCGACGGCGGTCGGCGAGCGGTAGCCGGAGGCGACAGCGAGGGGCGGCGGAGAGTGTGGGCTCGCAAGGGGGCTCACGGGTGGCAGGTGCGTCTGTGCACCGTGTGGTGATGCAGAGGAGAGGGAGGAAGAGAGGCACAGGGCGGCCACGGCGGCAGAGGGTGGCAGGGAGGTGGCCACGGCAGGGTTCACCGGCGGTGAGAAGGGTGGCAGTAGGGTGGCGGTTGCAGTCGTCGGGCGGCGGTGAGAGGGCTAGGAGATGGGGGCGTGGTCGCGGCTGGGCGGTTGGGCTGTGGGAGAGAAAGGGAGTGAAGGTGGAGAGGGACGTGGGAGCTGCGGTGGCTTGTGTGGGGCCGAAGGGGGAGACGTAGCCTAGGGGGAGTAGAAGTGGTCGGACGGCCTGGGCTTGCAGATGAGAGTGAGGGAGAGGGTGGCCGGACGATCTGAAGTGAGAGGGATCCGGGGTGAGGTTTTACGTGGGAGAAAGGGAGAGGGCTGCTGGGTCTGTGAAGGAGGGATGGTGAGAGGGGTTTTTGATGTGTGGAGCGGAAGTGAGTCGGAGAGTGAAGAGGAGGTCGGGTCCGGGTTGTGTGGTTAGCAAGAGAGGTCTGCCGCAGGTGAGGAGGTGGGCTGCCGCTGGGTTCGGTTGAGAAGGGATGAAGGGGGTGGAGAGTGAGATGGGTCTTCGTCGGAGAGATACGGTGAGGGGGGGCAGAGGTGTTTAGCCGGGAGGAGAGAGAGGGAGCCCATCGGGGGAGAGGGTGAGAGTGAGGAGATGAGAAGAGATGGATGGGAGAGAAGCGGGTGTCGCTGCCGGGTTCTCTTGGGTGGCTGGGATAGGGCCGCCGTGGGGTGTAAGAGGGAGAGAGGGGGTCTGCGGCATTGCGGCGGGAGAGCGGAGGGGGCTTGGGTGGTTCGGGTTTGATGGTGTGAGTGGAGATGTGAATGAGGAAGGAGTTGGATCAGGAGAGGATAGGCTTCGATGGAGTTGGGAGAGGAGAGGAGAGAAGGTGGCAGAAAAGAAGTGTGTACCCAGTGGGTGAGGTAGCCATGTGAGAGAGAGAGAGGAGATCGAGAGAGTGAGCTAGTTTGGTTTAGAAGATAACCGAGAGAGGGAAAGGTGTAGGGGGAGTGTATTACGTGAGAGATGAGAGTGAGTGGGTGTGAGATGATGAGAGGAGGTGGGGGGCCTCACGGTTGGGAGAGAGGGGTGTGAGGGGAGAGAATGAGTGGGAGATTAGATGGGTTGGCAGTGGGTGGAGGGAGGGGAATAATGATGGAGGGAGACAAGATCCGGGATAGGTGCAGAAAAGTTGATTTTTATTATTATTATTATTTTATATTAGCAGAAAATAATTACTGGGCCAATCCATTAATATTTATTTATTATTATTTATTTCTTTGTGTAGGGGAGAAGGGGCCATTAAAATGGGTTTATTTATATATTATTTTTTTTCATACTGGGCCAAACCCCATAATACAAAACAAATTTTCTGTAGAAACAATGGGCCAAGCCCATTAGCACATGATTCCAAGCATATTAACACAAGAAGTTTTCATGTAAAAAGAATGGGCCAAGCCCATTAACACATCTTTGTTTATTTCTTTTTTTTTTAGAATTAAAAGATGGTCCAAGCCCATTAACATTTTTTTTATGTAGGAAAAGAATGACCACAAGTCCATTAACAAGAGTCTCATTCATTACAAGAAACAACGATTTACTTTTCGTGAGACGCGATTATCAGATAAAAATTGAAGATCACTCAAATAACTTAACTGTGCGAGCCACTTTGGGGCATTATAGTGTAATACGGGATTCACTCACGGTAATGCCAAAAACAGCGTGTCTACACCAGGTTGACAAAACCGTAAGGATTTTCCTCAATTCTGTCAGGGTGGGGTGCAAAAACCCTTATTTCTGTCAAGGTGGGATGGCAAAACGATTTTTTGACCCCTCTACACCTTTTTTTCCTTTTTCTTTTTTCTTTTGGTTACATGGGGTCGGAGAAAGGGGGAGGCCGACCCGCGGGACCCAGCGGGGTCGTGCGACCCCGCTAGCACCCCCGCGGGGTCGGCTGACCCCGCTGGGAGGCCAGCGGGGTTGCTCGGCCCCGCCCGGCCTCCGCCTTGCGCCCCGAAGGGGTCATTTGACCCCCGGGCATGCTATTTGGCCCCTCTCCGCGCCATTTTGCTCCATTTCTGTCGCCCTAGGTTGGGAAGAAATCTATATAGTGCTCCTTGGGCCCTCCTTTCGCCGCGTGACAGCGATAGCTTGGCGGAAACTTCACGTGGGAGCGGAGAAGCGTCTTGTTTGTTGTTTGGTCGTACGTCGCCGCGTGGGGAGGAATTCTCACGTCCGTCTACGCCGTGTGATACACTTGCTCAGCTATTTTTGACGGGTATAAGCACGTACTTTTCTCATAAACTTCCTCGCTGCGACGTCAGTTGTAATAACATGATCGGGCCGATGGACCCTAGACTGCGGAGACACTCCGTGATCCGACGATGTCGACGATACGCCGCTTTTTCGTCGGTTGATATATACCAAAAGGTTCTCAAAGTATTTTGAGACTATTTCGGGTGCAACAATAACTTAGATTTTCAGATAGATTTCCTGTTAAAGATATTAGATTTTTATTTACATGCCATATTACAGCAGGTAATAAGATCATGATAATCCATTTTCCCTCAATCACTCAAGTATGTGATGTCTAGAAGTTTAAGATGTTGCCTTTTGATAGATGAACCCTGGTTGGTTGTCTTTATTTCTCCTTGGTAAGATAATGGGAGGTACTAGATTTAGATAATGGCCAGCGTAAAATTTGAGTGATAAAGAGCAGATAAACCTGTTATAAATATGCATGACTGGACGTGTTCATCCTTTTGTAATGATTCTTGGTCTCTCTTTATGCATCCAAGATTTATAAAACATGTTTCACTCAGACTTTCTCCACCGGAAAGACTTGGAGAATGTTATTAGGATAAAGGAACCAGCATGTTTTATTACTGATTCCTTGCTTAAAATGAAATCTAATGAGCTTCCAGATTGTAATAACCAAAAGTTATGCTATAAATAGATCAGAAAATGCTAGAAGAATCCAAATGAAGAGAATTAAAAGCTCAAATATGAAATTAGTCATGTTTTTGCTGCACGAAGATTTCAATGAGAAGAAAAGATGAATAAGAATCTGATGAAGCAGATCTAGCCTGGACGGGGTAGATGGATGAAGTCCCGAAAGAAATTATCATGAATATGTCTTCCCCTGATAAATGCTCCCTAGAACCTACTGACCAACCTATCCATAACACTGACCAATCTCCTTGGCAACACCTTGGTGATGATCTTGTAGGTTCAATTCAACAGACTAATAGGCTGTGAAGTCCCAAAAGTCTTGAGCTCTTTGCTTTTAGGGTTATGAACTAAGAGGGTTTAAATGATGCCCCCCAAGTGTGCCATCCCCTCTTGGAACTCCCTCATGGCTCTCCCAAGCTCTACTTTGATGACATCCCAACACTTTTGGAAGAAGACCTCCCATGTGAAATTAGTCAACCCTTCTGTCACAGGTAGGCAGCCTCCCATGTGAAATTCTTCACACGAGAAGCTTCACCATCAAAGGACTCTTGGGAGACCAAATCTGTGAAGCAAAACTATGACGCATCCCTCCTTTGGATAGGCGTGAATAGGCAGAGCTGACTGAGAAGCAGCCCTCCTTATCCCACCTCCACCACTAATGGCCCTCTTTGTCTGTATCTAGACTAAAGTCAAGAAGGAAGGATAATAATCCCTCAAGCCGATCCATCTCCTCTCGCATGAGATTCCTCCTAAATGTCGGCGACCACGTCCCTCCTGATAGCTGAAAGTCAAAAGACTGTGACACAAAGGCCATGTCCCTCCGAATAGTTGATAGAGTTGTGTAAAGATTGTAAAGTTATTCTAAGAGAGTCTAGACCCACGACATAGGTTTTCAGCAATGGATGTCATCCCAAAATTTAAAAAAAGGCCATTATAAATAACTGCTCTAAAATTAAATAGTGAAATTTAAAAAGTAAAAATTTGGAAACATTTAAAAATCATCTAACAAAAAAAAATAATTAAAATTTAGAACAAGAAACTAATGTAACGTGGAATAATGTTACAAATCGTATAAAGAATGTAGCAAAATGACTCTTAGGTGAATCTAAAGATAAAAAAAATCTAGAAAAAGAGATTTGGTGGTGGAGTAAGAAAATCTAAAATACCGTTAGAGCAAAAAAAGAATGCTTTAAAACTTGACAAACTAACAAAAATAATCAAACCCTAGAAGCTTATAAAATAGCTAAAAAAGTGAGCTAAGAAAATAATGAGTGAAGCTAAATCAAAGACATTTGAAGAATTGTATAATAAATTAGGAACCCAAGAAGGCGAAAAGGATATATTTAATCTTGTTAAATTAAGAGAGAGAGAAAATAGAGATCTAGATCATGTTTGTTACATTAGAGGTGAAGATCAAAGAGTTTTAGCTAAAGATTTTGGGATTAAAGAGAGGTGGGACAGTTATTTTTAAAAATTACTCAATGGAGATTGCGTCAAGGATTTATCTTTAGAAGGTCCCCAAGAGTCAACAAAATTTGATAAATATTAGTATTGCAGGCATATTAAGATGTCAGAAGCGGAGAATGGTTTAAGAAAAATGAAAGTGGACAAGGCCTTAGGACTAGATGGCATACCTATTGAAGTATGGAAAGGTTTAGGAGACATTGGTATTAAGCGGCTAACTAAACTTCTTAAAAAAAAAATTGAAGGAACGGAGAATGTCAGAAGACTGAAGAAAAAGTACTGCGATTCTTTTCTATAAAAATAAATGAGATATTCAAAGATACAATAATCATCGTGGAATTAAATTTATGAGTCATACTATGAAACTTTGAGAAAGCAAGGATGTCGGTTTCGATTTCGGACTCGGCTTCGGCCGAGTCCGATATCGAAACCGTCCGGTTTCGGTTTCGGTCGAAACCGGCCGAAACCCAATGAAAAGCTTAAAAAAAATAGAAATAAGTCTAAAAAATCAGAAATAATTCAGAAAAATATGAATAATCACATAAAATCCATTAGACATGCATTAAGTGCAATAAACATGAAGTAGGCATTGTAGTTCAAACATTAAACATGTTAAACTAATATTCTTGAGTACATACTAAACATGAATTAGGTTCAAGCACAGGGGAATAAACATGAAATAAGATTAAGTGCACTACACAAGAAGACTAATGGGTTCAAACTGTACAATAAATGTGATCCTTACCTAAATGATGATGCACTAATATGGATAATAACTAGAAGAACCTTCTCCCTCATCGTCTGGCTTTTCATGATCATACCTATAAGAAGGTTGCATGTATGGTCTATATTCACTATAACCAAACAATAAGGTAGCCAAGTCTTGCATCCCTCTTTGGATCCCTCTTAGAGTGTTTGGTTGACTTGATTGGAATCCAGTATCAGCATAAGAATCTTGAGGAAGAGAAGAGGAACTGGTCAGATATGGATGGAACTGGAATGTTGGTTCATAACCCCACGACCCATAAATAGCTGCTTCCTGTTGGCCACCTCCGTAACCTGATGGATCATATCCTCGCTGACCTTGACTGTATCCAATAGTATCACATACAGCACCTGTACCACCTGCAGCACCTCTGGGATGATCACCATCATCATCATCACCACAAGAAATAAGTCATTTTTTAGCCTTTGGGGATGCTTTTTTCTCTTTTGGTGCCAATTTTTCAGTGATCTTTGACATGAGTCCTTTATCCCTTGGCGTGTGCCTCACATAAATCTGTTTCAATTGCTCAATTGTCGGGTCCTGTCGAGCAGCAGCATTTGTCCTCTCAATTTGCCCATGCACTGAGGTACTTCTTCTTAAGGAGACCGGTGGCTTGACCATTCTAGGAGTGACTGACCTGCTATCTGATTCAGAGTGTCGAGCTAGCTCAAACTCGAACTGCTCCTCAGTGTCATCAACCACCCTAGACTGGTGTGCATGAGTATCTCTGGCCCTCTTTGATTTTCTTCTAAATTCGGGATCTCTCGGCTCATCTTCATCTAGTATGCCCTCTGCCCATGTTGTATCATCAATATCGAATACGGACTTATCAACCTGCTCTCGTGTCTCCACCCAAGACTGCAAGGGATTATCATCATCAAACAAGGCATCCACATCAATTTCTGCAGTGGCATCCTCAACGATGCGTTTGTCCCACAGCTGTTGTCTCAACCTCATATTTTTTATTCTCAACCTCATATTGTAGTGGCAGTAAACTAATTTCTCTAACCGTTCAGCCTTTAGCCGATTGCGAACCTTTGAGTGTATAAGGCTGAACGTGCTCCAATTTCTTTCACATTGGCTTGCCGATGTCGTTTGACTCAACACCCTGATTGCAATGAAAGCCAATGCAGAACTGCCCAGATCTCTATTATTCACCATTACCCACCAGTCAGCTATTCCACCAACCATAAACAAATAAATATAAGTTGTAAATAAAAATCATTTCTCCGTGATGTAATTGCAAATAAAGCATAAACATAAACTATACCTGGGCTCACTCTTCCCACTGCGTATTACAATTGGGAGTCAGAATACGTCCCAGTTCTCATTCTATAGTGGCCCATCTACAAAAATTAAGTAATAGATTAACATAACAACTTAAGTAAATTCTATACCTCTTATTCATGAAATCAAAAAGGCCAACCTCTACTTCCGCCTGAAGCCTCTTTTCTCATGTACTCGATAAACGTCTAATGACTTTTAAAGTCCCTTGGAGCACCTCGCTATCAACATGTGCATTGACATCGTAGATAAATCGAGGGTTGAGGAAATAACCTGCATTTGTGTATAATTAACTAAATGTTAGATATAAAATAACCTGAAGAATAATGTATCAATACAAGTAATCACTCACCAGCTGCATGCAAGTCGTGGTGTAATGTGGTGTCCCATCTATAATCAATAAATTTCCACCACTTTGCATATTCTTTGGGAAGGGACTCCTGCAATTCAATTTTGGCACCGTCCATGGCCTCATACAGATATCGCATGTCATTCTTCTCATCCCCATTCACCATTCTTAGGACCTTCACGAGGGGGTGACTACTTTCATGTATCGTGAGACCCTGCCCCAGAATTTGTTGTCGTCCACGATGTGGGAGACCTCCAAATAATCCATCTGAGCATCAACATTAGACTTGTCGATGTATTCCCGCAGGGCATTGTGGTACATGAAAGCTTTCAGCTCATTCTTATACATGTGCAAAGAAATAAAATTTGAATCAAATACGGATCATAACTATAAGGATAAAGAAGTAAGAATTGAGTTCAATCTTATACCTGTGCAAAGACTCCAAAGAAATGAAATTTGAAGCAAATCTGGTTGGCCCTGCACGGATGATATCTCGCCCCCCACTTGCATGCTCCCTGAACATGTTCAATACCCTAGGATGGCCATAAATATACTGGGTAATCCTTTGTGCCCTTTCAACTGTCTTCTTCACATGATTGTCCTTCCCAATGTCTTCTAGAATCAAATCTAGACAATATACAGCACATGGGAGCCAATATAAGTGTCTGCGCTTCTCCATCAATTTCTTCCATGCAGCCTTATAACTAACTTCATTATCAGTCACTACTTGGACAACATTGTCCTCTCCAATTTGGTCTGCCATCTCATCCATCAAATGAAATAAATAATTGGCATTTTTTTCATAGTTTGATGCATCTACAGATTTTACAAATACTGTACCTTCGATGCAATAGACCAAAAAATTAATCATGGACTTCTTCGTGGTACCAGTCCAGCCATCACACATAATAGTGCATCCTCTCTCCTTCCATATATGCTTGAAGCTTTCAACCCAGTCATGGAGCTCCTCAACCTCTCCCTCAAGGCCACGCCCGTATATGTCTCGACGTGATGGGGCCTTCAAGCCAGGGCCAACATCTGCTATGGCATCAAGCATAGGCTGAAAATATTCGCTTTCAGCTGCATGTGCAGGGACACCTGCATGAAAAAATCATTTGCATAAACTTTTAAATGCATGCCCTGCAATTTCTGCTGATTTTTTGACCCCTCTCAATGCAAACTTGATTTTAGGTTGTGTAGCCTCGGCCTTCTGTGGAGATAACTGTCCATGGGGCCTGTTTTGTGCGTCTGCGGGGCAACACCAATGTGAGGACGTAGTGCAGCTGTACTGGAGTAGGTCCCTCCTGAACCCATGGGTGCCTTTCCTTTCCTTCGAGCGGCTTCTTCACGCTCCCTTGCTTCAGTCAGCTCTGGATCAGAATCCTCAATGCCTTCCTCATCATCATCCCTCCTAACCCTTCTGCCAGAAATCTCCTCAGCAATTTTCTCCTCATCCTCAGCCCTTTGTTGCATCCTCTCTTTTTTGCCCATAAGGCACTGATGCATCTCTTCTCGCACCTCTCGGGGACAATGGTCACATTGTCTCACCTCTCCTCTTACCCCTGCCAAATGTTGCTTTCCTCTGGTAATTCCGCCATGTAGCTCCCTACCACAGTATTTGCATTTCACCTTTCTTCTCTTAGCATCAACTAAGGACAGGTGGGCCCACCCTGGATCCTCCTGCCCTTGCTGCTCCTGTGTTGGTTGACGTCTAGGCATGATGCTGCATTAAGAAGTTAGACAGTCAAAGACAAACAATTGTAAGTACAAAACAAAAGCCCCAATTTTATGAATGAATTAGGGCTTAATTACCAAATAACCCTTAATCACCCTTCATAAAAATATAATCCCAGCATGATCCCACCCCACATTCGTCAATGAAACTTAATTAACCTTCAATTGTGGCTAAGAAGCTCGAATTAGACAAAAGCCCCAATTTTTATGAACTAATTAAGCATTAATTATTAATTAAGCCCTAATTAGGCTTCATAAAAATATAATCCCAACATGATCCCACCTCACATTCGTCAATGAAACTTAATTAACCTTCAATCGTGGCTAAGAAACTCGAATTAGACAAAAGCCCCAATGTTTATGAACTAATTAAGCCTTAATTATTAATTAAGCCCTAATTATCCTTCATAAAATTATAATCCCAGCATGATCCCACCCCACATTTGTCAATGAGATTTAATTAACCTTCAATTGTGGCTAAGAAACTCGAATTAGATAAAAATCCCAATTTTTATGAACTAATTAAGCCTTAATTACTAATTAAGCCCTAATTACCCTTCATAAAAAAATCCCAACATGGTCCCACCCCAAATTCGTCAATGAAGCTTAATTGAGCTTCAATTGTGGCCAAGAAACTCGAATTAGACAAAAACCCCAATTTTTATGAACTAATTAAGCCTTAATTATTAATTAAGCCCTAATTACCCTTCATAAAAATATAATCCCAGCATGATCCCACTCCAAATTCGTCAATGAAACTTAATTAACCTTCAATTGTGGCTAAGAAACCGAATTAGACAAAAGCCCCAAATTTTATGAAGTAATTAGGGCTTCATTAGCTATTACCCTCCTTGCTCACCCCAAAATTTTGACCCAAACAAAATAACACAACAAAACAATCAAACCCTAAATTATGACAGCCAAAATTTTACCGTCCTTGATGAATGATCCTTCAAGCTGTTGGCAGCCCGCAGCAGCTCCCTCTCCCTAGTCCCACAGGTGCAGTTGGCTTCCTGTCCACCTCCAGCAGCAACCAGCACCCGGCCACCCGCAAGTGCAGGCGCAGCAGCCAGTAGCAAGGCAGCCAACAACAGCAGCAGCAGCAGCAGGCTCGCAGCAGCTCGCAGGAGCCACCTCCTGCGGGCGCAACAGAAGCAGCAGCAGCCACCTCCTGCGGGCGCGCGCGCGCAGCACCAGCAGCAGGCCTCGGCGACTCGCGGCAGCAACGGCAGGGCAGGCAGCAACGCAGGCAGAGGGTTTCAACTGAGAACACCCGATCAGGGGGGGGGGGAACTCAACTTCACGTGGGTTTCGCCCGAAACCGGACGATTTCGGGCCGAAACCCACCGGTTTCGGGCGAAACCAGTATCGGTTTCGCCCGAAACCGATACACTTATACCGTTTCTGCTAAGCTACAGTGATCATGGAGGTTTTCGTATGGCCGAAACGTATCGGTTTCGGCCGAAACTACCAACCATGTGAGAAAGAGTAATCGAAAAATATCTTTAATGTCAGAAAATCAGTTTAGTTTTATGCCAAATAGATCTACTATAGAAGCCATTTTCTTGTTACGGCAGCTAATGGACAAGTATAGAAAGATGATAAAATATTATATACGATTTTTTTTGATTTGGAGAAGGGGTATGATCGAGTACTGAGAGAGATGATTTGATGGGACATAAATAAAGAAAGGAGTCTCTCAAAGATATGTTGAGTTGATTCAGGATATGTACGAATGTGTTATTACTAGTGTGAGAACTATTACTGGAGAGACTTGTTAACTTCTGATTACTATATATTTGCATCAATGTTCTGCAGTAAGTCCATACCTCTTTGTCTTGGTTATGGATGAAGTAACAAAACAACTGCATGATGATCATTGTTGGCAGTTTCGGCCATAACCGATACGTTTCGACCGAAACGTATCGGTTTCGGCCATAACCGATACGAAAACGCCCCCTATCACTGTAGCAACCCGAAACATAAAGGGTGTATCGGTTTCGGGCGAAACCGATACTGGTTTCGCCCGAAACCATCCGGTTTCGGCCGAAACACGTGAACCCCCTTTATCATTTGCTGTCTCCCCCCCCCCCCCCCAAACCCACTACCCAGCCAACAGCCAAGCCAGGGTTTCGGCCGAAACCCTCCCTCCCTGCTGCCTGCTGTCTCCCGCTGGCCTACTGCCGTTGCTGTGCTGCTGGCCCGCCGCTGCTGCTGGTGCTGCTGCCTGCTGCTCTTGCTGTTGCTGCAGTAGGTGCTGCTGTTACTCCCACCGCGGCACCGCCCTACTGCCACCGCCGGACTGCCCACCCCCTGCTAGCCTGCTGTGCACTTCATTGGGTTGTAAGTATTTTTTTGTAGGGTGATTTGTGCAACCCTAATTAGTTCAGATTTCAAAATAAACCTTAATTAGATACTTAAAATTAGATTCATTATTAATTAACCCCTAATTCATGTAAAAAATTTGGGACTTTCGTCTAATTCGGCTTTCTTAGCCACAATTGAAGGTTAGATAAGTTTCATTGACGAATTTAGGGTGGAATCATGCTAGGATTATATTTTTATGAAGGGTAATTAGGGCTTAATTAGTTCATAAAAATTGGGGTTTTTGTCTAATTCGAGTTTCTTAGTCACAATTGAAGGTTAATTAAGTTTCATTGACGAATTTGAGGTGGGATCATGCTGGGATTATATTTTTATGAAGGGTAATTAGGACTTAATTAGTAATTAAGGCTTAATTAGTTCAAAAAAATTAGGGCTTTTGTCTAATTCGAGTTTCCTAGTCACAATTGAAGGTTAATTAAGTTTCATTGACGAATTTGGGGTGAGATCATGCTGGGATTATAATTTTATGAAGGATAATTAGGGCTTAATTAATAATTAAGGCTTAATTAGTTCAAAAAAATTGGGGCTTTTGTCTAATTCGAGTTTCCTAGCTACAATTGAAGGTTAATTAAGTTTCATTGATGAATTTGGGGTGGGATCATGCTGGGATGTCATTTTTATGAAGGGTGATTAAGGGTTATTTGGTAATTAAGCCCTAATTACCTCGTCAAAATTGGGACCTTCGTCTAATTCGGCTTTCTTAGCCACAATTGAAGCTCAATTAAGCTTCATTGACGAAATTACGGTAGGATCATGCTGGGTTTTTTTTTTATGAAGGGTGATTAAGGGTTAGTTGGTAATTAAGCCTTAATTAGTCCATCAAAATTGGGGCTTTCGTCTAAATCGACTTTATTACCCACAATTGAAGCTCAATTAAGCTTCATTCAATAATTTGGAGGTCTATCATGTAGAATTGCCTTTTTTTCATCGTACTTACAAAAGATTATCTTTGATTGTCTTAATGGAGCATCATGCCTAGACGTCAGCAAACATAGGAGCAGCAAGGGCAGGAGGATCTGAGGTGGGCCCACCTGACCTTAGTTGATGCTAAGAGAAGAAAGGTGAAATGCAATTACTGTGGTAGGGAGATATATTAAGTTTAGTAAGGTTCAATTGAAGCTCAATTAAGCTTCATTAATTAATTTGGAGCTCTATCATGCTCGTAATTAATTTTTATGAAGGGTGATTAGGCTAAATGTGTTAATTAAGCCCTAATTACACTATTAAATTTGGGACTTTCCTCTAATTAGGCTTAGTAATGTTCAATTGAAGCTCAATTGAGCTTCATTGACTAATTTGAAGCTATATCATGCTGGTATGCAATTCTTCTGAAGGGTGATTAGGCTAAATGTGTTAATTAAGCCTTAATTACACCCTTAAATTTGGGGCTTTCCTCTAATTAGGTTTAGTAAAGTTCAATTGAAGCTCAATTAAGATTCATTGACTAAATTTAACCTCTTTCATGACAAATTATCTTTTTTTCATTGTACTTACAAGACATTGTCTTTTACTGTCTTAATGCAACATCATGCCTAGACGTCAACAAACACAGGAGCAGCAAGGGCAGGAGGATCCGGGGTGGGCCCACCTATCCTTAGTTGATTCTAAGAGAAGAAAGGTTAAATGTAATTATTATGGTAGGGAGATGCATGGCGGAATTACCAGAGGAAAGCAACATTTGACAGTGGTACGAGGAGAGGTGAGACAATGTGACCACTGTCCACGAGAGGTGCGAGAGGAGATGCGCTAGTGCCTTCTGGGCAAAAAGGAGAGGATGCAACAAAGGGCTAAGGATGAGGAGGAAATTGCTGAGGAGATTTCTGGCAGAAGGGTTAGGAGGGATGATGATGAGGAAGGCACTGAAGATTCTGATCCGGAGCTGACTGAAGCAAGGGAGCGTGAAGAAGCCGCTCGAAAGAAAGGAAAGGCACCCATGGGTTCAGGAGGGACCTACTCCAGTACAGCTGCACAGCGTCCTGACGTTGCTGCCCCGCCCCCGCAGACGCATAGAACAGGCCCCATGGACAGTTATCTCCACAGAAGGCCCCAGGCTACACAACCTAAGATCAAAAGTGCATTAAGAGGAGTCAAAAAATCTGCAGAAGTTGTAGGACATGCATTTAAAAGCATCTGTAAATGGTTTTTTCATGCAGGTGTCCCTGCACATGCTGCTGAAAGTGAATATTTTCAACCTATGTTGGATGCCATAGCAGATGCTGGCCCTGGTAAGGCGCCGTCACGTCGGGACATATACGGGCGTGGCCTTGAGGCAGAGGTTGAGGAGCTCCATGACTGGGTTCAAAGCTTCAAGCATATATGGATGGAGAGAGGATGCACTATTATGTGCGATGGTTGGACTGGTACCACGAAAAAATCCATGCTTAACTTTTTGGTGTATTGCATGGAAGGTACAGTATTTGTAAAATCTGTAGATGCATCAAATTTTGAAAAACATGCCAATTATTTGTTTCATTTGATGGACAACATGGTAGACGAAATTGGTGAAGAAAATGTTGTACAAATTGTGACAGATAATGAAGCCAGTTATAAGGCTGCAGGGAGGAAATTGATGCATAAGCGCAGACATTTATATTGGCTCCCATGCGCAGCACATTGTCTAGATCTCATACTTGAAGACATAGGGAAGGACAAACATGTGAAGAAGACGGTTGAAAGGGCACAAAAGATTACCCAGTATATTTATGGCCATCTTAGGATATTGAACATGTTCAGGGAGCATGCAAGTGGGGGGCGAGATATCATCCATGCAGGGCCAACCAGATTTGCTTCAAATTTCATTTCTTTGGAGTCTCTGCATAGGTATAAGGTTGAACTCAATTATTACTTCTTTATCCTTATAGTTATGATCCGTATTTGATTCAAATTTTATTTCTTTGCACATGTATAAGAATGAGCTGAAAGCTTTCATGTACCATAATACCCTGCGGGAATACATCGACAAAGGGCAATGTTGATGCTCAGATGGATTATTTGGATGTCTGTCACATCGTGGACGACAACAAATTCAGGGACAGAGTAACACGATACATGAAAGTAGTCACCCCCCTAGTGAAGGTCCTAAGATTGGTAGATGGCGATGACAAGAATGATATGGGATATCTGTATGAGGCCATGAACCGTGCGAAATTGGAGTTGCAGGAGTCTCTTCCCAAAGAATATGCAAAGTGGTGGAAGATTATTGACCATAGATGGGACACCACATTACACCACGACTTGCATGCAACTGGTGAGTGATTATTTGTATTCATACATTATTCTTTGGGTTATTTTATATATAACATTTAGTTAACTATATACAAATATAGGTTATTTTCTGAACCCTCGATTCATGTACGATGCCAATGCATATGTTGATGCTGAGGTGCTTCAAGACACTTTAAAAGTCATTGGTAGTTTATCGAGGACACCAGATAAAAGGCTTCAGGCGGAAGTAGAGGTTGGCCTGTTTGATTTCATGACTAGGAGGTATATAATTTACTTAAGTAGTTATGCTAATCTAATTTTTGTAGATGAACAACTATAGAATGAAAACTGGGACGTATTCTGACTCCCAATTGCTATACGCAGTGGGAAGAGTGAGCCCAGGTATACTTCATCTTTGTGCTTTCTTTGCAATTACATCTTCCTTAATTGATTTTTATTTACAACTTATATTTATTTATTTATGGTTGGTTGGTGTAACAGCTGACTGGTGGATCATGGTGAACAATAGAGACTTGGGCAGTTCTGCATTGGCTTTCATTGCAATCAGGGTGTTGAGTCAAACCACATCAGCAAGCCAATGTGAAAGAAATTGGAGCACGTTCAGCCTTATACACTCAAAGGTTCACAATCGGCTAAAGGCTGATCGGTTAGAGAAATTAGTGTACTGCCACTACAATATGAGGTTGAGAATAAAGAATATGAGGTTGAGACAACAGCTGCGAGACAAACGCGTCGCCGAGGATGCCGCCGCAGAAATTGATGTGGATGCCTTATTTGATGATGATAATCCCTTGCAGTCTTGGGTGGAGACACGAGAGCAGGTTGATGAGCCCGTTTTTGATGTTGATGATAGAACATGAGCAGAGGGCATACTTGATGAAGATGAGCCAAGAGATCCCGAATTCAAAAGAAAATCAAAGAGGGACAGAGATACTCATGCGCACCAGTCTAGGGTTGTTGATGACACTGAGGAGCAGTTCGAGTTTGAGCCAGCTAGACACTCAGATACAGATAGCAGGCCAATCACTCCTAGAATGCTCAAGCCACCGGTCTCCTTAAGAAGAAGTACATCAATGCATGGGCAAACTGAGAGGACAAATGCTGCTGCTCGAGAGGACCCGACAATTGAGCAGTTGAAGCAGATTTATGTGAGGCACACGCCAAGGGATAAAGGACTCATGTCAAAGATCACTAAAAAATTGACACCAAAAGAGAAAAAAGCACCCCCAAAGGCTAAAAAACGACTGATTTCTTGTGGTGATGATGATGATGGTGACCATCCCGGAGGTGCTGCAGGTGGTACAGGTGATGCAGGTGCTGCAGGTGGTACTACTGTCAAGGTCAGCGAGGATATGATTCACCAGGTTACGCAGGTGGCCAACAGGAAGCAGCTATTTATAGGTCGTGGAATTATGAACCATCATTCCAGTTCCATCCATATCCGACCAGTTCCTCTTCTCTTCCTCAAGATTCTTATGCTGATACTGGATTCCAATCAAGCCAACCAAACACTCCAAGAAGGATCCAAAGAGGGATGCAGGACTTGGCTACCTCATTGTTTCGTTACAATGAATAAAGACCATACATGCAACCTGGTTATGGGTATCAACATCAAGGGCCAGACGATGAGAGAGAAAGTTCTTCTAGTAATTATTATCCATATTAGGTAAGAATCAATGAATTTTTGTAACATTTATTTTATCTAATTTGGTTTATTGTACTACTTGTATTAATGTACCATGGAATATTAGTTTAACTTTCACATGTTCAATGTTTGAAGTTCAATGCGTAGTTGTCTACTTCAAGGTTATTGCACTAACTTATACAGTCAAATGCATGTGTAATGTTTTTTGTGATTTTAAGTGATTATTTATATTTTTTATGATTTTTTTCAGATTTTTTAGAATTAATTTGATTTTTTTAACCTTTTATCTGGGTTTCGGCCGGTTTCGACCGAAACCGAAACCGATACCGAGTCGTATCGGTTTCGGACCCGGCCGAAACCGAGTTTGCCATCCTTGATGATGATATCCCTTAATCTATGCTATTTACAGATGATAATGTCTTAATTGATGAGAGTATTAATGGTTTAAATGCTAAGTTAGAATGTTGAAGGTATGCCATGGAGTCTTAAAGATTTTAGAATTAGTAAGAGCAAATCAAAATTTATGCACTGCAATTTTAGTAACGAGAGAGTGACACAAGAAGACATAGTTCTAGTTGATGGACAAAATATTCCTAAGAGTAGTATATATCAGTACTTAGAGTCTTATCATACAAGAGAATGTGAAGATTTATGATGATGTTGCACACATGATTAAGGCAGGTTGGTTAAAATGGAGAACTGCATCAGGAGTCCTCTGTGATCATCGTATACCTATGAAACTTAAGGGAAGTTTTATAGAATGGCTGTGAGACTTACTTTGTTATATGATACCGAGTGCTGAGCAGTAAGAAAGGGACACATTCACAAAATGTGTGTAACAGAGATGAGGATGCTGAGATAGATGTGTGGTAAAACTAAGAAAAATAAAATTAAGAATGAGCGCATCCGTGAGGACTTGGGTGTAGCTCCAATTGATGCTAAAATGAGAGAAAATAGACTCAGGTAGTTTGGACATGTGCACCGTCGCCCTAACTCAGTGCTAGTTAAAAGATGTGACCAAATCTTAGTGAATGTTAGTAAAAGAGGTCGAGGAAGGCCTAAAATGAGATGGTGTGATGTTATTAGGAGGGACATTCGCTTCTTGGGTTTAAATATGAATATAGCACTTGATAGAAATCTTTGGCGGAACATGATTCACATAGCCGACCCCAAATAATAGGATAAGGCTTTGATGATAATGATAATTGTGATAAAAATTGTCCCTTGCATGGGTTCGAAGAGGAGAATGTGGATCATCTGATTATTTCTTGCCGAGTTAGCTCCACAGTTTGGAAGATCATTGCTGATGTTCGTTAAGGTGCACTGTGCTTCCATCCCACAAATGTGGACTTATTTTCTGCACTGAGGTCCCTCCTCAAGCAATAGCTTGAATATCCATGTACAAAGACTGATTCCAGCTGTCATTTGCTGGAGTATTTGGAAGGAGAGGAATGATAGTCTTCAGAGGCAGTCAACTCTGTGGAAAATATCTGTTGCAGAGCAGTCAATTTTCGCTACAATTGGAGCAGTAATCTGGTCAAGGCTTTGCAGTTTCCTCCTTCCCAGGCTTATAGAGATCCCTTCAAGTTTGATTGGTAGCTCTTATTTTTTTAGAGGCAGAGGCATCTCGCTGCAGCCTCCAATAATGATTGTAGTACCTATCTTTATTTAATAAAATTGGTAGTGCAGTCTACCTTTTTCAGAAAAAAAGTTTCCTTTTGTTAATGGTGCATTTAGTTTACAGCTTTTTCAATGCTTATCTAGTAATCTTATAGGGCTGACAGAGAATATGCTCCAGCACAATTCAATCCATAATGACTTACATGGAAGTTGGGCTGAACCCATGCTAATGGTTTGTGGACAAAATTTAGGTTGGGTCAGAATCAGGTCATCCCCTTGGTGAATTTGAGTTTGCCCAAGATGGCTTCACCTAACCCATCCTATTTAATTTGCATCCCTACACGGAGTTCCAGGTGTTACCATGTCAAAACCTAGGTTTGGGCCATATGATCTTCTGTGATACCTTTCTTCTTGAAGTTAGCCTTAAATCTGACCCGCTCTCAATCATTTTTTATTAATAAATCTATTTTGCTTTGAATGGTTCAGCAAGTTGGGTTTCGTGATAAAAGTTCAGGAGATGACCGCTCTCACAAAAGAACAAACATGTGACTGAAGCTGCAGGCCGGGAATATTTCTTTTGAAAAAAAACGAATTCAGAAAATGAACTAGCCATAAGCAAAAGTCTTTATATATAGCATATATATATAAGGAAACTATAAATGATCCTTAACAGCATCTAAGGAAAATTCAATCGTAAGGAAAAGAGTGCACCTCATTCTGCATGCTGCTTTCTAAAGGAAACCAGTGCATCAGAACGCCCAGGTGTAGAACAGCAGGTAATAATTTGAACAATAGAGGTGTCGTTACCTTAACAATGAAATGAAAATTTAAATGGCATGATAGAATCCACATGAAAAGTTGCAGTCAAAGTCAAACAGCCATTTTTTCAGGAAAGAAGCATACCAGACTAAAGGCTGTTGTTCCCAAAAGGAGGAGATACATTTTTCCCTAGATAATTACAAAGAGCAATGAATATAATTAAAGAAATATAATTTGTCAAATATTATGAAGAGAACCTCTGAATCAAAAATAACAAACCTTGTGGAAATAATGTACAACCTTGAGGTGGCTAAAGCTAAATAGGCATGTGAAAGTTGTCATCAAATCAAACTGGCCAAGGAAAAAGGATAGCAGTGGGCCAAGGATAGAGAGGCATTTTCTTTTAACAACCCATTGTGGTAAATATCACTTATCAATATGTATTATTGTAATAAACATTTATCAAAAAATCTGCACCAGAAATGTACATTTTTCCCCGAAAGGAACAGTTCAATGTGATAGAGGACCAAACTCTAACCCAAAACCTAAGCATTGACTTGAAGGAATCCCCCACATGTATAGAGAAAAGACTCCCATGGATTTCCAATGTGGGGCTAAATCACAACATCCCCCCTCATGCCAAACCAATCGGTTTGGAATGCATCACGGGTAGGGCCAAGTGTCCACAAATGCATCCAGCGGGTAAACCAAGCTCTAATACCATATTAGAGGCCCAAACTCTAACCCAAGACCTGGGTGTTGAGTTGAGAGAATCCCCCACATGTATAGAGGAAAAATACCCATGGATTTCCGATATGGGACTAAACCAGAACACCCCCCCTCGCGCCGAACTAACCATTTTGGGGTGCATCACGGGTAGGGCCAAGTGTCCACAAATGGATCCAACGGGTAAACCGTTCTTTGATACCATGTTAGAGGCTCAAACTCTAACTCAAAACTCGGGCATTGAGTTGAGGGAATCCCCCACATGTATAGAGGGAAGACTCCCATGGATTTCTGATATGGGACTAAACTACAACACAATGAAGTACATCTTCAATTTATGTGTATGTGTCAATTTAACAGGTACAGGAAGAATCATAGAAATAAGCCTCAAATAGCAATAACAGCTGCTTGATGGTTTTAGACCACTTAACTTCACGTGAAGTAAATATATGAATACACGAGGAAATGATTTCATGTAAAAAAAATCAAGCTTGTTAGCACATTAGTGATACCTAAAGGCAATTTTGCAAATTGCAATACAACATTGCATGCTACACAGCAATTATTAAATCAAAAAATCAAAGTAACAACAAATCCATGAATTTATGATCCTATAAAAAAAATATTAATAAGGCACAGATTCATAAGCCATTAGGCAAGCAAGGAATTACCTCAACAAGATGAAGATTGGAAGCACGGCTCAAGAGAACAAATGCAAATTCACCAATTTGAGCCAGTGACAATCCAACCTGCACCATAACAGTAAAGATAATAGGTGTCTTTACATAGCATAGGTAGTGCAATTCAGTTCAAGGCTTAGCTTGTGACAACTCACAAGAAATGAGGTCCGGATACCATATCCAAAGGTCTTGACTACCACAGTGGTCACAACAGTCTTAACTACGATAACCAGAATAACAGATGCAAGTAATATATCCACATGGCTCCACAAGAATTGTACATGTATCAGCATTCCGATACTAGCAAGGAAAAGGGCCGCAAACAGGTTACGAATTGCTTCAACCTGCAACATCAATGACCCAACATCACTAAGGGCATTCTTTAAAATGAAAAGAGGAAATTTTCAACTATGAAAGGAAAACCATTCAAAATAAAGGGCGAAACAAAGAATGGGGCATGTCAGGTTAGAAATTGCCAAAGCATAGGTAACATGACATCCAAAGGTGACTGGATGTATGGTGGAATTTCACAGGTATAGGACATCTATATCCATGGCAAAGAATGGAAGTCTATTGTTCAGATAATGTAAACTTCAGAATAAGTACAAACAAGTATTGAATCAGAGATTCAAAATGAATTTCTGCATTGCAGAATGATGATTGCATTGCATTCAACTTTCCTCATATCAAGGAACCCAAGCTTACCATCCACTTTCGACAAGGAACTCAAATCTTAAGGAAGGTCCACCCCCCCAACCCCCGCCCCGGGAAGCAGAAACTAGTTGGTTCTATCCACACCGGCCTGCTTTCTAAGCCATGGCCCCACAAACTGACGTACCAATGAATGCTGGATGGTATCAGATCTGCATCCTATGGGGAACAGCCAAGAGATGCTGGCCAACTGTGCAGTCCGCACCCTGTGGGATGGTGACAGATCATGCTTCCTTCTTTTTCTTAGACCCCATCTGCGAATTGATTTTGAGATAACCAAGGTGGAAAGATGGTGTATTCATGGATTAAATCAACAACAAGAGAACAACTAATCATAATCATAGTTCTTGTCAGAACTTTTACATTAGGGTAGCACTTGGAAATCCTTCAAAGCAAGCAGATCATGGAAATTACTAGTGTCAACCATGATAGTCAGTATTCAATGTCACATTTAGATATTTTTAGGTACTTACTGATCTTTATCTGCTTTTTTTCTGAATGCAGGTGGTACCACCATGTATATAGGGGTCGTAACACTATGTATATAGATAGGAAAAAAGGTCATAGATATGTAATGGAAGGACTGCCAAAATCTCTCCTATAAAAAAGATCATGTACAAGACATCCTTGCCTTCCCAGTAGGGCAAAAATAAAAGAATTACAACAGTCAGCTTTACAAAAAAAGAAGGGTTTTTTGCATGAAAACCATTGTTAGAGGTTAATTTGCAAAAAAACCATTCCTAGAAATACATTAGCAGGTATATCACTGTGTAAATATGAATTGTGCAAAAATGTCATATTTATTTGCATGCATATCACTTATTTTTACCAACTTGCAAAAAAATCACGCTTAAATGACATTTATACATTATTTGAATTAACCCAGTGATATGTCTGCTAATGCATTTCTAGGAATGATTTCTTTGCAAATTCACCTCTAACAATGATTTTCATGCAAAAATCCCAAAAAAGAACCCATCTCCCTAACCTGAACACAAACTAGGTCCACTATAACAACTTGATCTTTATCTGTTAGTGTCAGTAAAAGAAAAACTATAAATTCATATTTTTATCCATACAGTTTTGAGATGAACTCCATGAAAACCCATCATAGAATGGAGTATGAGATTACCAAAAAGGATTTCTTGTGTCTAGTGGTTATAAATATAAGGGATTTTTGTATGAAAATCATTGTTAGAGGTGAATTTGCAAAAAAAATCATTCTTAGAAATGCATTAGTAGGCATATCACTGAGTTAATTCAAATAGTGCATAAATGTCATTTAAGCATAGTTTTTTTGCAAGTTTTTGACAAAAAGAAGTGATATACCTGCAAATAAATATGGCATTTTTGCACAATTCAGATTTACACAGTGATATGCTTGCTAATATATTTGTAGGAATGGTTTTTTTTTTTGCAAATTCCTATTTAACATTAAAATTATTAAGCACTGTGTGAATACTATTGTCTTGCAAAATGCTCCTCACCAGACCTTTAAACAGATGAGAAAGAACCATTGGAGCTTGCTCGCCCCTCACCGGAGCTACACAAGTCTCAAGTGTTCATGGCCACTCAGTACCCTTGCTGCTGCCACATGGTTGCAGTTACTGATGATCATTTGCCGCCTCTCCAGGCCCAACAACCTCTTCTTTTCTTTTTATCTTTCTTCCCCCACCCCACCTCCTGCAGCAGGCAGTCTCAAGGATGGCAAACTCGGTTTCGGACTCGATTTCGACCGGGTCCGAAACCGATACGACTCGGTATCGATTTCGGTCGAAACCGGCCGAAACCCAATTAAAAGGTTTTAAAAAATATATATTAATACTAAAAAATCTGAAAAAAATCATAAAAAATATAAATAATCACTTAAAATCATGAAAAACAATACACATGTATTTGAGTGTATAAGTTAGTGCAATAACCTTGAAGTAGACAATTACGCATTGAACTTCAAGCATTGAACATGTGAAATTTAAACTAATATTCTATTGTACATTAATACAAGAAGTACAATAAACCTAATTAGACAAAATAAATGTTACAAAAATTCATTGATTCTTACCTAATATGGATAATAATTACTAGAAGAACCTTCTCCCTCATCGTCTGGCCCTTGATGTTGATACCCATAGCCAGGTTGCATGTATGGTCTATATTCACTATAACCAAACAATGAGGTAGCCAAGTCCTGCATCCCTCTTTGGATCCCTCTTGGAGTGTTTGGTTGGCTTGATTCGAATCCAGTATCAGCATAGGAATCGTGAGGAAGAGAAGAGGAACTGGTCGGATATGGATGGAACTGGAAAGATGGTTCATAATTCCACGACCCATAAATAGCTGCTTCCTGTTGGCCACCTTCGTAACCTGGTGAATCATATCCTCGCTGACCTTGACTGTATCCAGTAATACCACCTGCAGCACCTGCATCACCTGTACCACTTGCAGCACTAGTACCACCTACAGCACCTCCGGGATGATCACCATCATCATCATCACCACAAGAAATTAGTCGCTTTTTAGCCTTCGGGGATACTTTTTTCTCTTGTGGTGCCAATTTTTCAGTGATCTTTGACATGAGTCCTTTATCCCTTGGCGTGTGCCTCACATAAATCTGCTTCAACTGCTCAATTGCCGGGTACTCTCGAGCAGCATCATTTGTCCTCAGTTTGCCCATACACTGATGTACTTCTTCTTAAAGAGACCGGTGGCTTGACCATTCGAGGAGTGACTGGCTTGCTATCTGTATTTGAGTGTCTAGCTGGCTCAAACTCGAACTGCTCCTCAGTGTCATCAACAACCCTAGACTGGTGCGCATGAATATCTCTAGCCCTCTTTGATGGTCTTTTGAATTCGGGATCTCTTGGGTCATCTTCATCAAGTATGCCCTCTGCTCATGTTCTATCATCAACATCAAAAACGGGCTCATCAACCTGTTCTCGTGTCTCCACCCAAGACTGCAAGGGATTATCATCATCAAATAAGGCATCCACATCAATTTCTGCGGCGACATCCTCGGCGACGCGTTTGTCTCGCAGCTGTTGTCTCAACCTCATATTCTTTATTCTCAACCTCATATTGTAGTGGCAGTACACTAATTTCTCTAACCGATCAGCCTTTAGCCGATTGCGAACCTTTGAGTGTATAAGGCTGAACGTGCTCCAATTTCTTTCACATTGGCTTGCTGATGTGGTTTGACTCAACACCCTGATTGCAATGAAAGCCAATGCAGAACTTCCCAATTCTCTATTGTTCACCATGATCCACCAATCAGCTGTTACACCAACCAACCATAAACAAATAAATATAAGTTGTAAATAAAAATCAATTAAGGAAGATTGCAAAGAAAGCACAAAGATGAAGTATACCTGGGCTCCCTCTTCCCACTGCGTATAGCAATTGGGAGTCGGAATACGTCCCAGTTCTCATTCTACAGTTGTTCATCTACAAAAATTATATAATAGATTAGCATAACTACTTAAGTAAATTATATACCTCTTATTCATGAAATCAAACAGGCCAACCTCTACTTCCACCTGAAGCCTCTTATCTGGTGTCCTCGATAAACGACCAATGACTTTTAAAGTGCCTTGAAGCACCTCGGCATCAACATGTGCATTGGCATCGTACATGAATCGAGGGTTCAGAAAATAACCTGCATTTGTATATAGTTAATGTATGGTCAATAATGTTTGAATACAAATAATCACTCACATAGTTGTCAAGGCGGGCGCCTAGGCGTCGCCTAGGCGCTTAGGCGCTCTTGAAAGGGCAAGGCGCTGTAGCGCCTTATTCACACTGGAAAAGGCGACCTAGGCGGTCGCCTAGGCGCCAAGGCGGACGCCTAGGCGCCAAGGCGGGGCCAACCTTGACCTGTCCGAACCGGATCCGACCTTGTTATGTACATTTAACTCTTTCTTTTTTATAATTTTCTTGATGTTATTATATTCTTTTGTAATTTTTCTGAACTTTTTACATTTACTTTTGAATCTTTTGTATTTACTTCTAATTTTTTTGTAATTTGTTGATAAAACTTAGTTTTCTATAATTGTCACATAATTTAATTACAATAGTTTCTTCATGTAATTTATTTTTTTATTTTTTTATATTTTTCACATTTTTTATTCTTGATTTATATATTGGAGGATATATATTTTTGATTTTTTAATTAGTGGCCGAAGTGTCGCCTAAGCGACGCCTAAGCGAACGCCTTGTCGCCTAAGCGCTTAGGGACCCCGTGAACGCCTTGGGTCGCCTTGTCGCCTTGACAACTATGATCACTCACCGGCTGCATGCAGGTCGTGGTGTAATGTGGTGTCCCATCTATGGTCAATAATCTTCCACCACTTTGCATATTCTTTGGGAAGCGACTCCTGCAACTCCAATTTCGCACAGTCCATGGCCTCATATAGATATCCCATATCATTCTTGTCATCGCCATCCACCAATCTTAGGACCTTCACGAGGGGGTGACTACTTTCATGTATCGTGTTACCCTGCCCCAGAATTTGTTGTCGTCCACGATTTGACAGACATCCAAATAATCCATCTGAGCATCAACATTGCCCTTGTCGATGTATTCCCGCGTGGTATTGTGGTACATGAAAGCTTTCAACTCATTCTTATACATGTGCAAAGAAATAAAATTTGAATCAAATACGGATCATAACTATAAGGATAAAGAAGTAATAATTGAGTTCAACAATATACCTATGCAGAGACAACAAAGAAATGAAATTTGAAGCAAATCTGGTTGGCCCTGCACGGATAATATCTCGCCCCCCACTTGCATGCTCCCTGAACATGTTCAATATCCTAGGATGACCATAAATATACTGGGTAATCTTTTGTGCCCTTTCAACCGTCTTCTTCACATGTTTGTCCTTCCCTATGTCTTCAAGTATGAGATCTAGACAATGTGCTGCGCATGGGAGCCAATATAAATGCATGCGCTTATGCATCAATTTCCTCCCTGCTGCCTTATAATTGGCTTCATTATCAGTAACAACTTGTACAACATTTTCTTCACCAATTTCGTCTACCATGTTGTCCATCAAATGAAACAAATAAATGGCAGTTTTTTTAAAATTTGATGCATCTACAGATTTTACAAATATTGTACCTTCGATGTAATATACCAAAAAGTTAATCATGGACTTTTTCGTGGTACCAGTCCAACCATCGCACATAATAGTGCATCCTCTCTCCATCCATATATGCTTGAAGCTTTGAACCCAGTCATGGAGCTCCTCAACCTCTGCCTCAAGGCCACGCCCGTATATGTCCCGACGTGACGGCGCCTTACCAGGGCCAGCATCTGCTATGGCATCCAACATAGGTTGAAAATATTCACTTTCAGCAGCATGTGCAGGGACACCTGCATGAAAAAACCATTTACAGATGCTTTTAAATGCATGTCCTACAACTTCTGCAGATTTTTTGACCCCTCTCAATGCACTTTTGATCTTAGGTTGTGTAGCCTGGGGCCTTCTGTGGAGATAACTGTCCATGGGGCCTGTTCTATGCGTCTACGGGGGCGGGGCAGCAACGTCAGGACGTTGTGCAGCTGTACTGGAGTAGGTCCCTCCTGAACCCATGGGTGCCTTTCCTTTCCTTCGAGCGGCTTCTTCACGCTCCCTTGCTTCAGTCAGCTCCGGATCAGAATCTTCAGTGCCTTCCTCATCATCATCCCTCCTAACCCTTCTGTCAGAAATCTCCTCAGCAATTTCCTCCTCATCCTCAGCCCTTTGTTGCATCCTCTCCTTTTTGCCCAGAAGGCACTGGCGCATCTCCTCTCGCACCTCTCGTGGACAGTGGTCGCATTGTCTCACCTCTCCTCGCACCCCTGCCAAATGTTACTTTCCTCTGGTAATTCCGCCATACATCTCTCTATCACAATAATTACATTTAACCTTCCTTCTCTTAGCATCAACTAAGGACAGGTGGGCCCACCCCGGATCCTCCTGCCGTTGCTGCTCCTGTGTTTGTTGGCGTCTAGACATGATGCTGCATTAAGACAGTAAAAGACAATGTCTTGTAAGTACAATGAAAAAAAGACAATTTGTCATGAAAGAGGTTAAATTTAGTCAATAAATCTTAATTGAGCTTCAATTGAACTTTACTAAACCTAATTAGAGGAAAGTCCCAAAATTAATAATGTCAGTAGGGTTTAATTAACACATATAGCCTAATCAACCTTCATAAAAATTAATTCCAAGCATGATAGAGCTCCAAATTAATTAATGAAGCTTAATTGAGCTTCAATTGAACCTTACTAAACCTAATTAGAGGAAAGCCCCAAATTTCATAGTCTAATTAGGATTTAATTTACAATTTTAGCCTAATCACCCTTGAAAAAAAGTAATTACCAACATGATAGAGATCCAAATTAGTCAATGAAGCTTACTTGAGCTTCAATTGACGCTTACTAAACCTAATTAGAGGAAAGCCCCAAAATTATTAGTCTAATTAAGATTTAATTTATAATTTTAGCCTAATCACCCTTGACAAAAATTAATTACCAACATGATAGAGGTTAAAATTAGTCAATGGAACTTAATTGAACTTCAATTGACCCTTACAAAACCTAATTACATGAGAGCCTAAATTTAATAGTCTAATTGGGGCTAAACTAACATATTTAGTCTAATCACTAAATTAACAGAATTATTTAACAAAATAATCATCTAAGAAATCTTACCTAGCCCTAATCAGAACTAATTAGGGTGGTATGGTGGGCGGGAGGGGAGCGCGGGCTAGGGCTGGCCGCTGGCCGGCTGGCGGGTGGGCGCAGGCAGCACACGCACGCACGCGCAGGCGGCAGGCGGGCGCAGCGGGGGCTGGGCCGGCTGGCCGCTGGCGGGCCTGCAGTGCTGCTGCTGCTCCGCGGCTGCTGCTGCAGTGCTGCTGCTGTTTCCGCCGGCGACTACGGCTACGGCTACCTGCTGGACCTGGTGTTTCCGCGGCGGGAGGGGACAGGGTGAAGGGTTTCGGGGGGGGCTCACGTGAACTCCAAAGTTTGGAGTTCACGTGTTTCGCCGGAAACCATTCGGTTTCGGGCGAAACGGGTATCGGTTTCGCCCGAAACCGTTTTAGCTACAGTAAAATAGGCTTAAACGGTTTCGGCCGAAACGGACAACCATGGGCAGTCTTCGTGGACCCACCTTCACTTCTTCTCTTGCTGCTGCACCTCAATTTCTTCATTCCCACATTTTTGGTTCAACAAGGAGTGACTGACTGAAGAGTCGTCTTGGATTAAATTTGTGTTTTAGGGTTGCAGTGAAATTAGAGATGGAGAGAAAGGGCCAGGAGTGGAGAGTGGTCTCCAAAAGGAGAACAACTCAAGCAGAGTAGGGGGTGTTGGCACTCAAAATATGATCGTTGGCGACCAAGCCGCAGAGGCAAATGATACGGCCCACTGAAGCACAGAAGCCGATGAAGAGCAACCTACTGAAGGCTTCTCAAGCTGCCAGAGCCCCGAGTTACCTGGAAGTGAACACCGGGGACTTCACCTCAGGAAAGTCGAGACGAATCCACAAATAACTCGCAGTGCGACCAAGCCTGCCTAATGATCCGGCATCGACTCCGTCGTGCCGCTACCCCGCACCCGTCACCCGACCAAGGACGACGGTCTACCCGATGGCTTGCCACCTGAATGAAGGCTCTCCTGAGGAAGAAGAATGTCATCGGCCCTTCATAGAAAGGAACCGGAGGCTCTGTCAGCAGAAGACCCCGATCACCCTACACAGGTTCGGCTTCTCACAATAGTGGGTCCGTCAGTGGCCGAATGATCGCCAGTCAAGGCGAAATTATGCCGGATGTCATATCATCCCGCAAGGAAGCTCCGTGCACAAATCGAACCGAGCCGGAAGCACAAGTCATGGTGCCGAAGGTCGTGCCAACGGAAGATCCGCCTGCTCGAACCAGCCTACTCGAACCAAACACACGGAGTTCGGACTAAGGCCGTACGGCATACAGAAGCTTCGTCAATGCACCGTCAAGGTTTTCCAAGGACTGTGGCGAGGAGAACCGTCAACGGTGACCTCCGGAATCATCTCCGGACTCATCGGCTAGCCCTCGACAACTAAACGAGGCTAATACGGCGCCACCATTTCACCGGCGCCTCTTAAAACGGCGCCACTAAAATCGGCGCGCAAAGACCAAGCGATGGAGGTGGCTCCCTGGCGCCGTTGCTCCCGGCGCGCCCCTTCACGGCGCCGGTTAACTTGGTGTGTTATAAGAAGGTCTTGTTCGACCAACAAAAGTGGGAGAGACAAGAAGAGAGGTCCTGATCGCCGGAGAGCCACGACCAATCATAGGAGAAGAGGGTTAGGTTTCGTGGGGAGGAAGGCTTTCTCTGAGAGTCCCCCACCGTGCCGCCGTCGTCCTCTGCTGCGCACGAGTCCATCGGCGTCGGAGAAGAAGAGCTCCTCTGTTGTTTCCGTAGGTGGGTCACGGTGTTTCCCGTCGATCTTCCATCGCCTGTTTCTTCTTTCGTCATAATGTAAGTGAGAAAGGGGGAGGGAGGCGATGATATGAGCTTTTCCTTCCCCCCTTTCCTCACTATCTCTTTCCCTCTTTCGCTGTAACTTTCCTCTACGTCAATGTAACGGATGACCGAACGACAACGCCGACGCCGGAACGTGCTTATGTGCATTCTATCTGTCGACTGTAGAATGAATGAATATCTGTAGCAATGGGTTAAGGAGTTTAATGGTTCTGTTCTGTTGCATCTCCTTTTTCCTCCCCCTTTGTATTTCCTTCTCCTGGCCGTTGGAACCGCGCCGTGCAATAGTGCCGGCGCCGGGAATGGGCGAAGTGTGCTTACGCACCACCCCCAACGCCCATGGCGTTAGAATGAAATGTGTTCGACGATTTCCGCCGTGGTTCTCCTCCGATGTATATGCCCTTGGACTCCCTGGGCTACAACGATACTCCCCCTCCCCGGGGTCTTCGCGTTAACGCCAGGGCCGTGCTTGGCTCTGCTTTTTTTTCTGGATAATCTTGTGGCTGAGGGCATATCTGTATATGCCCCTCAACCCATCACGGCGCCGGGGCGCTTCGATCGAGCCTCTCCGCATCCCTCAGTTGTCCAGAGGTGAAGAGATCGTTCTCGTGGCCGAGTGGTTAATCCATTTATTCCTCTGTCCATGGATTCGCATGCTAATAGCATTCTCTTTCGCTGAACATGTTGAATCTGACTGAGTAAGCTGCATACTGCATACACTCTTATCGTTGCACACGATTCATGCTCATTCGGGAGGGTCAAATCTATTAGCCCATCTCACTAATCCGGGGAGGGGAATATACCCCCACTGTTTCATCAAACCGCCACTTGGTCATGGGAACTCATCCATTAATGGTGAGCGTCCCTATTGACTATTGGGTGAATATCAAAATTGGGTTAATCCCAACATTTAAAATCCACAGTCCTTCACGGACCTTGTGGTGGCCGTGAGACGGGTGCCCCTCGTAGGCTAGCCCTCGGGTTTTTTCCTCTCTACCGGTCGTCCCGATTCGAGCCTTGAGTCAACTCGGTCGCGTGCCCCTCGTAGGCTAGCCCTCGGGGTTTTGGCTCCCGTCATGAGTCGACTCATCCGCTCACTGTCGCCCACGGACTTGGTGCCCCTAGCAGGCTGGAACTCAGGGTTTTCCTTTCAATTCGGGTTTGCCGGCCGCCGTCGTGCCACCCGGCTTTCAGGGGTTGCTCCGCTACGTGAGTATTCCCCGCTTCTCCCCGACAATCCTCTGGGATGGGGAGATGCTGCCGAAATTTCAGCTCGAACGAGTCTGACTCGGAACAATCGCCGCGCTCAAGTACGGACCTCGCGCGAGCCTATGACTCGGCTTCCGGATGTCTCGAGGGCGATCCTTTGAATAACTGACTTAAATAAACTTTCAAAATCTCCCAAAGTGTTTTAATAAACCCAAGAAATAACAAATAAAATCTCAGTTTCTGCAAAACATGGCTAAACCGGCGCCGTGACGCCCGGCGCGCCTTAATACGGCGCGCTTTATCCCGGCGCGCCTCGTCCCAGCGCGCCAGGAAGAGGGGCGCGACCTACGCTTTGTGGCGCCGTTTTAAACCCTTTACCTACGTTTTGTGACGCCGTTTCAAGCGTTTTAAGCCCTTTCCCTAGGCGATCCGCGCCGGTCCCGTTCCGGATCGTGTCTTTGTGCCGTCTCGTTCCCTTCCTCGCCTGTGGAGTGATTTCTGATGTTAATAGCAGAATTGAATAAGCTTCTTAATCAATGAATTGCATAAATTGGTTTGTCTAAGCCTGAATTAGTTACTTTCATATCTTCGTCATGCTTTAATCTAAACATTCATGCCACATCGATGCATGCCTGAGTGCACAGACCCTCGGTATATCAAATGACATGAGCTGAAAGCCGGGCAACTCCCGACGAAAAGCTCTTGCCACGCGTGATGGCGGTCTTCGGGCCTAAGTTCTCCGCCACGTATTGAGGACCCGCCCTTATAAATCGTGTGCAGTGAATTACAATATTTTGCATGATCATTCGCATGCTCTGCATCCTTTATTCTGGCCTCGACAGCCCTTTATCTCGGCAATTAATCAAAGGTTTTCCCTCCTCGTGGGGGATGTAATTAACGCCATAGCCTTTATGGTATGGCGGACTGTTGGTCCCGACCGAACCTCACTCTCGCCCGACACGGGTCAAAATGAGCGCACAATAAACTTGTCACTCACGTGACTGGCATGCCCGCGCCGTCAATCAGTCGGTTAATTATCAGTTAGTTAATCGGTCGATCGACACGCGAAATAAACCAAATAAACCCTAATAAACCAATAAATAAATTAATCACAACAAAAGAAATGACCGCCAACAGAGGGGTAGCAGAATAGCTTTTAGAAGTAAGAATCTGATCTCCGCTGACCGCCGCTTCAGATGTTTGGGAAAAGGTCATTGGGCTAAGCACTGCAGGAAGGTCATTGGGATAAGCACTGCAAGAATGCAGTTAAGTGTCTCTCTTGCAGCGGGATGGGCCATAGAAGTTGGGCTTGTCCGCAGGGGTTGGAGAAGATCGAAGGGAAGAAGCTGAGGGCTCGCAGCATCCCAGAGGACGGGGCTGGTCTGAAGCTGGAAGGCTCTGGGAAGACGAGGAGTGTGCCGGTGGTGGAGATCCCTGGTCTCCTGTGGTAGCTGAGGATAGGAGAATACTGAAGAAATGTGCCGTAGTGAAGGTGTCTGGGGGACTGGGTCCTGCTAAGAAGGATATTGATGAGCTTTTGAAACACTATTGGCCCTCGGTCACATGCTGGCTTAGAGAACTGATGGATGGGTCATTCCTGGTTTGGCTCCCTGATGAACTGCAGAGAAGACATCTCATCTCCCTTGGCTGCCTCCAACGAGATGGCTGCTTTTTTCTTGGTCCCCATGGCAGAAGCAGACAGCAACAGCTATACTTCCTGAAGGGAAGGCGGTGTGGAGCAAGGATGGCTGTGCCGGTATCGGTTTCGGTTTTGGCCGGGTCCGAAACCGAAACCAGTTTCGGTTTCGATTTCGGTCCGAAACCAATTTAATACTTTTTTTTTAAAGATGGCATTTGGTTTCGGTCGAAACCCTTGTTCTGGTGTCATTTCGGACCGGTCCGAAACCGAAATGTTTCTGCCGAAACGTTTCGGTTTCGGCCGAAACTGCCTTCCATGGTGTGGAGAAGAGTGGCGGGGATTCCTCTTCACGTCTGGAACCCGGACACTGTTCACTGCATTGCTGCCACTTTTGGCAGCCAGAAGAAGATCGATAGATCTTTGGAGGCGGAGGTGCTTTCTTATGGCAAGAATCATGGTTACAGTTGAAAAGGAACAGGTCTTCGCTATGAATATCATTGCCAAGCATGGAGGGGTGAGGTTTGAAATTTCAGTCTCAGTGGAATCAGAGTAGGAAGACAGAAGAGAAGACTGGACCTGGGCGGAGGTGGTGGTGGCATGTCGGAAATAGTGTCAAGAGAGGAAAGGAGGTTCTTCAGCAGGGCAGGGATTGTTGTTGACTCGGCCGAGTGATGAGGTTGGCTCACTTCACCCTAACTCCTCGGGGGTAGGTGAGTAGAGGCGGCCTTGGGAGCAGGCAATTGGAGAAGATCTCCATATCTCCACCCACCTATCTTTCAGGTTGGGGATGCTGGTCTGGAGCCTACTGGGCCTATTGGAGATCGCTTCCCTGTGAAGGAAGCAACCACCATCGAAGCTAGAGGTAGCAGGCAGAGGCAGTGGCGTAGAGCTACAGTCAGCCTTTCCTCAGAATCGAGGAAAGGACGTGGCTGGCGGGAGCCACGGTATTTTGGGTTAAGAAGATCAGCAGTGCCGGGTATTACGGGACCGACACCACCCAGGAGAGCCAGTTCAGGAGCCGGACATTCAGGTAAGTCATCTGGGCCAGCGGGTCAAAGGTTTCGGGTGGCCCATGTTAAACCCATCTCGGGTAAACCCGGCGGGCTGTCGGGGGGGGGGGGGGGGGGGTCGTCTCCTTCGCCCGACAAGAGAGGGAAGTGGATCCTCGCCACCTCTCACGGCGCGCAATCTTCCCATGCCGGGTACCTTCCTCCCAAGCACCCCGAATGAGGCTAGGGTTCTCGATAGTGCCGTCCAAGCAGTCTCTCTCCCTCCTTTTGATTGTCCCGTGTCTTCACAGCGGCCAGAAGCAGAGGACTCCATTGCTGCAGATCGCTTTCCTGAACGGGGCTCTGAGAAGGGGCCGGCTACCCACTTGAGAAGAAGTTTCTTGTAGAGGTTGAGCCGCGAGAGGATGTCCTTAACAGTTCACAGTCGGTGGACCCATCTTCGGCCATCGTTCCTTGGGGTAACAGCGGTATGAGGCAACAGATCCAGGATAACAATCGCTCAGAAGAACCGCTGGCTTGTTTGGGGCCAGATTTGGATGTGGACTAGACCAGTGCATCTAGGAGATCGGGCTCATTGTGAGAATCTCCTTCGAAAGTAAGAAGGAATGTGTAAGGAAAGCTCTGAAAATCAGGAGGGATCTTATTTTGCAGCTAAGTGCTAAGAGACGGTAGTCATAAGATCGGCAAGAAAGAGGTGTCTTACCTCCAGAACAATACACTGTTTGAGGGCCTTAGACCTAAGAGCAATGAGGAGAAGGGGAAGAAAGCAATGTGCCAATGAAGATCCTAACATAGAATGTAAGAGGATTAAATGGGGAAAGGAAAATAAGGGAACTTAAATCTATGATTCAGAGACAAACTGGACCTCGTGTGCATTTAAGAGACTAAACTAGAGAAGGTAGACAGCTGGTTTATCAAGAATCTGGGTGGGACCAGATTACACGACTGGGCCAATAAACCCACTGAGGGGGTGAAAGAGGGCTTGCTGATCTTATGAAACTCTAATCTCCTGGTGAGTTTGGAAGAATCGATACAATAATTTCCATTTCTATCAGATTTAATCTAAGGCTCGAGGGCTTAATAGGTGCTTCACTAGTGTCTATCATAGATGGCAGTGTCGGTTTCGGTTTTGGTTTTGGTCCGAAACCAAATAAATTACTATTTTTTGCCAAACTGTAGGGTTTTGGTTTCGGCCCGGTAGTTTCGGATCGTTTCGACCGAAATTGCCATCCATGGTGTCTATGGAACTGTGCAACCCAACCTTAAGAGGAGCTTTTTCTGGCTGCTTTGTGTAATACGGAGCCGGGACCATGGTGTGTGGCAAGAGATTTCAATGCTGTGGGGCAACCGGGAGAAAGGCTCAACCAGCATAGGTGGACAGAGGAAATGGAACTGTTTGACAATCAAGGCCAGTAGGCCATGTTGATGGAATTTCCAGCCGGCTCACATTTCTACACTTGGATAGGGAAAGGAGAGAAAAGAACCAAGTTAAAGCTTGATGGAGCCTTTGCTAATATGGAATGGCACCTAAATTTCAACAATGTCAAGGTCAGAGGACTGCCAAGAGTGATGTCTGACCACATTCCTATAATTATCAACACTTCAAGGACGAAGGGATAGGTCAAGCTGTCCAGGTATGAAAGGGAATGACAAAGGCATGAAGATTTCAAGACTTTGGTAACTTCATGGTGGTCTGAAGCCCCCACTACCCCCTGTGCTTGCCTTACATTGAGTCACAAGCTGAAATGGGTCAAGCAGAGGATGAGAGTGTAGAGCAAAGCTTGGCAAATCATCCCTAACTAGACAAAGGATGTTACAAGATATTGAGCAATATGATATCAGAAATGACCAAGGTTTGTTGTCTGAAGAGGACATGGTGCCACGGATGACAGTCTCGGTTTCGGACTCGATTTAATGGTATCAGTTTTGATTTCGCACGAAACATAATAAAATAATATATTTTTTAGGATAGCAAAGTCCGAAACCGAAACGTATCGGGCCGAAACGCCCGAAACTAGGCGAAACAGCAATCGGTTTCGCCCGAAACAAAATAAATTAATTTTTTTTAAGTTTCAGACCTGCTACAGTGAACAGGTCTGATTTCGGATCGTCCAAGTCCGAAACCGATACGTTTTGGCCAAAGCGTATCAATTTCGGCCGAAACTGCCATCCCTGCATGGTGCAGTGGGCTTAGGTTAGAAACAATATGAATAATGGTCATTTAGAGAGGAATTCAATTGAAAGCAAAAAGCTAAGGAAAAATGGCTTAAAGAAGGTGATAATAACACAGCTTATTTCCATGCTATGGCTTCTGTCAAGAGGCGGCTTATGAGCATCCACAGGCTAAAAATTGGGGATAATTTTATTCATAGTGAGGTAGACATTCAGCAAGTTATTCCGAGCCATTATGAGGGCTTTTTCAAAGAATAACACTGGAGACCACGGATCTCTAGTGAGGGGTTTAGCAAGATCTCAAAAGCTGAAGCTTTGAATCTCATCAAGCCTTTTTGTGAGGAGATCATAACTTCTATTTTCAGCATGGATCCTAATAAATCACCAGGCCCTGATGGATTTTCAATGGGCTTTTATCAACACTTCTGGGAAGTGCTGAAGGGAGATGCTATCAATGCAGTCCTGAAATTTCAGAGCAACCCGACAGCTATTAGGTACTTCAATTCCACCCATGTTGTGTGTTGCACCAGTAATTTTCTCGAAATATTTCGAGAATTTCATTCCAAAACAACCAACAAAAAATACACGGCGTTGCGCCGATGTCGTCGGACCGCGGAGTACCTCCGTGATTTAGGGTCCATTGACCCGATCATACAATCACAAACGGCATCGCAGGAGGGAAGATTAAGGGGAAAATACGCATGTGCACCTGTCAAAGTAGCCGAACAAGTGTATCACACGGCACGGACGGATGCAAAGGTTTCTCTACACGCGGTGACGCGCAACCAAACAACAAACAAACAAGACTTCAGTCCTGCGCGAGTCTCCACCGACGTACTACTGCCACACGGCGAAGAATGGACCTTGAGGGACAATAAATGCAAAGCTTAAGTTTCTCCTTGACCCAAGGCGACAGAAAAAGGGAAAAAAGCCACGGAGAGGGGCCAAAAGGGGCGCCACGGGGTCATTTGATCCTGCTGGCCTATGCGCAAGGGCGGCCGCCCCCAGGGGTCCGAGCCCACCACGCTGGGCTACCCAGCGGGGTCGACCGACCCGTGCGGGGCCGGCTGACCCCGCTGGACCCCAGCGGGGTCAGTCCACCCTGTTGGGTCTGCCCGCGGGCATGGATGGCAGTATCGGCCGAAACCGAAACGCACCAAGTCACTGTAGCAAGTCCGATACCGAAACCGGACCGAAACCGACCGAAACCGGACCGAAACCGTCTGGTTTCGGCCGAAACCGGACCTGCTCAATACATTTTTTGCCTTTTTTGACTGTTTTGAACCGGTTTCGGCCGAAACCGAAATCGAAACCGAAACGTATCGGTTTCGGTACCGGCCGAAACCGGTACCGAAACCGATACTACCATCCTTGCCCGCGGGTCCAGCCACCCCCCCCCTTCGGGGTCCGCATCCCCATAAAAAAAGGGAAAAGAAGAAGAAATAAAAGGGGAGAAAAAGGGTTTGGACCACCACACCTTGTCAAAACTGGGTCAAAACCCATTCTTTTTGTCAAAATTTGGGCTAAAATCGATTTTTTTGTCCGAAATGAGGCGAATCCTCACGGTTTTTTCAAGGTGGGTTCCCTACCTTCTATAAATAGACCCCCAAGGGTCTGGACTCAGGATCCTAGAGGCTACGATCTACGGACTACAATCGACTACGCACGGAGAGTTCTGTTTGTTTGTTTTGACCCGTGAGGGGTAAGTCCCCGGATCTTGTGTTTATGCCCCTAAGGGGTATTTTTGTGATTATGTCTCTCGGGAGACATTTTTGTAAATTTCTACGCCCCGAGGTGACAAAATTATGTAGTTCCGCCCCTATAACGGGAGAATTACGAAAATGCCCCCCCCCGATTTGCGAGAAATAAAAAATCATGTTATTTATAGTTCTACCCTACAATTTTTTGTAATGGGGGCTACGCCCCTACTTCCCTCGTTAGTGCAGATCTCTACAATGTACAGTCGACAACTTGCCGACAACCCTTGTACCCACTTGGGCCATAAATAAATATGGTGCATGCTACAAATCTCCTCTGTACATCGATCGGGAAAAATGATAAGAAAACCCCCTCAACTTGTGAGAATTGTACATATACCCCTCCTCTAGCAGAATTGGCACACGAGCCTTCTATGAAGCCCTTGTTACTCCTTCAACTCAAGGATGTTGTCAGCCTCGTCTGACACTTGGGTAATGCCTCAAACCTAGGTCTATATAAGATTTGGTAAAATTACTAAAATACCCATGTGACCTAGTCATGGCCTAGTCGCCCCCCTAAAACCCTCCATAAATGGCCCCAGCGGCTTGAAAAGTCAATAATCATGTCCTACTTTCATTTCAACCCAAAAAATTTCAGGAATACCCTTGGCCTGGTAAAATTACCAAAATACCCCCAGGAAGGTAAAATTGCCAAAAATACCCTCGGGGTCCAGGAAACTTCCCTCCACTTTAAAAATGCCTATGGCCCTTGCAAAATTGCATTCATGCTCCTAAATTCTAAGGTTTTGCTCGAATTTTAGAAGCTTTTAACGAAACCCTAAGCCCAGTCAGTGTGTTGGTGGTGAGTGAGTGGTCGCGGTGAGTCACCCATACAACATCCGAACCTATGGAGGGGACTTTGGGATTTCTTTGACAGTCAAACAAAGGTGTTCGGACGTTAGGCCGATGTAAATCAACACTGACTACGGTCAGTGGGGAGAGGTTCAGCACCCGAACCCAAATCGTCTAATACTATGCGCACCCACGGAATGAACCTCCACATTTGGGGGAATGTTTCTTTTCAAAAAGAACACATATTTATATTTCCATATAAAATTCCGTGGCCGACATTGTGTTAATTCCCAAGAAAGAAAATGCTAAATCCATAAGGGCCTCTTTGATATCGGGGTAGGGTAGCTTATTCGGCTCATTTCGCTCGAATAAGCCACCCAACCCCGGTTAGCGTTTGTGTGTGTGTGAGAAGGAGCATGGGGCCCACATGCCCTCTTTCATCGATTAGGCTACCCTAACCCGATATCAAAGAGGCCCTAAATGACTATCATCTGATCAGCTTGCTAAATAGAACCTTCAAAATTATCACCAAGGCTCTAGCCAACAGGTTGAAAGCAGTCATCAGCACCCTTGTAGATTCCAATCAATCAATTTTCATCAAGGGCAGGTATATTTTAGACAACTTCATGGCTGCTTATGAATGCTTACACGATCAAAAGCCTAGAAGGAAACAATGCGTGGTGCTCAAACTAGCTTTTGAGAAGGCCTATGACAGAATCAGTCTCATGTTCTCCAATGTATAGACTTGAAAAACCAGTGGATAAAATGGGTACAATACTGTGTTAAGACTGCCAAGTTTTCTATTTACTGAATGTGGTTCCCCATGGATTCTTTGGGTAATCTAGAGGCCTTAGGAATGGGGATCTCCTCTCCCGTTTGCTCTTTGTCATTGTAGGGCAAGTCTTGAGCTGCATGTGGAAGAAAGCAAGGGCAGCAGGGTTGATAGCCGGGGCCTCTATAGACAATGCTCTGGAAGATACCACTCACCTATAGTTCGCGGATGACGCAATCCTCTTTGCCTCAGCTAATACAGGCAAACTTATCAATTTGAGGATCTTGCTAACATTGCTAGAGGCTGTGACTGGGCTCAAAATCAATTTTCAAAAAAGTGATTGTTGGGACCAACATCAAGGATGAAAAGAAACAGCTTATTGCGCAGATCTTAAGGGCCAAATGGGGTAACCTCCCTATTAAATACTTGGGCCTGCCTCTTACATGTGATAGTTTAAAGTCTTCAGACTGGAATGTTATTATTAAGACAGTGGGTGATCAAATTGCGGCATGGAAAGAGAGCCTGCTCTCAGCCGGAGGTTGACAGGCCCTGTCCAAAACTATGCTTCCCAATCTTGCTATTTACTTTGTCTATATTCAAGGCCCCCAAAAATGTATGCAGAAGGTTGGAATCCTTGAGAGCATCTTGCTTTTGGAGAGGCAAAGGTCCGGAGGAGAAGGGGGTGCACCTTATGCTTGGAAGTATGTCTGCAAGTGGAGTTGGTTTAACACCAATCACGACTATCAACCAAGCCTTGCTCTTGAAATGGTTGTGGAAAGCTGATATGGAGGAGTCATCCCTTTGGAGAGTTATAATTGGGAACAAATACTTGGCCGATGGGGATGGATGGTTTTCTAAAGTACCCATCAGCCACCACATGTCCAGTATTTGGAGAAACATAATGAGGTGTAGGGACTTTTAAAAATGCTCATCCCTAATTTCTCTAGGGGATGGCAGGAAGTCTAGCTTTTGGGAAGAGCCCTGGCTGTTAAATAATCCTCTCAAAGATTCATTTCCCAACGTGTTTGCCATTGCTACTAGGCCAGCTGTCAAGATGGTTGAAGTCTGGTCGGAGCTTCATGACAGCCCGGGATGGAATATACAGTTCAGAAGGAACTTCGATGATGCTGAGTGGCAGGAGTATTTGCAGTTCTCCAACCTGCTGAACAACCAGAAATATTCATCTGAATCTGGAGATTCTAGGGTGTGGAGATGGGAGGGAACAGGGAGATTCTGTCAGGTCTGCTACTACTATTTTGAGGCAGGGCGGTCAGAGAGTTCCTTGGCACAAGCAAGTGTGGAATAACAAACTACCCATTAGAATAAAGATTTTCTTCTGGAAAGTGGCATGGAGAAAGTTGCAATATATTCAAAACTGATCTTAGGATATACTATATTTTCTGTGACAGTTAAAAGGAACCTTGGATCACCTTTTCTTCAACCGTGGGATCATTCGGACAGTCTGGGAATAATTTTTCAGAATTACCAAAATTTCAGTGGCAGATCAAGAACTAATTGGAAGAATGGTGTGCAGAATTGGGGTTTCTTAACCCTCTTAAAGAAGAGGACCTATGGGGTATGTGCTTCCCAGCCATGCTCTGAGCTATATGGAGGGAAAAGAATAAATGAATTTTTAGAGAGGATTTCAAGCACCCATCTACCATCATCCAGAGTTGCATCAATCGCTTGACAGACTGGCACTTCACAGTGAGAGGGATTTCATGCCACCAATCAACTCTCCTGTTCAGATTATTAGGGTGGAAACATTGCACATCGTAATTTTCCCCTTTTTGTGGGGTGGGAGTTTGTTGGCTGTTCTACCCTCTTGGTAGAACTTGTGTTTTGTGCTTTGTTTGTGTTTGTCTGATGTGTTTTGTTGGTGTTTTGTTTGGGTCATAGTTGTCAAGGCGACTAAGGCGAGCTTGGGGTCCTCGAGTGCCTAAGCGTTTAGGCACCTGCCTAAGCGGCGCTTAGGCGTTAAGTTCATAAAAAATTATCATCATTAATACATATGTAATTTTTTATATAAAAATTAATCATAATTATTACAAATATGGGAAACAACACTAGTGTGAACATAGAAATAAAAATTAATAGAAATGACATTGCAATAAAATATCAAATTTTATTTTGAGATAAAATTAACAATAAAAATTGGACTTTCAGAATGAATAAAATACTAACCTGATGTTTGTCAATTTCTTCCAAAAATATGCAAATCATACTCGGAACAACACACATATAATATAAAGCAGATACCAAAAGAAAAGGACATCTCTCATTATCACATACAATCAATAATAAAGTAAACAAACACATAACTAGGGAAGTGCCATAGATGACCACTGTAAAAAAAAATAAGACATACAAAATTAAAATTTTAATTTTAAAATATTTAATTAAATAATGAAGACAAGGGGGCTGCCTAGGCGCCGCTTTGGGCGCCTTGGCCGCCAAAGCGGCGCCTTTGCCCGTCTTTGTTCAGCCCAATAAGACGTGGGCTCGCCTTGTTCTCAAAAAACCGCCTTCCCGCCTAGGCGCCGCTTAAGCGTTGTCAAGGCGCCCAGCGGCGCCTAGGCGGGCGCCTTGACAACTATGGTTTAGGTTTCTGGCACTCTTTTGAGATGTAACCAAGGATCACCGAATCGGATTGGATCGGGCTGGATTGCCCGATCCGATCGGTTTTTGGGTGAACCTATCTGATCCCAAGCCGACCTTTCCCGATCCTTCACTGGAAGCGGCCGGATACTTGACTCAGACAGAATTGAGTCGGATCGCCCGAGCCCACCTAGTTCTGGGTGATCCCCATGGCTGATCTCGACCGATCTGACTGATCCAAGGATTAAAAAAAATAGAGAGGGGGAGAAGCAGAAGAACAATCAACGACGACGAAGAAGAAGAAGAAGGGTCGCAGAAGATGAAGAAGTAGAGAAAAATACTCACTGTCATCACCGCCGCCGGTCCCCGTCACCGGTACCTTCTCCTTGTCCTCCTCATCCTCCTTGTCCTTGCGATCAGCCTCTCACAAAAGAAGAAGAGGAGGAGGAGGACACGACGCCGCCACTATTGCGACTCCCTGCCACCGTCGACGCCATCGTCGACCTCCTCCTCCCCCGCCTCCTCCAGCTGGAAAAGGTAAAGTGGAGAGGACTCTCGACTGTATATTGAAAAGGTACAATGAGGATAAAAACATTAAATTGAATAGATATTTATATAAAACCCCTATAAAACTGCATCCATACTTGGACAACCTTGCTTGTGCTCAGAATCGGGACCGCTTCAGGATCGGTCCAGATCTGCCGATCCCACAGATCTGGATCGGTTTTGGACCGGCCGTTTCGATTCCGATACCCGAGTCTGCCTTCCTTGGATGTAAGTTTTTACCTCTTTCAATGAAATGTGGTTAATACCACCTTCCAAAAAACAAGGAGTGACTGAGATTACGAGATTCTTGTGACATTCCATATAATGCTTAGAACTACAGATTGCTGAAGAGCATTCTCATACAGCAATATATTCCATTTTAGCACCAAGTTCCTAGGAGCAGTTACAAGGCCCCATAGACATGCTAATGTTTGAAATAGAAACAGCATAGAAAGCTATTGACATGTTTTGAAAACATAATCGAAATATTTTTCCATCAACCATGTGTTCATGTTCTTCCTAGCTTCTCCATTTATTATGTACTAAACTCTTGATGGTGAAAAGTTCTTTCCATCTTCAGCTTCAAAGACACTGTAGACAAGGAATTCTGTCTCCTCTCCCATTCCACTCTCAATTCTCCTGGTTTTACATAGTAAATATGAAATATGTAAAACAAATGTCACAATTTCATGGATGAAACTCTTTAAACACTCAACAAAAGTGACCACAAGATAATCAATATCTGATTAGTAGACATGCATGGAAAAGATTGGTGAAAATGCCAAAGGTCAGTGAACATGATAAGTATGATAGCGGTATCACGATAAAAAGATTTACCTGGTCCAAAGTATGATGAGCAAAGTCAGTGGTGGATATCATTACCCCAGCAACAAAAGCACCCAACTCAAGACTTAGGCCAAGCTTGTCACTGCACTGAAAGTAGTAACAGGACATAAGATGAAAATGTACATCAAAGGGCATAACAGCACTCCATTAAGCAGTCAAAAATAACATCATCAAGTTACATACTGGCCCAAACACCATTCAGGAACTGCACGGAGGTGCTCATAGGTGTCTTCTACTTCATCTAGAAGTGCCCTCCCCACAAAATCACCCATTTATTTCCTTCAAAACTTGCTTTCTCCTCAGCACTGGAAGAGAGAACTTACCCCATGCGGAACAAGAAAACTCAACTTCAAGCAGACCCCTCCCTTTTAGCTGAGTGAAATCAACCCACCTCTTTAATTTCTCGCAACCTCAACCCCACTTCAATGTCCTCTAGTGAGCTCCAACACTCCTACTGTTGTGACCATCTCCCTCCACCCCCTCCCCCAACAACAGAACAAGTTCATTGCCCGAGGCTGCTGTTGCTGGCTGCATGAAGTTGCATGCCAACCACAATGGCTGTCATGCTGGGAATGCTTCAATGCACAGACGTATCTGCCCTACAAGCCTACAACCATTATGACTGGCTTGTATTCAGTATTCCTGCATGACCAACACCAACAGTTGGGAGCATTGATGGCAATATTGGCCGAAACCGATACGCTTCGGCCGAAACGTATCAGTTTCGGCCGTACCCGAAACCGTTTTAGCCATGTTCACTGTAGCGGGCTCGGTTTTGGGTTGGGGTATCGGTTTCGGGCGAAACCGATACCCTTTTCGCCCGAAACCGGATGGTTTCGGGACGCGAAACACGTGAACACCCTTTGGAGTTCACGTGAAACCCTTCCCCCACCTAGCCCCCCGACCCCGAAACCCTTCCCCCACCCAGCCCGCGCGTGGAGCAGGAGCAGCAGCAGCCACAGCCGCCCAGTCCGACCCCGCCCGCCCGCGGAGCAGCAGCAGCCGCCGGCGCCGCCCGCCTCGCCCGCGGCCCGCGCAGCAGCAGCAGGCCAGCGGCCTGCGCGCGCGCCAGCCCAAACCTGAGACCCCCTGCGCCTGCGCGTGTGCGGCCTGCGCGGGCCCGCCAGGCGCCAGCCAGCCAGCGGCCAGCCCAGCCCGCGCTCCCGCCCGCCCTGCTACCCGCAGCCAGTGAGCCAGCAGCCCGCCAGCGGCCCTGCGCAGCCCGCCCAGCGGCCTCAGCCCAGCCCCCGACCACCCTAATTAGCCCTAATTAGGGCTAAGTAAGATTTTTTAGATACTTATTTTGTTAAATAATTCTTCTAATTAAGTGAGTAGACTAAATATGTTAGTTAAACGCTAATTAGACTATTAAATTTAGGACTTTCATCTAATTAGGTTTAGTAAGAGTCAATTGAAGTTCAATTACATTTCATTGACTAATTTTAACCTCTATCATGTTGGTAATTAATTTTTTTTCAAGGGTGATTAGGCTAAAATTGTAAATTAAACCCTAATTAGACTATTAAATTTGGGGCTTTCCTCTAATTAGGTTTAGTAAGGTTCAATTGAAGCGCAATTAAGCTTCATTAATTAATTCGGAGCTCTATCATGCTCGTAATTAATTTTTATGAAGGGTGATTAGACTAAATATGTTAATTAAGCCCTAATTACAC